>JABTTQ020000410.1:0-368770 GCA_016081115.2 Rehmannia glutinosa
GTGTAGTCCATTGGAATCAGTATTCTTGTTATTTCAAAGTTGGTATACTCTTTATTTTCTTCCCTTTGTCCATTGTGACATACCACAACAGAGATTTTCATCATACAACTGTGGAATGCAATGAAAAGTTGGCTAAGTGAAACATATAAGAAACATAAATGAAACATGTATGAAACAACAAAGAAACAACAAACATGTTTGAAACAAAGAAACCAACGTAAAATGAGTATTTTTTAGAGATTTGGACTGGAAAGGTGGGTATTCATGTCATTTTCCCTTTTTTTTTCCTCTTAAAATGTATTATATTCAGGCCCGTTTGGATTATTTTAAAACTTATTTTTATGTTTTAAGTATTTCCAAATTATATGAAATGTCAGATTTTTATTCCTCTGTTGACCAATAGATGTGCAAACAAAAATATATTTACTTTATAGGTTTTTTTTCTATAAAACAAATTAAAAGGGGTATAAGAATATTTAAAGTATTTAAAAATTTAATAATTAAGATTTTTTGTATTATAAGTATACTGAGTACATAACTACATTTTTAGAATTTCTGACAATTAAAAAGGAGAGATCTCATTTGAAAATGAAATCAAATGTGCAATTTTTCTTCTTCTCAAAAACGTGTTACTCCCCATTAAATTTTTCAACCAAACGAGGCATAAACTTTGGCTTCCATTAAAAAGCGCAGGTTTACATATTATAAGCCGCACCGCACGCCGTTCACTGAAAAAAGCAGCTTAAAAACGTAAATAATGCTGGCTTTTGCCGCCGCCGCCGCTTCCCCAGCTTCCACCAGCGTCGCCGTCACTTCTTCACTTGTCAGCGCCGCGCACCCAGCGCACACTAGCATTACCTGCGCCACCTCCTCCGCTCTTCACCCTAGAAGTGTATCTCCTTCCTACCAATTGGTATTCAATTTTATGATTGTTTGTTTTATTCGAGGCTACAACAAAATGATATTTTTTAATTGAATTCTTGCGTTGTTTTGTTGCGTTCTCTCGAAATTGGTTGGGGTTTAGTCGGGAGCGACACCGTATAAGTTATCTGCGTTTCGAGTTAAAGCCATGGCAGAAACTATTTCAACTCCGAAGCTCGACTCCCAGTCCTTGCTGTCTGGTACTTTTTTTCTTATCTATATATTACTTATTTGATGGAATGTTTGTGAAATGTTCTTTTTTTTTTTCCGTCTGAAGTTATGAGGACATTTGATTTGTTATTTTGTTTTTGTTTTGTGTCATAGGAAGAGGCAAGCGCTAATTTCATTGTCAGACAAGAGGGACTTGGCTTTGCTTGGCAATGGGCTACAAGAATTTGGGTGAGCTCTCCCTACATTTTTGTGCATGCATACGTTCTATAACTATACCTTGTAACTGTTCTAAATGTTGTCAATGATGTAAAACTGACCATTTTATTTTGTTTCGAAATGCCGAATACGGGAGGAAATCATAAATGAAAATGTTGGTGCATCCATATTGTATGCAGATTGTTGGCCCCTGATAATTACTAATGACCTAATCTTTTATTTCTAAGATTCACAATTGTTTCCACTGGAGGAACAGCATCTGCTTTGGAAAGTTCAGGTGTGTCGGTAACCAAGGTGGAGGAACTTACTCGTTTTCCTGAAATGGTAAGACTTTTCTCCATCTGCTCTATGAGATATTGATTTCTTGCACATAGAAATGGGAAATGGCCTAATTCTTTTAAGCTAAATCTATAAATGAGGAATGTGATATTTTTCTTGTTTATTCTCTTCTCTTGTTATGAATCATTAATACACTGACTGCTTATGAAAGCTGTTATAAACATTGTGTCGCAGTACCTTGTGCTGTGTACATATTGCTAACATAATACTAATTGCTTGTATGCATTAATCTCATGTATGATGTATGTCATTAATTATTAACTATTTATCTCCATAGATATTCAATTGTCCCAACGGAACAATGATTATCGCCACTGAGCTTAATTAACTCGAGAATTCATTGGTTGCTGTCTCGATCGTTGCAATGTTCTTGCAAATGCTTTGACGTAGAATACCATCACCTAACTTCATTAAAAAATGTTGATTGTTCTAGTTAGAGTCCTCTCTTATATTTTATTCTACATCCTTTTCAGCTTGATGGCCGTGTAAAAACTTTACATCCTAATATACATGGAGGTATTCTTGCAAGAAGAGATCAAGACCATCACATGGAAGCCCTTGATAATCATGGAATTGGTGAGTAAATAATTGGTTGTACTGTTAGAGAATAATTACATCACTTCTGCTTTGTGCAATCAATCTTTTTTTCTTTTTTTTTTTTTTCTGTTTTCTTGTGAGCTGTTATCAAAGCTGGTTGGTGAGGGCGTATTTATATAGATTATAAGCTGCCTTCACAAAAATACAATGATACTTTTTGATTCTTATTTCTACTTGAGTTGTGATCTGTTTCAGATAGTCCACTTCGCATTTGAGAAATAGTAATGTTCTTTGGTACTTTGCAAAAGTTATTGTATTCAAGAGAAACCTTTCTGTGCCATGTTAATTCTAACTTTAGTTAGGACTAAACCAAAAAAATTTCATGCGCACATGGACGTTGACATTAAATCCATTTCCATCATGATGACTCCCTTTTAACCCTTTATTTTATTGAAAAGCATTTTACTTCTTTACAGAAATTTTTAATTGTTACTTGTAATGATTGGTGTTTTCCCTAGTGTTCTGTTATGCATACATCTTTCATGCAAGTTTTTTTGTTTATGTTGTGCCATGGGCGTACCCTGGATGAACAATAACTCAATAGGTACACTGTTGTGCATCAGTGAACTGCTGAGTTAAGCATTATAATGGTTTTGATGGTTGTGTGGTAGTAATGTGCTGTTGAATACATTCCAGGAAGAGGAGGATTTATGGTAGTGCTAACTAATGACTTACGTTCATATATGCTATTAGACACATTTTCTTACAGAAGAAAAGGCTTCAGGCACTCATAATAATTTGGTAATCTAATGACCCTTAGAATTATATAAGCAACTTGTTATCAAAGAGAATAAACTTTTGTTGTTCAATTATTCTTTCAATTTCTATCGCTGTGGTCCTTTCTATTGTGTCGCATAAGCCATTTCATAACATACTTCTCTGCAGGTACATTCGATGTGGTAGTGGTGAACTTATATCCCTTTTATGACAAGGTGTCCTCTTCTACTGGGATTTCTTTTGAGGATGGGATTGAGAACATTGATATTGGTGGACCTGCCATGATTAGAGCTGCCGCGAAGGTTGTTTAGGCTCAACTGTTGTTTCTATATTTGTTAATTATGCTGAAAACTTCACTCGGTCTAAATGTGAGAAGGGAATAAAGGATCTTCTTACTATTCCCGTGAAGTTAAAATATTTAGCTGGGTTTCCCCACTGAGTTGCAGTGAAAACTTAACTTCGCAGCTGCAGAAAAAACTTCTGTCTTTATTTGTCTCCATAACCAACACATTCATTTGATATGAAACACAAAATCACCATCGATGTCAGAAAGGCCTTGCAAGTATCAAACTTGCACAAATTCACGTTATCTTTAGTAAATCTTTCTCCTTAGTCATCCTCTGTGGTTTAAGCTGTGTAATATAGCCGACAATTCTTGCATGTAATATATAGCATTTGATTGAACATATGTCAAATTTTCAAAAACCAATTTAGCTTTGCATATGACAATCTAGAGATATTAGTATGGTTTCAAGTTATACAGAGCACATCATAATTTCTTGGGGGAAAAAAAAAGAATTGGCCGAACATATTTGATCTGAAACAATGTTCTTACTGTTTTGTCCAATATTATGACAAATTTATTGTGTGAAATAAAATAAAAAAAATCATTGAATTCGTTAATATTCTTTAGAGTAGTGCGCCCTTGTCTATGAAGAAAGCCCTAGCATTATGGGGAAACAAAGTTGTACCTTTTGTGTCCAAAGATCAAATGTTGCTTTATGGAAAACATAACATAGATGTTCACCAAAAGCCTATGATACTATGCTTCAATTCAGGTCATGTTCTGACCAATATACCCAAGCAACGTAGAAAGCAATGCTGGTTAATATTTGAATTGTCTAGCAGAAGTAATGCTCTTCTTCATATCAATTTCTAATTGACTTTTTTTTTTTCTTTCTCATTAACAGAATCATAAGGATGTCTTGGTTGTTGTGGACTCTAACAATTATCCAGCACTCCTAGAATATCTCAAAGGAGGGCAGGATGACCAGCAGTTTCGAAGGAGACTTGCCTGGAAGGCTTTTCAGCATGTTGCTTCTTATGATTCCGCAGTTTCAGAATGGTTGTGGAAGCAGACTGGAGGAGGTATGTTTCCATAGGTTTATTTTTCTCTAAAGCCAAAATAATCAAACTGAACATTGCGGAACAATGACAAGAATCTTCTGAAACAAGAATAGAGTTCTTTGGAAATGTAGACCAAATCATTTTGAAACAAAATTTGGATGATTCATGAAATAATTCACAAAGTACGATGTAATCTCTTATGCTAATGACATATAAATGTTTAAGAACGTTGGATAGTATGTTCATAAACATATTGTCTTTGTAGATAAGTTTCCTCCCAGCCTGACAGTACCTTTGTCCCTCAAGAGTTCACTTCGGTATGGTGAAAATCCTCATCAGAAGGCTTCATTTTATGTTGATAAGTCACTTGCGGAGGTCAATGCTGGTGGCATTGCGACTGCCATTCAACACCATGGAAAGGTACAACTCTATAGTCACTGAGAATAACTTTTTCCTGGCAGCATTATTTTGTGATTCTGTGTGTGTGTGTATGTTTATATGCTTTATGCATGAGTGTATGTAATGTTTTCTGATTGAACGATGTTCTATTTAGTCATGTGTCTTTCTTTTGAATCCTCCTTTCCAAATTAGGCGTGTTTGATTTTGGTCATGGCAGTAGAAGAAAGGTAATTTCAGTGTTCCCATTATTTTCGGACGTGTGATATGCAGTGATATATGGGAGCACTAGTTTTGATGTTTGAGTACTGTGTATGATATAATCAAGTTTAGTTGAATAAGCATTGAAAGGAAGCATAATGGAACATCTTGAAAATGAATTAAGACCTCCATTTTTAGAAGATAGATAACTGTCTAATGGGTTTACCATTTCATTGGTCAACGTTCTGTGCTTGAGTTGTCTTTATCACTTCTTTGTTGTGAAGTCATGATTAAAGCTTGGGGTGCATGATGACGACAAATGATGGTTCTCATTGAATGCAATGCACATGCTCTGCGGCGTACGTCCTGTTAAAGTGTGTGTTATCATGTCTTTGTATCATGTTAGGATAACTGTCTCATGTTTTAATATGGAGTAGCTTCTTTTTATATGGAAATTGTTGGGCAACGTTTTAACTGATGTATTTCTTTCGTACAGGAGATGTCGTATAATAATTATTTAGATGCAGATGCAGCTTGGAACTGTGTGTGTGAGTTTAGTAAGCCGACCTGTGTGGTTGTGAAACACACGAATCCTTGTGGAGTAGCATCACGCGATGATATTGTTGAAGCGTACAGGCTGGCTGTGAAAGCAGATCCAGTTAGTGCTTTTGGTGGCATCGTTGCCTTCAACGTTGAAGTTGATGAGGTAAGATAAGTTTTTGGATCTTTTACAGCATTCTTATGTGGAAGAAGGCCGTCTTCTTCTCTGGCTAATCATCTAGAGCTGTGAGCTCTAAAGCAGGTTTTTCCTAAATCCTGTGCGTACAAATAAATGTGGATGTGACTATAATTGATAGTTGTCATTCATTCTTCATTGTGAAGCCATCTTAAAGAGGTAACAACAGCTTTCACGTGTCCATGTGTTTGACAGGCTCTCGCAAGAGATATTAGAGAGTTTAGGAGTCCAACAGACGGTGAAACTCGTATGTTTTATGAGATTGTCGTTGCTCCTAAGTACTCCCAGAAGGGGCTCGAAGTACTCCGTGGAAAGTCCAAAACCTTGAGAATCCTCGAGGCAAGTAAAAATAATGTAGGAAAGCTCTCACTGAGACAAGTTGGCGGTGGATGGCTAGCACAGGAGGCAGATGATCTCACTCCGGAAGATATCAAGTTCAATGTTGTATCTGAAAAGGCTCCACAACAAAATGAGCTGCAAGATGCACAATTTGCATGGCTTTGTGTAAAGCACGTGAAGAGCAATGCTATTGTTATCGCAAAGGTCAGTAATTTATCTTTTCCTTCCTCTCCGACGCTTGAAATGGTTCCGTCTTTGCAGAAATAGTTCTAACTGCAATAGTATATTTCTGCAGAATAATTGTATGTTAGGTATGGGAAGTGGGCAACCAAACCGTCTTGAGAGTTTGAGGATAGCAATGAAGAAAGCAGGGGATGAAGTCAAGGGAGCCGCATTGGCCAGTGATGCTTTCTTCCCATTTGGTAAGTTGCAATAATTTTTATTTTTTTTTGGTTTCCTTTTGGCAGAAATGTATCTGTGGTATTGAGTTGCTACACAGTTAGAACTTAAACAGGAAAATCTATTGAAGAAGAGCTAGAGAGATGAGGAAAAGGTGAAAAGATATTAAAAGAGAAAAAAACCGACATTGTTAATTACAGTAAATAGGCTTGTAAATTTAGGAGGAACATGAGAAGACTAAAGGAGAGACAAAGAAATGGTGTGACCGAAAGAATGTAAAAGCTGTTTTCATCTATTATTGGACTTAACGTTAACTAGGGTGAAAAAATGCCAGAAATTGATCAATCACTCAATCTGATCTTGAGTTTTTGGGTGTGACAGCCTGGAATGATGCTGTTGAAGAAGCATGTAAAAGTGGAGTCGGTGTTATTGCTGAGCCCGGGGGAAGCATAAGGGATGCTGATGCAGTCGACTGCTGCAACAAATATGGAGTTTCACTTGTTCTCACCAATGTGAGGCACTTTAGGCATTGATAGAGTGGGAAGCTTTATTATCTTGTTTTGGTAGTAGACCCTTTCTTTTATCATTCTTGTCTCTCATCTCTTGGCCTCATTTTCGAAATTTTGTAGTCTGAATGTTATTTAACAGGAGTAATACTCGGCTATAATCTGAGGAATGTGTGTTGTAACATCAAATATATGTATTGGTAGTATGTGTAGAGTAAGGCTGGCAAGATTGAGCATATCAATAGTGGCCGTCATTATTCTTACTTGTGTGACATTTCTTTTCGCTGAGAATGTGAAATAAAATATTATCATGAACCCTTCTCGGATCCATAAAACCTGAATAGTATAGCGTAAAACATTTTTTTTTTTTATTTCCTTCCAATATAAAATTGTTAGATCTTAATTTTAGTCTCTTGCAATCTTTACCAGAGGAAGATGACTCCCTTTTCTGATGTTTTGCAATCTCTTTTTATGTAGAGGGAAAAAGTAGTTATTTGTGGGTCCTTCATGTCGATGAGATTTGATGCATGTCATTAGGCTGTGGTGAGATAATACTGGAAGGTGATGTTTGCATTGTCACTAATCGCAAATAACGTTTCTATTGAAAGATTTTGAGCCTCAAGCAGGGAAGGGATTAGAAGATCTTCGGAAAATGAATTGGTCAGAAAAAAAATTTATGCATAAAATGAGATAAAGGTGGGAATTTGTTGATCTGTAGTGAAAACGGTTGTCCTTTAGCTGCTCATGAAATATTGTCCATTAGTTATTTGTGGGTCCTTCATGTCGATGAAATTTGATGCCCGTCATTAGGCTATTGTGAGATAATACTGGAAGATGTTGTTTGCATTGTCACTAATCGCAAATAACGACGTTTTTATTGAAAGATTTTGATCCTCAATCTGGAAAGGGGTTAGAAGATCTTCCGAAAATGGATTGGTCAGAAAAGAAATTAATGCATAAAATGCGATAAAGGTGGGAATTTGTTGATCTGTAATGAACACGGTAGTCTTTTAGTTGTTCATGAAGGATTGTCCATTAGTTATTTGTGGGTCCTTCATGTCGATGAGATTTGATGCCTGTCATTAGGCTGTTGTGAGATAATACTGAAAGATGTTGTTTGCATTGTCACTAACCGCAAATAACGGCATTTTTATTGTATGCATAAAATGAGATAATTGCAAATAACAACGTTTTTTTATTGAAAGATTTTGAGCCTCAATCAAGAAAGGAATTAGAAGATCTTCCGAAAATGGATTGGTCAGAAAAGAAATTTATGCATAAAATGCGATAAAAGTGGGAATTTGTTGATCTGTAGTGAAAACGGTTGTCCTTTAGCTGTTCATGAAGGATTGTCCATTAGTTATTTGTGGGTCCTTCATGTCGATGAGATTTGATGCCTGTCATTAGGCTGATGTGAGATAATACTGGAAGGTGGTGTTTTTTTTTAAATAATTGAAAATATATAAAAAGAAAGGAAAATGTCCTGATCACAAGCCGATCAGTAGAAAGGAAAAATAATGCAAAATATCGGAAAAAACAATAAAAAAACTTAATGGCGCAATTTAAATGAAGAACGTTTATGTTTCAAGGATTTTGAGTGATATTGTCATTTGTATTTTTTGTACGTGCTCGAGTATCGTCTTGATGGTCTCGATGTAGCTTGTGGAATGTCGGCCCAAGATCCTCGCCCGCAATTTCGAGCCTTCATAGCTTCTGAGGGAGCAAATGAGTGAATAACAAGTGGAGTAGTTGAGGAGTTGCCTAGCTTGGTCTTTAAAGCTTCCGATTTGTCTTGTTCTTCGTCATCCAGCATATCAGAACAATGCTTCCGTGTTGATGCAATCATTGCTTCATCTGATTGATCGTTAGAGCTAAGACATAATCATTAAGCTAATGATTTCTAGATACAACTTCCATGGCACTATGAAGATCCGCTTGACTCTTTTCATCTAAATTTGGTGCAGTCATCGTGTCCACATGAACAATAGCCGAACTCCATTCTGGTGGTTGATAAAGAACCATAGTCATATCAGGATTGACATTCGAACCTGTGAGGCCCTCATCTGCACGGACATGTGAGGGCTCATTCTCTTCATGCAAATCCTCTGATGTATCACCCAACAAGTTAAAAGAATTCCGTGTTTGAATACCCGAAGTGGATGGTCCACCGTCGTTAGAGCCAATACTCCTCTCAGCAGAAGGGGCTTTCCGGGGCTTAACTTGAACCCAAGTTTTTGAAACTACTTCCTTGCCCTTGTTAGTCGGAATCTTACCACGATTCTCTGTTCTAATGACAAATCATCCACGAATCGGGCTCTTGTCAGGTTGAACAATGTCAGCTCTTTTTGTCGCATTTTGATGATGACAATTCGTAATATGATGCCCAACGGTCCGACAATTAATGCAAAAATCCGGCAAATTCTCATAACTGATTGAAACAACAGAGCGATGTCCCACCCTTTCAACCATAATAAATTCCTGAAGAGATTTATTCAAATCAAGTTCAACTAATACTCGAACAAAATGTCCCACCTCCCCGGACAACGAACGACCATCAATTTGGATCGGAGTACCTATCACACTTGCAATCTTTGTGATCAAAGAGGGATGCCAATACTCGATACTTAGTTCATAAATCCGAACCCAAACTTGTGCCATAGAAGTATTAATTTTATAAGGATTGAAATCTGGGATCCAATTAGTGATGCGGATTGTACTCGGATACAAATTTCATGTAGCTTTAACGAAAGCACGATTACAGTAAGCTATATCATTAAATTGTAAACTAAAACAACCCTTACCTAGTGGTACCAATCGCTAAACATGTTGAATTCTCCAAATGGCATGCAATTTCGATTTGAGCATCTCTAATGTGCATGGCTTTGCCCCTTTTGGAAGTAGGAGTCGTCCGATTAATGAATCTCATAATTCTGCTGTACGTTGATGATAAATCCCTTCATCCATCGTTACCGAATAAAAATCTCCTTTCTTAACTGGAATTGTATCCTCCCCTGGGGTGCACCATTTTTGCAAAAGGTTTCTTCACAGTCGTTTCTTGAAAATCTGGATCCATTCTTGGATGGTTCTTGAGAATCTTGGAAGCGTGATCAACAAGATGATCCAAAACTTGAGGAAAACATGTAAAATGTAACAGATATTGATTTTCTTGATCAATTCTTGTAGCGGTTTGAAACGTTTGTCTAGGAGGATCAAGAGATGCAGTAAAAGAAATCGTTTGACATTCTTCTTGTTCAAAGCTTGCGCCATTCTTGCAAGTAGCAGAATCAGGGTTTGGGGAAACCCTTGGTAAAACTCTAGATGTAGGGATAGAAGAATCATGAGATTTCGTAATTTCTGGGAAAAGAGAAAAATCGAGCTCCATGAAGAAGATCAAGATGCGTTGCCCATGGATGTTTGGGAGGAGAGAGAAGAGAGCATCTTTTCTCAAAACCCTCTTAATGGAAGGTGTTGTTTGCATTGTCACTAATCACATATAACGGCGTTTTTATTGAAAGATTTTGAGCCTCAATTAGGAAAGGGTTAGGATCTTCCGAAAATAGATTGGCCAGAAAAGAAATTTATGCATAAAATACGATAAAGGTGGGAATTTGTTGATCTGTTGTGAAAACGGTTGTCCTTTAGCTGTTCATGAAAGATTTTCCATTAGTCATTTGTGGGTCCTTCATGTCGATGAGATTTGATGCCTGTCATTAGGATGTGGTGAGGTAATACTAGAAGGTATTGTTTGCATTGTCACTAACCGCAAATAACAACGTTTTTATTGAAAGATTTTGAGCCTCAATCAGGAAAAGGATTAGAAGATCTTCCGAAAATGGATTGGTCAGAAAAGAAATTTATGCATAAAATGCGATAAAGGTGGGAATTTGTTGATCTGTAGTGGAAACGGTTGTCCTTTAGCTGTTCATGAAGGATTGTCCATTAGTTATTTGTGGGTCCTTCATGTCGATGAGAATTGATGACTGTCATTAGGCTGTTGTGAGATAATACTGGAAGATGTTGTTTGCATTGTCACTAATCGTAAATAATGGCATTTTTTATTGAAAGATTTTGAGCCTCAATCATGAAAGGATTAGAAGATCTTCCAAAAATGGATTGGTCAGAAAAGAAATTTATGCATCAAATACGATAAAGGTGGGAATTTGTTGGTCTATAATGAAACCGGTTGTCCTTTAGGTGTTCATGAAGGATTGTCCATTAGTTATTTGTGGGTCGTTCATGTCGATGAGATTTGATGCCGATCATTAGGCTGTTGTGAGATAATACTGGAAGATGTTGTTTGCATTGTCACTAATCACAAATAACGGCGATTTTATTGAAAGATTTTGAGCCTCAATCATGAAAGGGATTAGAAGATCTCCCGGAAATGGATTGGTTAGAAAAGAAATTTATGCATAAAATGCGATAAAGGTGGAATTTGTTGATCTGTAATGAAAACGATTGCCCTATAGCTGTTCATGAAGGATTGTCCATTAGTTATTTGTGGGTCCTTCATGTCGATGAGATTTGATGCATGTCATTAGGCTGTTGTGAGATAATACTGGAAGGTGTTGTTTGCATTGTCACTAATCGCAAATAATGGCATTTTTATTGAAAGATTTTGAGCCTCAATCAGGAAAGGGGTTAGAAGATCTTCTGAAAATGGATTGGTCAGAAAAGAAATTTATGCATAAAATGCGATAAAGGTGGGTTTGATCTGTAACGAAAATGGTTGTCCTTTAGCTGTTCATGAAGGATTGCCCATTAGTTATTTGTGGGTCCTTCGTGTCGATGAGATTTGATGCCTGTCATTAGTATGTTATTAGATAATAATGGAAGGTATTGTTTGCATTGTCACTAATCGCAAATAACATCATTTTTATTGAAAGATTTTGAGCCTCAATCAGGAAAGGGATTAGAGGATATTCCGAAAATGGATTGGCCAGAAAAGAAATTAATGCATAAAATGCGATAAAGGTGGGAATTTGTTGATCTGTAATGAAAACGGTTGTCCTTTAGTTGTTCATGAAGGATTGTCCATTTGTTATTTGTGGGTCCTTCATGTCGATGAGATTTGATGCCTTTGATTAGGCTGTTGTGAGATAATACTGGAAGATGTTGTTTGCATTGTCACTAATCGCAAATAACGGCGTTTTTACAGAAAGATTTTCAGCCTCAATCAGGAAATGGATTAGAAGATCTTCCGAAAATGGATTGGTCAGAAAAGAAATTTATGCATAAAATGCGATAAAGGTGGGAATTTGTTGATCTGTAATGAAAACGGTTGTCCTTTTGAAAGATTTTTTGCCTCAATCTGGAAAGGGATTAGAAGATCTAACGAAAATGGATTGGTTAGAAAAGAAATTTATTTATAAAATTAGATAAATGTGGGAATTTGTTGATCTGTTGTGAAAACGGTTGTCTTTTAGCTGTTCATGAAAGATTGTCCATTAGTTATTTGTGGGTCCTTCATGTCGATGAGATTTGATGCCTGCCATTAGATTGTTGTGAGATAATACGGAAGGTGATTTTTGCATTGTCACTAATGGCAAATAACGACATTTTTATTGAAAGATTTTGAGCCTAAATCTGGAAAGGGATTAGAAGATCTTCCGAAAATGGATTGGCGGAAAAGAAATTTATGCATAAAATGCGATAAATGTGGTAATTTCTTGATCTGTAGTGAAAACGGTTGTCCTTAAGCTGTTCATGAAGGTTTGTCGATTAGTTATTTGTGGGTCCTTCATGTCGATGAGATTTGATACCTGTCATTAGGCTGTTGTGAGATAATACTTGAAGATGATGTTTGCATTGTCACTAATCACAAATAACGACATTTTTATTGAAAGATTTTGAGCCTCAATCAGGAAAGGGATTAGAAGATCATCCGAAAATGGATTGGTCAGAAAAGAAATTTAGGCATAAAATGCGATAAAAGTGGGAATTTGTTGATCTGTACTGAAAACGGTTGTCCTTTAGCTGTTCATGAAGGATTGTCCATTAGTTATTTATGGGTCCTTCGTGTCGATGAGATTTGATGCCTGTCATTAGTATGTTATTAGATAACAATGGAAGGTATTGTTTGCATTGTCACTAATCGCAAATAACATCATTTTTATTGAAAGATTTTGAGCCTCAATCAGGAAAGGGATTAGAGGATATTCCGAAAATGGATTGGCCAGAAAATAAATTAATGCATAAAATGCGATAAAGGTGGGAATTTGTTGATCTGTAATGAAAACGGTTGTCCTTTAGCTGTTCATGAACGAATGTCCATTTGTTATTTGTAGGTCCTTCATGTCGATGAGATTTGATGCCTTTGATTAGGCTGTTGTGAGATAATACTGAAAGATGTTGTTTGCATTGTCACTAATCGCAAATAACGGTGTTTTTACAGAAAGATTTTCAGCCTCAATCAGGAAAAGGATTAGAAGATCTTCCGAAAATGGATTGGTCAGAAAAGAAATTTATGCATAAAATGCGATAAAGGTGGGAATTTGTTGATCTGTAATGAAAACGGTTGTCCTTTTGAAAGATTTTTCGCCTCAATCTGGAAAGGGATTAGAAGATCTAACGAAAATGAATTGGTTAGAAAAGAAATTTATTTATAAAATTTGATAAATGTGGGAATTTGTTGATCTGTTGTGAAAACGGTTGTCTTTTAGCTGTTCATGAAAGATTGTCCATTAGTTATTTGTGGGTCCTTCATGTCGATGAGATTTGATGCCTGCCATTAGATTGTTGTGAGATAATACAGGAAGGTGATTTTTGCATTGTCACTAATGGCAAATAACGACATTTTTACTGAAAGATTTTGAGCCTCAATCAGGAAAGGGATTAGAAGATCTTCCGAAAATGGATTGGCCAGAAAAGAAATTTATGCATAAAATGCGATAAATGTGGTAATTTCTTGATCTGTAGTGAAAACGGTTGTCCTTAAGCTGTTCATGAAGGTTTGTCGATTAGTAATTTGTGGGTCCTTCATGTCGATGAGATTTGATACCTGTCATTAGGATGTTGTGAGATAATACTTGAAGACGATGTTTGCATTGTCACTAATCACAAATAACGGCATTTTTATTGAAAGTTTTTGAGCCTCAATCAGGAAAGGGATTAGAAGATCATCCGAAAATGGATTGGTCAGAAAAGAAATTTAGGCATAAAATGCGATAAAAGTGGGAATTTGTTGATCTGTACTGAAAACGGTTGTCCTTTAGCTGTTCATGAAGGATTGTCCATTAGTTATTTGTGGGTCCTTCGTGTCGATGAGATTTGATGCCTGTCATTAGTATGTTATTAGATAATAATGGAAGGTATTGTTTGCATTGTCACTAATCGCAAATGACATCATTTTTATTGAAAGATTTTGAGCCTCAATCAGGAAAGGGATTAGAGGATATTCCGAAAATGGATTGGCCAAAAAAGAAATTAATGCATAAAATGCGATAAAGGTGGGAATTTGTTGATCTGTAATGAAAAAGGTTGTCCTTTAGTTGTTCATGAAGGATTGTCCATTTGTTATTTGTGGGTCCTTCATGTCGAAGAGATTTGATGACTTTGATTAGGCTGTTGTGAGATAATACTGGAAGATGTTGTTTGCATTGTCACTAATCGCAAATAACGGCCTTTTTACAGAAAGATTTTCAGCCTCAATCAGGAAATAGATTAGAAGATCTTCCGAAAATGGATTGGCCAGAAAAGAAATTTATGCATAAAATGCGATAAAGGTGGGAATTTGTTGATCTGTAATGAAAACGGTTGTCCTTTAGCTATTCATGAAGGATTGTCCATCAGTTATTTGTGGGTCCTTCAAGTCGATGAGATTTGATGCCTGTCATTAGGCTGTTGTGAGATAATAGTGGAAAGTGTTGTTTGCATTGTCACTAATCGCAAATAACGGCATTGTTATTGAAAGATTTTGAGCCTCAATCATGAAAGGGGTTAGAAGATCTTCCGAAAATGGATTGATCAGAAAAGAAATTTATGCATAAAATGCGATAAAGGTGGGAATTTGTTGATCTGTAGTGACAATGGTTGTCCTTTAGCTGTTCATGAAGGATTGTCCATTAGTCATTTGTGGGTCCTTTATGTCGATGAGATTTGATGCCTGTCATTAGGCTGTTGTGAGATAATACTGGAAGGTGTTGTTTGCATTGTCACTAATCGCAAATAACGACGTTTTTATTGAAAGATTTTCATCCTCAATCAGGGAAGGGATTAGAAAATCTTCCGAAAAGGGATTGGTCAGAAAAGAAATTTATGCATAAAATGCGATAAAGGTGGAAATTTGTTGATCTGTAACGAAAACGGTTGTCCTTTAGCTGATCATGAAGGATTGTCCATTAGTTATTTGTGGGTCCTTCATGTCGATGAGATTTGATGCCTGTCATTAGGCTGTTGTGAGATAATACTGGAAGGTATTGTTTGCATTGTCATTAATCGCAAATAACGACATTTTTGTTGAAGATTTTGAGCCTACATCAGGCAAGGGGTTAGAAGATCTTCCAAAAACGGATTGGTCAGAAAAGAAATTTATGCATAAAATGCGATAAAAGTGGGAATTTGTTGATCTGTACTGAAAACGGTTGTCCTTTATCTGTTCATGAAGGATTGTCCATTAGTTATTTGTGGATCCTTCAAGTCGATTAGATTTGATGCCTGCCATTAGGCTGTTGTGAGATAATAGTGGAAAGTGTTGTTTGCATTGTCACTAATCGCAAATAAACTTTAATAATTATTGAAAGATTTTGAGCCTCAATCAGGAAAGGGGTCAGAAGATCTTACGAAAATGGATTGGTCAGAAAAGAAATTTATGCATAAAATGCTATAAAGGTGGAAATTTGTTGATTTGTAGTGAAAATGGTTGTCCTTTAGCTATTCATGAAGGTTTGTCCATTAATTATTTGTGGGTCCTTCATGTCGATGAGATTTGATGCGTGTCATTAGGCTGTGGTGAGGTAATACTGGAAGGTGTTGTTTGCTGATGGCTCAAAAGCTACTCTAGAAAACCTTAGGCAAGTGCACCTATCGTTTTGTAGTATAGATTATTGAGTACCGAGTGTCATTCCCACGAAGATTGTAAGTACTAATAATTACCGTCTTTTTGTTACCTAATCTAGTAGTTTTCAGAGTTTTGTTTGTTAAAATGGAAAATGGAAAATAGATAATTTAAGATAATTGCAACTTACAAAAAGAAATCAATTAAAAATAGATTGTAAAATGAGAAATCAAGAGATAGAAATGTGTTGAATGTAAATCCCTCTAGAATGTTTTTGTGATTCAATCAAGATAAAAATACAACCATAAGCCCTTAAGCAAAAACCAACCTCTTTTAATAAAATCTCATGTTATGTGGACCGTAGAAATTCCCGCTTTAAGTTAAACCCTTTTTCATGGCGAAAAACTCCTAATCTCAAGTTGATTAACTGAAATCTCTTTCTAGTTAAAACCCCCAAAATTGCATTATAACGATTTATGAATTCCCATATTAGGTTTGACCCTAATTCAGAAGATTTATGTCGTCCTATATCTAGGATTGCATGCAACTCTTTTCACTTATATAGGTTCTTTCCCACCATAAATCTCTCGATTATCCAATGAGGAATAGATATCAAATTAATATACCGGAAATAGTAACTTGAATGAATTAAACATGATATAAGTGAATCACACAAGACATGAGAATTTTATTAAAAACATACAAACCTTAATCACAAATCCATTCTAGAGTTCATCACATTCAACACTAGTAGTTTAGCTACTCATGATTTTGACAAAAGAATAAATTACACAAAAAGATTTAAGTGTTGTAGACATGGTGTACTTATCTTTCTCAAAATCTCAATGACTTCTTCCTTGATAGATGATGTTTATCCAAGCCTTCTTCTCCAATGTTGCTACAAGCTTACTCCTCCAAGACCTCTTGATCTCAATTCCACTCAAAATGTTGAACACAATGAATATTTTCTAAGTATCTATGATGAATACACAATGAATCTCTATATGAATGAATATTACATGAATTATGAATATTTCCAACTCAAACTCTTGGCTTTTATAGGCACCATCTTTGTGAAAGAACACATCAATAATGCTAACAAATGCTCCACTTCCATGGTTGTTGGTTGAATCATTGTGTGCACATTCATGGTTGAGTTGGTTGAATCATTGTGTCCACATGACAATTGAGGGAATAATAGAGCTTGGTGCATCAAAATGAGGTGTAAAAGTTGCTCCAAGGTTGTCAAAAAGCAGAAAGGGAAAGTCTCCATAATTTTCGCCAAAGAAAAAACCAGTCTGGACGAAAAGCACGCCCGTGCTTTAAAAGCACGGGTAGGCCGTGTTTTTGGAATTTCCCGAACACGGCCGTGCTTGAAAAGTACGGCCTGGCCGTGTTTGACGTCGGGTCGAAAAATTGCTCGTTTTAACTTTTAAAAAGCACGGCCGTGCTTAAAAACACACTGCCCGTGTTTGATTTGAAAATGCCCGAAATGACGGCGTTTAGCTTGGGATTTTGAGTGTTTTTGCATCCGAAACCCCGGGTATGTTTTGACATGAAACCATGGCCCAAAATTCACAAAAACAGCTCCAAATCATCAATCTACACCAATAAAAGCACCTCAGAGTAATGTGAACCATGTACAATCAAAAATTTATGAAACTAACGATAAAATAACTCAAATCACACTTAAATATACACATAAAACATGCATAAAAAGACCCTTATCATTTGCATTGTCACTAATCGCTAATAACGGCATTTTTTGAAAGATTTTGAGCCTCAATCGGAAAAGGGATTAGAAGATCTTTCGAAAATGGATTGGTCGTAAAATAAAATTTATGCATAAATTGAGATAAAGGTGGAAATTTGTTGATCCGTAGTGAAAACGGTTGTCCTTTATTTGTTGTTCATGAAGGTTTGTTCATTAATTATTTGTGGGTCCTTCATGTCGATGAGATTTGATGCGTGTCATCATGTGGTGAGGTATCTTTGGAAGGTGTTGTTTGCATTGTCACTAAACGCAATTAACGACGTTTTTATTGAAAGATTTTGATCCTCAATCAGGAAAGGGATTAGAAGATCTTCCAAAAATGGATAGGTCAGAAAATAAATATATGCATAAAATGCGATAAAGGTGGGAATTTGTTGATTTGTAGTGAAAACGGTTATCTTTTAGCTGCTCATGAAGTATTCTCCATTAGTTATTTGTGGGTCCTTCATGTCGATGAGATTTGATGCCTGTCATTAGGTTGTTGTGAGATAATAGTGGAAAGTGTTGTTTGCATTGTCACTAATCGCAAATAACGGCGTTGTTATTGAAAAATTTTGAGCCTCAATCAGGCAAGGGGTTAGAAGATCATCCAAAAACGGATTGGTCAGAAAAGAAATTTATGCATAAAATGCGATAAAAGTGGGAATTTGTTGATTTGTACTGAAAACGGTTGTCCTTTAGCTGTTCACGAAGGATTGTCCAATAGGTATTTGTGGGTCCTTTAAGTCGATGAGATTTGATGCCATCATTAGGTACATTGTGAGATAATCTTGGAAAATGTTGTTTGCATTGTCACTATCGCAAATAACGGTGTTGTTATTGAAAGATTTTGAGCCTCAATCGAAAAGGGGTCAGAAGACCTTCTGGAAATGGATTGGTCAGAAAAGAAATTTATGCTTAAAATGCGATAAAGGTGGGAATTTGTTGATCTGTAGTGAAAAAGGGTGTCCTTTAGCTGTTCATGAAGGATTGTCTATTTGTCTACAAGTGGGGGGCCTTCATGTCGATGAGATTTGATGCCTGTCATTAGGTTGTTGTGAGATAATATTGGAAGGTGTTGTTTGCATTGTCACTAATCGCAAATAACGACGTCGAAAAAAAGAAATTTATGCATAAAATGCGATAAAGGTGGGAATTTGTTGATCTACGTTGTGAAAACGGTTGCTTTTAGTTGTTCATGAAGGATTGTCCATTAGTTATTTGTGGGTCCTTCATGTCGATGAGATTTGATACGCCATTAGGAAATTTGTTGTGAGATAATACATGAAGGTGATTAATGCATTGTCACTAATCGCAAATAACGGCATTTTTGTTGAAGGATTTTGAGCCTCAATCAGGAAAGCGATTAGAAGATCTTCCGAAAATGGATTAGTCAGAAAAAAAATTTATGCATAAAATGCGATAAATGTGGTAATTTCTTGATCTGTAGTGAAAACGGTTCTCCTTAAGCTGTTCATGAAGGTTTGTCGATTAGTTATTTGTGTGTCCTTCATGTCGATGAGATTTGATGCCTGTCATTAGGTTGTTGCGAGATAATACTGGAAGATGATGTTTACATTGTCACTAACCACAAATAACGGCATTTTTATTGAAAGATTTTGAGCCTTAATCAAGAAAGCGATTAGTAGATCTTCTGAAAATGGATTGGTCAGAAAAAAATATATGCATAAAATGCAATAAAGGTGGGAATTTGTTGATATTTTGTGAAAACGGTTGCTTTTATCTGTTCATGAAGGATTGTCCATTAGTTATTTGTCGGTCCTTCATGTCGATGGGATTTGATGCATGTCATTAGGCTGTTGTGAGATAATACTGGAAGATGTTGTTTGCATTTTTATTGAAAGATTTTGAGCCTCAATCAGGAAAGGGATTAGTAGATCTTCCGAAAATGGATTGGTTCGAAAAGAAATTTATGCATAAAATGCGATAAAGGTAGGAATTTGTTGATCTGTAATGAAAATGGTTGTCCTTTAGTTGCTAATGAAGGATTGTCCATTATTTATTTGTGGGTCCTTCATGTCGATGAGATTTGATGCCTGTCATTAGACTGTTGTGAGATAATACGGGAATGTGGTGTTTGCATTGTCACTAATCGCAAGTAACGACATTTTTATTGAAAGATTTTGAGCCTCAATCAGGAAAGGGATTAGAAGATCTTCCGAAAATGGATTGGTTCGAAAAGAAATTTATGCATAAAATGCGATAAAGGTAGGAATTTGTTGATCTGTAATGAAAATGGTTGTCCTTTAGTTGCTAATGAAGGATTGTCCATTATTTATTTGTGGGTCCTTCATGTCGATTAGATTTGATGCCTGTTATTAGACTGTTGTGAGATAATACGGGAATGCGGTGTTTGCATTGTCACTAATCGCAAGTAACGGCATTTTTATTGAAAGATTTTGAGCCTCAATCAGGAAAGGGATTAGAAGATCTTCCGAAAATGGATTGGTCAGAAAAGAAATTTATGCATAAAATGCGATAAAGGTGGGAATTTGTTGATCTGTAGTGAAAACGGTTGTCCTTTAGCTGTTCATCAAGGATTATCCATTAGTTATTTGTGGGTCCTTCATGTCGATGAGATTTGATGCATGTCATTAGGCTGTTGTGAGATAATACTGGAAGGTGTTGTTTGCATTTACAAGCTTCGACGCTTTTCAAAAACTATTTGTCAATAATTGCAAATAACGGCGTTTTTATTGAAAGATTTTAAGCATCAATCAGGAAAGGGATTAGAAGATCTTCCGAAAATGGATTGGTCAGAAAAGAAATATATGCATAAAATGCGATAAAGGTGGGAATTTGTTGATCTATTGTGAAAACGGTTGTCCTTTAGTTGTTCATCAAGAATTATCCATTAGTTATTTGTGGGTCCTTCATGTCGATGAGATTTGATGCATGTCATTAGGCTGTTGTGAGATAATACTGGAAGGTGTTGTTTGCATTTACAAGTTTCGCCGCTTTTCAAAAACTATTTGTCAATAATTGCAAATAACGACATTTTTATTGAAAGATTTTGAGCCTCAATCAGGAAAGGGATTAGAAGATCTTCCGAAAATGGATTGGTCAGAAAATAAATATATGCATAAAATGCGATAAAGATGGGAATTTGTTGATATGTAGTGAAAACGGTTGTCCTTTAGTTGTTCATCAAGGATTGATTGTCCATTAGTTATATGTGGGTCCTTCATGTCGATGAGATTTGATGTTTGTCATTTGTCATTTGTGAGATAATCTTTGGAAGGTGGTGTTTGCATTGTCACTAATCGCAAATAACGTCATTTTTATTGAAAGATTTTGAGCCTCAATTAGGAAAGGGATTAGAAGATCTTCCGAAAATGGATTGGTCAGAAAAGAAATATATGATCTGTTGATCTGTTGTGAAAACGGTTGCTTTTAGCTGTTCATGAAGGATTGTCCATTAGTTATTTGTGGGTCCTTCATGTCGATGGGATTTGATGCATGTCATTAGGCTGTTGTGAGATAATACTAGAAGGTGTTCTTTGCATTTACAAGCTTCGCCGCTTTTCAAAATCTATTTGTCAATAATTGCAAATAACGGCGTTTTTATGGAAAGATTTTGAGCCTCAATCAGGAAATGGATTAGAAGATCTTCTGAAAATGGATTGGCCAGAATAGAAATTTATGCATAAAATATGATAAAGGTAGGAATTTGTTGATCTGTAGTGAAAACGGTTGTCCTATTGAAAGATTTTTTGCCTCAATCTGCAAAGGGATTTGAATATCTAACGAAAATGTATTGGTTAGAAAAGAAATTTATGCATAAAATGCGATAAAGGTGGGAATTTGTTGATCTGTTGTGAAAACGGTTGCTTTTAGATGTTCATGAAGGATTGTCCATTAGTTATTTGTGGGTCCTTCATGTCGATGAGATTTGATGCCTGCCATTAGGCTGTTGTGAGATAATACATGAAGGTGATTATTGCATTGTCACTAATCGCAAATAACGGCATTTTTGTTGAAGGATTTTGAGCCTCAATCAGGAAAACGATTAGAAGATCTTCCAAAAATGGATTAGTTAGAAAATAAATTTATACATAAAATGCGATAAAGGTGGTAATTTGTTGATCTGTAGTGAAAACGGTTGTCCTTAATCTGTTCATGAAGGTTTGTCGATTAGTTATTTGTGGGTCTTTCATGTCGATGAGATTTGATGCCTGTCATTAAGGTGTTGTGAGATAATACTGGAAGATGATGTTTGCATTGTCACTAATCACAAATAACGACATTTTTATTGAAAGATTTTGAGCCTCAATTAGGAAAGGGATTAGAAGATCATTCGAAAATGGATTGGTCGGAAAAGAAATTTATGCATAAAATGAGATAAAGGTGGGAATTTGTTGATCTGTAGTGAAAACGGTTGTCTTTTAGCTGTTATGAAGGATTGTCCATTAGTTATTTGTGGGTCCTTCATGTCGGTGAGATTTGATGCATGTCATTAGGCTATTGTGAGATAATACTGGAAGGTGTTGTTTCCATTTACAAGCTTCGCCGCTTTTCAAAAACTATTTGTCAATAATTGCAAATAACGGCGTTTTTATTGAAAGATTTTTAGCCTCAATCAAGAAATGGATTAGAAGATCTTCCGAAAATGGATTGGCCAGAATAGAAATTTATGCATAAAATATGATAAAGGTAGGAATTTGTGGATCCGTTTGTTCTATTGAAAGATTTTTGCCTCAATCGGAAAGGGATTAGAAGATCTAACGAAAATGGATTGGTCAGAAAAGAAATTTATGCATAAAATGCGATAAAGGTGGGAATTTGTTGATCTGTAGTGAAAACGGTTGTCCTTTAGCTGTTCATCAAGGATTGATTGTCCATTAGTTATTTGTTGGTCCTTCATGTCGATGAGATTTGATGCTTGCCCTTAGGCTGTTGTGAGATAATACATGAAGGTGATTATTGCATTGTCACTAATCGCAAACAATGGCATTTTTGTTGAAGGATTTTGAGCCTCAATCAGGAAAGCAATTAGAAGATCTTCCAAAAATGTATTAGTGAGAAAAGAAATTTATGCATAAAATGCGATAAACGTGGTAATTTGTTGATCTGTTGTGAAAACGGTTGTCCTTAAGCTGTTCATGAAGGTTTGTCGATTAGTTATTTGTGGGTCCTTCATGTCGATGAGATTTGATGTCTGTCATTAGGCTGTTGTGAGATAATACTGGAAGGTGTTGTTTGCATTGTCAATAATCGAAAATAACGACGTTTTTATTGAAAGATTTTGATCCTCAGTCTGGAAAGGGGTTAGAAAATCTTCCGAAAATGGATTGGTCAGAAAAGAAATTAATGCATAAAATGCGATAAAGGTGGGAATTTGTTGATCAGTAGTGAACATGGTAGTCTTTTAGTTGTTCATGAAGGATAGTCCATTAGTTATTTGTGGGTACTTCATGTCGATGATATTTGATGCCTGTCATTAGGCTGTTGTGAGATAATACTGGAAGGTGTTGTTTGCATTGTCACTAATCACAAATAACGGCGTTTTTATTGAAAGATTTTGAGCCTCAATCAGGAAAGGGGTTAGAAGATCTTCCGAAAATGGATTGGTTAGAAAAGAAATTTATGCATAAAATGCGATAAAGGTAGGAATTTGTTGATCTGTAATGAAAACGGTTGTCCTTTAGTTGTTCATGAAGGATTGTCCATTAGTTATTTGTGGGTTTCGATGAGATTTGATGTCTGTCATTAGGCTGTTGTGAGATAATACTGGAAGGTGGTGTTTGCATTGTCACTAATCGCAAGTAACGGAATTTTTATTGAAAGATTTTGAGCCTCAATCAGGAAATGGATTAGAAGATCTTCCGAAAATGGATTGGTCATAAAAGAAATATATGCATAAAATGCGATATAGGTGGGAATTTGTTGATCTGTAGTGAAAACGGTTGTCCTTTAGCTGTTCATCAAGGATTGATTGTCCATTAGTTATTTGTGGGTCCTTCATGTCGATGAGATTTGATGCCTGTCATTAGGCTGTTGTGAGATAATACTGGAAGGTGGTGTTTGCATTTTCACTAATCGCAAATAACGACGTTTTTATTGAAAGATTTTGAGCCTCAATCAGGAAAGGGATTAGAAGACCTTCTGAAAATGGATTGGTCAGAAAAGAAATTTATGCATAAAATGCGATAAATGTGGGAATTTGTTGATCTGTAGTGAAAACGGTTGTCCTTTAGCTGTTCATGAAGGATTGTCTATTAGTCATTTGTGGGTCCTTCATGTCGATGAGATTTGATGCATGTCATTAGGCTGTTGTGAGATAATATTGGAAGGTGTTGTTTGCATTTTCACTAATCCCAAATAACGGCGTTTTTATTGAAAGATTTTGAGATTCAATCAGGAAAGGGGTTAGAAGATCTTCCGAAAATGGATTGGTTAGAAAAGAAATTTATGCATAAAATGCGATAAAGGTAGGAATTTGTTGATCTGTAATGAAAACGGTTGTCCTTTAGTTGTTCATGAAGGATTGTCCATTAGTTATTTGTGGGTCCTTCATGTCGATGAGATTTGATGCCTGTCATTAGGCTGTTGTGAGATAATACTAGAAGGTGGTGTTTGCATTGTCACTAATCGCAAATAACGGTGTCTTTATTGAAAGATTTAGAGCCTCAATCAGGAAAGGGATTAGAAGATCTTCCGAAAATGGATTGGTCAGAAAAGAAATTTATGCATAAAATGCGATAAAGGTGGGAATTTGTTGATCTGTAGTGAAAACGGTTGTCCTTTAGCTGTTCATCAAGGATTATCCATTAGTTATTTGTGGGTCCTTCATGTCGATGAGATTTGATTCCTGTCATTAAGCTGTTGTGAGATAATACTGGAAGATGGTGTTTGCATTGTCACTAATCACAAATAACGACATTTTTATTGAAAGATTTTGAGCCTCAATCAGGAAAGGGATTAGAATATCATCCGAAAATGGATTGGTCGGAAAAGAAATTTATGCATAAAATGAGATAAAGGTGGGAATTTGTTGATCTGTAGTGAAAACGGTTGTCTTTAAGCTGTTCATGAAGGATTGTCCATTAGTTATTTGTGGGTCCTTCATGTCGGTGAGATTTGATGTCTCTCATTAGGCTGTTGTGAGATAATACTGGAAGGTGTTGTTTGCATTGTCAATAATCTAAAATAACGACATTTTTATTGAAAGATTTTGAGCCTCAATCAGGAAAGGGATTAGAAGATCTTCCGAAAATGGATTGGTCAGAAAAGAAATATATGCATAAAATACGATAAAGGTGGCAATTTGTTGATATGTAGTGAAAACGATTGTCCTTTAGCTGTTCATCAAGGATTGATTGTCCATTAGTTATTTGTGGGTCCTTCATGTCGATGAGATTTGATGTCTGTCATTAGGATGTTGTGTGATAATACTGGAAGGTGGTGTTTGCATTGTCACTAATCGCAAATAACGTCATTTTTATTGAAAGATTTTGAGCCTCAATCAGGAAAGGGATTAGAAGATCTTCAGAAAATGGATTGGTCAGAAAAGAAATATATGCATAAAATGCGATAAAGGTGGGAATTTGTTGATCTGTAGTGAAAACGGTTGTCCTTTAGTTGTTCATGAAGGATTGTCCATTATCATATCGATGAGATTTGATCTCTGTCATTATGTTGTTGTGAGATAATACTAGAAGGTGTTGTTTGCATTGTCAATAATCACAAATAACGGTGTTTTTATTGAAAAATTTAGAGCCTCAATCAGGAAAGGGATTAGAAGATCTTCCGAAAATGGATTGGTCAGAAAAGAAATTTATGCATAAAATACGATAAAGGTGGGAATTTGTTGATCTGTAGTGAAAATGGTTGTCTTTTAGTTGTTCATGAAGGATTGTCCATTAATTAATTGTGGGTCCTTCATGTCGGTGAGATTTGATGTCTATCATTAGGCTGTTGTGAGATAATACTGGAAGGTGTTGTTTGCAATGTCACTAAACGCAAATAATGACGTTTTTATTGACAGATTTTGAGCCTCAATCAGGAAAGGGATTAGAAGATCTTCCGAAAATGGATCGATCATAAAAGAAATTTATGCATAAAATGCGATAAAGGTGGGAGTTTGTTGATCTGTAGTGAAAACGGTTGTCCTTTAGTTGTTCATGAAGGATTGATTGTCCATTAGTTATTTGTGGGTCCTTCATGTCCATGAGATTTGATGCGTGTTATTAGGCTGTTGTGAGATACTACTGGAAGGTGTTGTTTGTATTGTCACTAATCGCAAATAATGGCATTTTTATTGAAAGATTTTGAGCCTTAATCAAGAAAGCGATTAGTAGATCTTCCGAAAATGGATTGGTCAGAAAAGAAATTTATGCATAAAATGCGATAAAGGTGGAAATTTGTTGATCTATAGCGAAAATGGTTGTCGTTTAGCTGATCATGAAGGATTGTCCATTAGTTATTTGTGGGTCCTTCATGTCGATGAGATTTGATGCTGTCATTCACAGTTTGTGAGAATATCTTTGGAAGGTGTTGTTTGCATTGTCACTAATCGCAAATAACGACGTTTTTATTGAAAAATTTTGAGCCTCAATCAGGAAAGGGATTAGAAGACCTTCTGGAAATGGATTGGTCAGAAAAGAAATTTATGTTTAAAATGCGATAAAGGTGGGAATTTTTTGATCTGTAGTGAAAAAGGTTGTCCTTTAGCTGTTCATTAAGGATTGTCTATTAGTCATTTGTGGGTCCTTCATGTCGATGAGATTTGATGCCTGTCATTAGGCTGTTGTGAGATATTGGAAGGTGTTGTTTGCATTGTCACTAATCGCAAATAACGGCGTTTTTATTGAAAGATTTTGAGCCTCAATCAGGAAAGAGGTTAGAAGATCTTCCGAAAATGGATTGGTTCGAAAAGAAATTTATGCATAAAATGCGATAAAGGTAGGAATTTGTTGATCTGTAATGAAAACGGTTGTCCTTTAGTTGTTCATGAAGGATTGTCCATTAGTTATTTGTGGGTCTTAATGTCGATGAGATTTGATCTTTGTCATTAGTCATTTGTGAGATAATCTTTTTGGAAGGTGTGTTTGCATTGTCACTAATCGCAAATAACGGCATTTTTATTGAAAGATTTTGAGCCTCAATCGTGAAAGGGATTAGAAGATCTTAGAAAATGGATTGGTCGAAAAAGAAATTTATGCATAAAATGCGATAAAGGTGGGAATTTTTTGATATGTAGTGAAAACGATTGTCCTTTAGTTGTTCATCAAGGATTGATTGTCCATTAGTTATTTGTGGGTCCTTCATGTCGATGAGATTTGATGTCTGTCATTAGGATGTTGTGAGATAATCTTTGGAAGGTGGTGTTTGCATTGTCACTAATCGCAAATAACGTCATTTTTATTGAAAGATTTTGAGCCTCAATCGGGAAGGGATTAGAAGATCTTCCGAAAATGGATTGGTAAGAAAAGAAATATATGCATAAAATGCCATAAAGGTGGGAATTTGTTGATCTGTAGTGAAAACGGTTGTCCGTTAGTTGTTCATGAAGGATTGTCCATTATCATGTCGATGAGATTTGATCTGTCATTATGTTGTTGTGAGAAATAGGAAGGTGTTGTTTGCATTGTCAATAATCACCAATAACGTGTTTTTATTGAAAGATTTTTGCCTCAATCAGGAAAGGGATTAGAAGATCTTCCGAAAATGGATTGGTCAGAAAAGAAATTTATGCATAAAATGCGATAAAGGTGGGAATTTGTTGATCTGTAGTGAAAATGGTTGTTTTAGTTGTTCATGAAGGATTGTCCATTAATTAATTGTGGGTCCTTCATGTCGGTGAGATTTGATGTCTATCATTAGGCTGTTGTGAGATAATACTGGAAGGTGTTGTTTGCATTTACAAGCTTCGCCGCTTTTTAAAAACTATTTATCAATAATTGCAAATAACGGCGTTTTTATTGAAAGATTTTGAGCCTCAATCAGGAAATGGATTAGAAGATCTTCCAAAAATGGATTGCCCAGAAAAGAAATTTATGCATAAAATATGATAAAGGTAGGAATTTGTTGATCTGTAGTGAAAACGGTTGTCCTTTTGAAAGATTTTTTGTCTCAATCTGGAAAGGAATTAGAAGATCTAACGAAAATGGATTGGTTAGAAAAGAAATTTATGCATAAAATGCGATAAAGGTGGAATTTGTTGATCTGTTGTGAAAATGGTTACTTTTAGCTGTTCATGAAGGATTGTCCATTAGTTATTTTGGGTCCTTCATTGACTTGATGATCAAGTCGTTGTGAGATAATCTTTTGGAAGGTGATGTTTGCATTGTAACTAATCGCAAATAACGTCATTTTTATTGAAAGATTTTGAGCCTTAATCAGGAAAGGGATTAGAAGATCTTCCGAAAATTGATTGGTCAGAAAAGAAATATATGCATAAAATGCGATAAAGGTGGTAATTTGTTGATCTGTAGTGAAAACGGTTGTCCTTAAGCTGTTCATGAAGGTTTGTCGATTAGTTATTTGTGGGTCCTTCATGTAGATGAGATTTGATGCTTGTCATTAGGTTGTTGTGAGATAATTGGAAGGTGATGTTTGCATTGTCACTAATCACAAATAACGGCATTTTTATTGAAAGATTTTGAGCCTCAATCAAGAAAGGGATTAGAAGATCATCCGAAAATGGATTGGTCAGAAAAGAAATTTATGCATAAAATGAGATAAAGGTGGGAATTTGTTGATATGTAGTGAAAACGGTTGTCTTGTAGTTGTTCATGAAGGATTGTCCATTAGTTATTTGTGGGTCCTTCATGTAGCCGGTGAGATTTGATGCTTGTCATTAGCCGTTGTGAGATAATCTTTGGAAGGTGTTGTTTGCATTTCAATAATCTAAAATAACGGCTTTTTATTGAAATATTTTGATCCTCAATCGAAAGGGGTTAGAAGATCTTCCAAAAATGGATTGGTCGAAAATAAATTAATGCATAAAATGCGATAAAGGTGGGAATTTGTTGATGTAGTGAAAACGGTAGTCTTTTTGTCATGAAGGATTGTGTTGGGATTTGGTCCTATCATGCGGAATGGGATTTAAAAGATCTTGAAAATGCGATTGGTTAGCGTTGGATTGCATATTTAAAATAGCGATAAAGGATATGATTTGTTGACTACCTATACCAAAAATGCATCTTCTTTTCTCGGTGCCCATTACATGAAACTCGGATTGTCCATTAGACATGGGATGGGTGACCCCGGAAGGTCCGTGAATTAATTGGCGCTAAAGTGAGTCCGGAGAGCGGGAAGTTTGATGAGGACTTGTCAAAAGACTCATGTTGGTTTGTGAGATAATCCGAAGTTGGTGTTTGCATTGTCAACTAATCGCAAATAACGTCAGTTTTTATTGGAAAGATTTTTGCGGTCGAGATCTTTGGAACCGAGATGCCGGGAAAGGGATAAAAAAATCTGGAAAAATGGCAATTTGTAAAACGGAAGAAATTATGCATAAAATCAATAAAGGTGGTAATTTGTTGATTGGAACTAAAGGTGAAAGTGGTTGTCCTTAAGGCGGTTGTTCATGAAGGTTTGTCGATTAGTTATTTGTCGGGTCCTTCATGTAGATGAGATTTGACACTTGAATCGAAAAAAGTTGGCGTTGTGAGATAATTTGGAAGGTGATGTTTGCAATTGTCACTAATAACAAATAACGGGGGATTTTTATTGAAAGATTTTGCAAGCGGGCTTCAAAAAGAAAGGGATTAGAAGATCATTGCATAGTTAAAAAAGGATATGAGGATAGCTTAAAGGATATGATTTGGACTACCTAAAAGAAATTTATGCATAAAATGCGATAAAGGTGGGAATTTATTGATGGGATTCCGTAGTGCGCGTGAGTGAGGACAAAGCGCTAAAAAAAGACTCGTGTTGTTTTTAGGGGGGTCAATCCGAGAAGGATTGTCCATTAGTTATTTGTGGGTCCTACATGTCGATGAGATTTGATGTCCGTCATTAGCATTTGTGAGATAATATCTTTGGAAGGTGTTGTTTGCATTGTCACTAATCGAAAATAACGGAGTTTTTATTAAAAGATTTTGATCCTCAATCAGGAAAGGGATTAGAAGACATTCTAAAAATGGATTGATCGTAAAAGAAATTTATGCTTAAAATACGATAAAGGTTGGAATTTGTTGATCTGTAGTGAAAACGGTTGTCCTTTAGTTGTTCATGAAGGATTGTCCATTAGTTATTTGTGGGTCCTTCATGTCGATGAGATTTGATGCATGTCATTAGTCATTTGTGAAATAATATCGAAGGTGTTGTTTGCATTGTCACTAATGGCAAATAACGGCATTTTTATTGAAAGATTTTGAGCCTCAATCGGGAAAGGGGTTAGAAGATCTTCCGAAAATGGATTGGTTAGAAAAGAAATTTATGCATAAAATACGATAAATGTGGGAATTTGTTGATATGTTGAAAACGGTTGTCCTTTAGTTGTTCATGAAGGATTGTCCATTAGTTATTTGTGGGTCCTTCATGTCGATGAGATTTGATGCTGTCATTACACATTTGTGAGATAATACTTTGGAAGGTGGTGTTTGCATTGTCACTAATCGCAAATAACGGCATTTTTATTGAAAGATTTTGAGCCTCAATCAGGAAATGGATTAGAAGATCTTCCGAAAATGGATTTGTCGAAAAGAAATATATGCATAAAATGCGATAAAGGTGGGAATTTGTTGATTTGTAGTGAAAACGGTTGTCTTTTAGTTGTTCATCAAGAATTGATTGTCCATTAGTTATTTGTGGGTCTTTCATGTCGATGAGATTTGATGTCCGTGTCATTAGGGTGTTGTGAGATAATCTTGAAGGTGTTGTTTGCATTGTCACTAATCGCAAATAACGGAGTTTTTATTAAAAGATTTTGAGCCTCAATCGGAAAAGGATTAGAAGATCTTCCGAAAATGGATTGTCGAGAAAAGAAATTTATGCATAAAATACGATAAAGGTGGGAATTTGTTGATCTCGTAGTGAAAACGGTTGTCCTTTAGTTGTTCATGAATTGATTGTCCATTAGTTATTTGTGGGTCCTTCATGTCGATGAGATTTGATGCTGTCATTAAAGCATTGTGAGATAATATTGGAAGGTGTTGTTTGCATTGTCACTAATGTCAAATAACGGCATTTTTATTGAAAGATTTTGAGCCTCAATCGGGAAAGGGGTTAGAAGATCTTCCGAAAATGGATTGGTCAGAAAAGAAATTTATGCATAAAATGCGATAAAGGTGGGAATTTGTTGATCCTGTAGTTAAAACGGTTGTCCTTTAGTTGTTCATGAAGGATTGTCCATTAGTTATTTGTCGATGAGATTTGATGTCCTTGAGATATCTTTGAAAGGTGGTGTTTGATTGAGATTTGAAAGATGCCTCAATCAGAAATGGATTAGAAGATCTCTTAGAAAATGGATTGTGAAAAGAAAGATATGCATAAAATGCGATAAAGGTGGGAATGGTGTTGTTTGCATTGATTATCCATTAGTTATTTATGGGTAATCGATGAGATTTGATGCCTCATTATCTTTGTTGTGAGATAATACTTGAAGGTGCATTTTTATTGTCAAAAGATAACGGTGTTTTTTTGAAAGAGCCTCAATCGGAAAGGGATTAGAAGATCTTCCGAAAATGGATTGGTCAGAAAAGAAATTTATGCATAAAATGCGATAAAGGTGGGAATTTGTTGATCTGTAGTGAAAACGGTTGTCTTTTAGCTGTTCATGAAGGATTGTCCATTATTTAATTGTGGGTCCTTCATGTCGATGAGATTTGATGCTTGTCATTAGTCTGTTTTGAGATAATACTGGAAGGTGTTGTTTGCATTGTCAATAATTGCAAATAACAGTGTTTTTATTGAAAGATTTAGAGCCTCAATCAGGAAAGGGATTAGAAGATCTTCCGAAAATGGATTGGTCAGAAAAGAAATTTATGCATAAAATGCGATAAAGGTGGGAATTTGTTGATCTGTAGTGAAAACAGTTGTCTTTTAGCTGTTCATGAAGGATTATCCATTAGTTATTTGTGGGTCCTTCATGTCGATGAGATTTGATGCATGTCATTAAGTCATTTGTGAGATATCTTTCGAAGGTGTTGTTTGCATTGTCACTAATCGCAAATAACGGCGTTGTTATTGAAAGATTTTGAGCCTCAATCAGGAAAGGGATTAGAAGATCTTACGAAAATGGATTGGCCATAAAAGAAATTTATGCATAAAATACGATAAATGTGGGAATTTGTTGATCTGTAGTGAAAATTGTTGTCCTTTAGCTGTTCATGAAGGATTGTCCATTAGTTATTTGTGGGTCCTTCATGTCGATGAGATTTGATGCATGTCATTAAGCATTTGTGAGATAATACTTGAAGGTGTTTTTGCATTGTCACTAATCGCAACTAATGACATTTTTATTAAAAGATTTTGAGCCTCAATCGGAAAGAGATTAGAAGATCTTCCGAAAATGTATTGGTCAAAAAAAAAATATATGCATAAAATGCGATAATGTTGGGAATTTGTTGATTCAAGTGAAAACGGTTGTCCTTTAGATGTTCATGAAAGATTGTCCATTAGTTATTTGTGGGTCTTTCATGTCGATGAGATTTGATGCATGTCATTAGGCTGTTGTGAGATAATATCTTTGGAAGGTGTTATTTGCATTATCACTAATCGCAAATAAACGTTTCTATTAAAATATATTGAGCCTCAATCATGAAAGGGATTAGAAGATCTTAGAAAATTGATTGGTGAGAAAAGAAATTTATGCATAAAATGCAATAAAGGTGGGAATTTGTTGATTTGTAGTGAAAGCGGTTGTCCTTTAGCTGTTCATGAAGGATGTATGAGATGTCCATTAGATTTAATGATGCGGGCCACTTCGATTGCCCATATTGTCTATTGAAACAAACATTTGCAAAATCACGTCAAGCAAGGGAATACGCTCAGGCAATAAAGAAAGTTTTGTTGGCCTTTATGGATGAAGAAATGATAGACGGAGAAAAATATTTGCAAGAAAATAAGAGAGTTGAAGCTAATGGAGATAATCAATCAAAAGTTAGTGAAGAAAATGTAAATATTACATGTGGTGATGGTAAAAGTAAGGGGGGCAATGATTTCATTTTCGATAAATCTATTCACATTGACAAGGAACATAATGTGAGCAATGGAGAAAAAGAAAAGACTCAGGAAGAGGAAACTGAAGCTTTTGCAGGCTCTAAATGTGAAGACCCTTCACTTTAGATGTCCAAGGAAAAAGAAAACAGCAATGCAAAAGAAACAAATATTCATGATCGTGAAGTTTTTGCAGCTTCAAGTGGTGAAGACGGTTCACTTAAGATGCACGAACACGGACGTTGCAATGCTGAAGAAGAAAAGATTCCCAAAGATGAATGTGAAACTTCCTCTGCTTCCAGTTATGAAGACTCACTTCCTTTGCAGCGATAGCTTAGGGATTATCTAAAAAGAGAAAACTAATAGACGGGGATTCTGAAGTTGTCTCAGTGCATAGTAAGCGTATTGAACAGAGTGATAAGAATAAGCAAACATCTCCAACTGTGAATACTCAAAGTAGATCAAAGAGATCATCTTCTGCTTTGATTACTGATAAAGTGTTAAATAACAAAGTTAAGTCTTCCAGAAGGTTGAAACAACCCCAACAGCCCTCAGTCAAACTAGCTACTGACGCATATGGTAGTGGGAAATGTAAGAGACGGTTACAGACGGAGAGAGAAGAAGAGGAGCTCAGGGCAGGAGTAGAAAATTTTTCAAATGAACCAACCAAGAATATTCCCTGGAGGAAAATCTTGGGACTTGGTCAACATATGTTTGATGGAACTCGTGCTCCAAGTGATCTTAAGGATAAATGGAGGAGCATATGCAATAGAGTCAAAACACTGGGATAATAAATTTTCTTTCATAAGTTTGAATTAGATTACGAAAGTGGGATATGGTAATTAGATGCATGAAAGTCTGTGGAGATGATATAGATCATCAATCTCTTTTTGTGTGACAATTTTTGCTATATGCATTCAGTGTTCTTATGTTTTGAATAGGTTGTCCATCGATTGGGGTTATTAGATTTTTCCTTGAAATCCCGTATGTACATCACTATATGTTCATTAACTCAAACATGTGTATGTTTTGTTAACTCAAAAAAAAATAAAAAATAGTCTCATGCAATTTTGTAGAGTTTGGGACTGCCACCAGAAACATGTAATTACCTTACTGCCATTTCCTAGCTGAGAAAAGTTAACCTTAAAAATAATTTGTCTTCTCAGATTCATACAGTTATCCATGGAAGTTTTGTTGATTCCTTGATGCTCCAAAGTAGTATTCTTGTTCCTGGACAATTAATGTCAACCACTCGGTGCTATCAGAATGGGGTTGGAAAACGATGGGATACTGACAAAATACATCCAGCTCGTGAAAGAACTCTGCAGTTACACTGCTTTCATTTACAAATATTTCATGATAGTATACAAAAAACTCTCACGACTCTATAAACAAGAATGGAAGAAAAAACACAGAGAAAAATAAGTTCTCTTCTGAAGTTAAAATTCATTAACACCACAATATGCACATTGTAAGTTTCCAAACGGTTGATTGAAATAGAGATCAGGACATATTCCGTGTAAGCAGTGCTTTGAACATTCCAACATGGTTTTCACCATTTCGTAAAATGAAGACAGCTGGCTAAATCCTGGCTTCATCAAGAACTGTTCTCTCTAGCATGATTTCTATTTTCTAGGAATTTGAATATAATATTTCCCATCAAATTCTTTCAACTTCTTAACAGAAACCTAGTCTTTAAACCCACCAAGTACTCCCCCGGCTTGATCTCCATCTACAAACTAAATGATACTAACATATCATTTCTCAGTTATTCCCTTGGTAATCATCTAGTATCTCTTATATGTACTACCTACGCTACCGTCTCATTTTCTTTGTAATCAGATCAGTACTCAAATTCCTTGTGCCCTGCGGAATCACTTGTCCGGTTCCCAGCGGCCTCTTTCATCAGTAGCCTCATCAATTTGGTAGTCAGTAGCATGAGGTCTTTTCACCTTATGGCACTGAATTCGACTTTCTTCAGAAACAGATTTCTTGTCCGCATCTCTCTTTCTTTTTGATTTCTTCAGATGATCAGAAAATTCTTTCTCCGATTCGCCCCGTCCCAATTTACCAGTACCTTTTCTGGATTTCGAACTAGAATCAGAATTTCTGGGGATTCCACTATCATGCTCAACTTCTCCATTCCTTCTACCCAAATGATCCCTAAAGCTGGAATGCTTTAGTTTATGAGCACATTGTCTCTTAAATTTTTTATCTTCAAATTCCTCAGAGCCATCAGACCTTGGACTATCTCTCTCTCCATCAGACCAATCACCAGTTAAGTCACTGTCATCGGTACTGCTTCTGACACGCCATCGATCATCTGGAGATGTAGACACTTTGTTCTGTTGCCCTAGCCTTGAAGACGGGCCACTTTGGTCTGAAATTTTAAGTCTGTCCTCATCCGAACAGTTCCCTCGTGAACCAGCATCGCGTCTCTCCCTGTGCCTTCTGCTCCTACTCGAATGCCCACGTTTATAGTTGTCTCGGTCACTATCACGTGTATTTTCATCAGAATCAGTGTCGCGTATGCTTATTCGACCGCGTTTTCGACCTTGAGATTCAGATTTCCTATTCTTGCGATCTGGAGAGCGATTTCTTTTTGAGCTGTCATATCTGCTGCGTTTACCTCCATTCTTGTCCGACCAATTTCTGTCAGAATCACTATCGATATACGGGTTGTCTCTAGAATTTGATGTATCGTCACATTGTTTGTCATCGAGAGCGTCAGGCAGCTTTTTATTATGTCTATGTCGCCAATGACGTGAACTGCTTCGAAAATCATCATCGTCAGAGTAATTTCTTGAACTTCTTGAATAACCAGTCTCCCTTGATTGAGAACTGCGGGAGTGGTATCTGACACAGAAATTTGCACAGAACAAGAAAACATCAAATAACTTTTTCAAAATCCTCCAACAATAAAGCTTTTTGATTGCGTTTTATCATTTTTTCTGTTCATAATTTTCAGATGGGTAACAGTAGTGATAATGCTTGCTAACTAATAATTTCCCCAAAACTAACCTAATGTGGAGCCCACGATGCCCAATTTCCAAAACACCCCACTTTGATGTGGAAATCAAAGAACACTTAATTAAGCACTTGAAGGCTTCTTCCGAAAGTATTTGAGTTTGTAAGAAATGGTTGTGCCATCAAAACTATGGACTTCTCAAATCATATCCTAAATCCTGTTGTTAATTAAAAATGTTTGGTAGCAGCAATTAATTTCAGTTTAGCCAAGGCGGATGTTGTACCAATTTCTCTTTCAGGTCAAAACCGTGTACAACCCAACCCCACAAACAAATAGATAATAAGGAAAAAAACCCATATGGAGGATATCTAAGCAAAACTGGCCCTATTCTTTTCTTTTCTTTTTTTCATTTCTGGGCGGGGCTGTGAATGGACCTGGTTCAGTAGGCAGGTTCCAACTACATGGTAGAATGATACAAATCTTAGTCAACAATTTAAGCGCACCTGTCAAAATCACCCGATGTTCTGCTGGAATTCCTGAACGATCTAGGGCTTCCTCGTTCAATCTGTTTTTCATAACCAGATTCATCAGGATAACCAAACAAAGCAGCCATCTTTTTCAGCCAGTATTTTGGAGCTGGTTTATCCCAATCAGCCCATTCATAGTCTCCGCCAGGATTCCGAAAGCAGTGAATAAAATTGCAGGCCGTTCCACGTGAACATGTCTAAAAAGAAATCCAGGTATTTATACATGAGGACAAGCCATGTAACATCAGCATAGACAGGGATTGTAGCTGCAGCCTTTGCAGCTGCATCTCCATGGGGAGGTGGATAATTGCACAAGTATGAAGAAATATCGATTCAAAGGGAATGTTGTAACTCTACCTGAAACTTCGATTTCATAAACTCTCCACATATAGCAACCTTCCATCTTGTCACCCCAATAAATTCGCATTGAACCTGTCAATACCAAAGAGGAAGTCATCATCAAAACATAAAGCAGCAATTTAAAAACTACATTGTGTAGTATGCTAATATTTTGGAGCAGACGTGCACATGATAGCAGCCGGATTCACAATAATTTGAAGTGTCTGCACTCACGAGAAACTGAAGCAAACACGCCAAAAGAATAAATCCAGTGGTTACTAGCTACAAAGCCAATTCTGTTACCATTTTCAATCATTAAAACTGCCGCTTTAACAAAATATGGCAAGTTCTTTTTACGAAAAGGAGATGAGATGAAGATAGCACGTTCATGAAGTGTGGTGATTGAATCAGACTGATGATCAAGTAACCTCAAGATTGCAATCAGTACCAACTATCGAGCCCCAACATTATCTCTTGTACTTGTTTTTCTACTATTATGATTCTCATTTTCTATATAAGGCTATATACCTACCGTCTTGGCCATTTGGTTAGTCCTCTAATAATCTCACCTCCATTTTTCTTTCTCTATCAATTGATGCAAATTTAGGACGCACGCAAGGCTATTGGCACCCCTTAAATCTTTCCCCAATTCCTGACTATACATGCATATTTGTTTATATACACGTTACACATCTCTGTATAAACAGAGATAACAAAGGTGATGGTTTGACCTTCATTTGCTTTTATTTCTTTCTTCTCTAGTAATTCTCAATTGAAATGCAAAATTAATGTAGGTATCAAATTTAAAATTGAAGTTGTACAATTTATACAATAGCTTGTCCAGAGGAAGAAGCTAGAAGTTTTTTTTGGACCTACTTGCATGCTTTATTCTTGTGTTTCAAAAGCTTCCTATCGCATTTAGGCATTAAAAAGAGTGTAAACCATAGTTGTCAAAAGCGCGCCTAGGCAATCCAATACCGCTTCAGTGTAACAACAAGCGACAAAAGTGACGAAGAGGCCACCTGGGGGTGCCTAGGCGTCACTTTCTCTGAGGTGAGAGGCGATAAAAAGCCATCACCTTTCACGCCAGGAGTTTTTCAGTTTTTTAATACAAAAGGGCTTTTAAGTAAAATATAGTTTTAAAACTTAAACCCTAAAAAACTACTCATTGCCCGATGTCAAAGAAAGTAAAACGAGAGAAGGAAGACGTTACCCACCCTTGACTGAAAAACCCCGGGTTCCCAGAGCCACCGTTCGCCGCTGCGGGTGGCGCAAGTGCAGGCGCACAACTTAGGTACTTTTCCAAATTTTACTTGTTTTTTCAGCCTTTTTTTTTTATTTGCAACTACATTTGAATTTAGCTCTCTTAAGTTTATGGATAGTTGTTTTTTTGTGTTTAAAGTCTTAACATGAACTGGATCTCAGCTTATGATCTTCTGTAACTTTTTTTTTTACCTTTTGTGGCTGAAAATACTACAAATACCTAAATATATATTTTTAAGTATTTTTTAAATACATAATTATTTCTTTGGCTCTTTTTTGTTTTGCTGAATTTTTGTTGTTCATGTTCAATCAGACATGGCTTCTGAACAACCAGATGATGGTAGGAAAGACCCCGGTTGGAAGCATTGCTAATTGAAAAGACAAGAAAAATCCAAATAGTGTGACGTGCAAGTATTGTGGGTTCACTTCAAATGGAGGCATTTTTCGAGCCAAACATCATCTTATTGGCGATTCCAAACAAGTGCAAAGAATGTCCTCACGATGTTCGTGACGAGCTTTGGCATATATTAATGAAAAGAGAGAGAAGTCGAAAGCTTATGGATATTATGGTGGGATGAATGAAGTTTTTGGCGATGTGGAAGAAGATGAAGATTTTGAACTTCAACACGAAGTTATATCATTGTCAAGTTCAGAAGGGAGTAAAAAAAAGTGTTTTGACAAATGAGAGTGGAAGTGGTAGTGTTAAACGGCCACTTGACTTATTCGTTACTAAACAAAAAGGCAAAGGGGTGAAATTGAGGCAAACAAACATCAATGATGGTTGTGATAAAGAGATTAGAGATCGTGTAGCTAAAAAGATAGCACGTTTCCTTTATCAAGCTGCGATTTCCTTTAAATGCTGTCAAATTGGATAGTTTCAAGGACATGATTCAAGCTATAGGTGAGTACGAGCCTAATTTGAAGCTACCTAGTTACCATGAAGTGAGGTACCCCTTCTAAACGAAGGAAATTGCCTATACGGGGGAGTTGTTGAAGGAAAATAAAGACGAGTGTGAGAAATATGGTTGTTCAATCATGTCTGATGGATGGACTGATAGGAAAGAGAGGACACTGATCAACTTTTTGGTTAATTCTGCTAAGGGAACAATGTTCTTGGAATCTGTTGATGCATCAGCCTATATGAAAAATGGGGATTTATTGTTTAAGTTTCTTGATAACTTTGTCGAAAGCAACTAACGCGAAAAAAAAAAAAAAAAAAAAAAATAACTTGTGAGTGGGGAGAAAAATGTTGTGCATCGACAGTGGGAGTAATTATGTTATTGTTGGTAAGTGTAATTACTAAATTATTTAGTATTTGCTATTTATTTAGTAAGTGAATATATTCTCACTTTTTTTAAAATTTTTCTTAGGTAAGTATTTTATAGCGAAGAGACCTAATTTATTCTGGACCCCACGTGCAGCTCATTGCATTGATTGATGCTAGAGGAATGGTTTTCTTCGTCATAAAATACTTACCTAATTTTTAGAATATATTCACTAACTAAATAAATAGCAAATACTAAATAATTTAGTAATTACACTTACCAGCAAGAACATAATTACTCTCATTGTCAGTAACAACTTGCACAACATTTTTCTCCCCAACACGCTCAACAAAGTTATCAAGAAACTTAAACAATAAATCCCCATTTTTCATATAGGTTGATACATCAACAGAACAGAATCAACCAAAAAGTTGATCAATGCCCTCTCTTTCCTATCGGTCCATCCATCAGACATGATTGAACAACCATATTTCTCACACTCGTCTTTATCTTCCTTCAACAACTCCTCTGTATAGGCAATTTCCTTCTTTACAAGAAGTACCCTCACTTCATGGTAACTAGGTGACTTCAAATTAGGCCCGTACTCACCTATAGCTTGAATCATGTCCCTGAAGCTAACCAATTTGACAGCATTGAAGGAAATCGCAGCTTGATAAAGGAAACGTGCTATCTTTTGAGCTACACGATCTCTAATCTCTTTATCACATCCATAATTCATGTTTGTTTGCCTCAATTTCACCCCTTTGCCTTTTTGTTTAGTAACGAATAAGTCGAGTGGCCCTTTAACACTACCACTTCCACTCTCATTTGTCAAACACCTTTTTTTACTCCCTTCTGAACTTGACAATGATACAACTTAGTGTTCAATTCCAACATCTTCATCTTCTTCCACATCAACAAAGCCAAAAACTTCATTCATCCTACCATAATATCCAGAAGCTTTTGACTTATCCTTATTCTTTTCATTAATATATGCCAAACGCTCATCACGAACATCTTGAGGACATTCTTTGCACTTTCTAACTTGTTTGGAATCGCCAATAAAATGATATTTGGCTCGAAAAATTCCTCCAATTGAAGTGAAACCGCAATACTTGCACATCACACTATTTGGATTTTTCTTGTCTTTCAAATAGCAATGCTTCCAACCGGGGTCGTTCAATTGTTCAAAAGCCATGTCTGATTGAACATGGACAACAACAATTCAGCAAAACAGTAAAGTAGTTCATCAATTTTCAGCCCAAAAAAAAAGAGCCAAAGAAGTAATTATGTGTTTCAACAATAATTCAAAAAATACTTAAAAATATTCAGCAATTTCAGAAATATTTAGGTAATTTGTAGCAATTTCAGCCACAAAAGGTAAAAAAATAATAATAAATACAGAAGATCATAAACAGAAATCCAAGTTCATGTTAAGACTTAAAACACAAAAAAAACAACTAGCCATAAATTTAAAAGAGCTAATATCAAACGTAGTAGCAAATAAAATAAAATAAAAAGCTGAAAAAACAAGTAGAAATTGAAAAAGTACCTGGGTTGTGCGCCTGCACTTGCGCCGGTGGAATGAGGGACGGCGGTGGACGGCGGCGCTGGGAACCCAGGGTTTTTCAGTCAAGGGTGGGTAACGTCTTCCTTCTCTCGTTTTACTTTCTTTGACAGCGGGCAGTGGGTAGTTTTTTAGGGTTTAAGTTTTAAAACTATATTTTACTTAAAGCCCTTTTGTATTAAAAAAAATGAGAAGCACAGAAAAACGTCTGGCGTGAAAGGCGATGGCTTTTATCGCCGCTTGCCTCAGAAAAAGCGACGCCTAGGTGCCCCCAAGCGGCCGTTTTGTCACTTTTGTCGCATGTTACATTGAGGCGATTGGGTCGCTTATCGCCTAGGCGCACTTTTGACAACTATTTGTTTATGCAATGAAAATTGAAATATAAATCATATCCATCACAAAATATATTATTTGGAGTGACATATACTCGCTATTATATTATACTTCATATAAGTAAGGCTGGATTCCTTTTAATAGAATTCTTTTCTGATAACTGTCATGTCACTTGATGCCTTTTTTTTTTTTTTTTTTTGGGGGGGAGGGGGGGAGAGAATGTGTATACTGGAATATCAAGAATATCAACTTTCTCATATAATATATATTTCTTTGGTTCTTCTGTTTTACCTGGAACATTATTTGTTTCAGAATTATGCCTAAATAATTTAGGAATTTTAATATTTGTATGTTGGTTTCCTTCTCTAAAAGAAGGTAGTTATTCCCTAACTAATCCTTAGTATTAAGGAAGATTGCTTAAGGGCACCGGATGACTACTCATAATAGCAATAAACACTTTTAAGATTCACAATTCACAGAGTTAGTTCAATTTGGCAGGTTCTTTGCGTGGACAGAGTGGACATTCCGCACTGAGTTTCCCAGGTATATTTTCCATAGATTACCAGCATTTTGTCAAGAACGAAAGTTTCAATTCCCTTATTATTCTATAGCAACAAGTATATATAATTATATATATATATTGTAAAATTGGCAATATTGATGATATAAACTCCTGGACATATATCAATAAGGGGAAATGATGTAAACATATTTCCAAGAAACCTAGTACGCGCATGCTAACAATGACAATTTTGATTTGCATGAAATAAAGGAGGCAATACCTGTTTTCCTGCAAAGTAACGACCGTTTGCTGATTCATAAGCCTGCACAGCAGAATCCAAAGACTTATAGTGCACGTACACGTTTCCTCGCAAATGAGATGAACCATTTCTGCAGACCTGATACATGGCTATTTATTCATTATGCCCAAAACTGGAGATGTGCAGTGCGCAAGAAGATTCATTTTCTACAGTACAACAACTACATTCCACCTCATGCTCACGGACAAGTAGCATGGAAAACCAACTTCCCTCTGTATGTCAGTTTAACAATGGGCCATGAAGTGAAGTAAAAGGAAAGGACAAATATCCATAGGAATGGCAAGCTTTTATTTTCCATCTGGAACAGATTATGACAACACTTAAACAATCACTTGGAAACAATAAACTCACAAAATTAACTGGAAGTCTACATTGCTAAAATCTAATGCCTCTCTTCTCCAGTGTATTGCAGCTCATATCCAAAATTATGAAAGCGGGCAAGTTATTAAGAGAAAAATTAAATAAATCTAATATCTATTCTTTCAAGGACAAATATGGCTACCTTGAAATTTACAATCTCCCAAATTTCAAGAATTCTGTATGTACATCCTCATAAAACTCTTCATAAGCATGTTCAGCCTCTTCATCTGTGTACTGGCATGAAGAAATAGACAGGGAAAAAGGTTGATCATAGAGAAATGTGCATAAAAATGAAAAATGAGTGAAGGAATGCCAGACAAAACACGTGCTGAATGTGCCGAACCCAGAAAAAATGGGCACGCCAATGTTCTTTAATGTCAAAAGGCACCAATTGTCTCAAAAAAAATGTGCACTCTCCAGCATTGACACAGATTCAAGTACCTAACTGTCTGTTCCATGGTCAAACGAAGTCACTAGAGTAAGAAGCTATTTTCATGATTCAAGAGTACAAACTGGGCCCCTTGATGCAAAAACATAATAAACTGAAGATTTCCAAAACGATGTAGGAATAAAGGTGTGTGCCTGTGTATGTGAGAGAGAGTTTAATAGCATCTTCTAGTACATAACAGTATCTTTTACTCCTAGGGTTACATATTATATGTTGTTTCCACGTCTACAATAAAGGATTAAATCTTATATTCGTAACAAAATCTACATTACACGAAAAGAGTTTTGTGCATCCATAAAGTAAATGTGGAAACTACAATACGTGATTGCCCAGGATTGGCTTAGAGGCTATATTCAAATAGATTGGATGGTTTATAAATGACATAAAACCATCTTATTCCTGTGGTTAGCCTTCATTTGTGCCGGGTAGATAAAACAAAGAACATGAAAGATGAGTCTGTGTCTACTCAGTAGTCAATATCAAAGGAGAGAGGTTCTCTGAACAACAAAAATTACAAATGTCAAGAATTTAGCAGATCCACTTTCTAAAAGAATTTTGCAGCATAACTAGGTAAACAAATTTTACATGCCAAAGCAGAATGGATGAAATAGATCAGAAAATCAGAGGCGAAATCTCTTGATGATTGGAAGCATTAAGTTTAAGGAGCTCCACAGTCCACATATGATGTGAATTCTGCAATGCACACACACATACACACACAAAGGCAAAAAATAGATGCATCATGCATGGGAGATCCCAAAGATCAACAAAACAATAATAGTTCTTAAAACTAAAAAAGGAACACCAATATCATACATTCATATTGCATTGCTAAAATATTGGAGATTGACTGGATGAGAACCAAATGTATTGCAGGGAAAGAAGCCCAACATCTAAATGACATGCCTCTAAAGTAACACAGATCGCTGTAATCCTAAAGCAAAGTACAACCCGCCTATTGCAAGTTTTTGACTATCAATATCTTTTCACCATTCCTTAAAACTTTAACCCTTTAAGATAATATGCAAACAGAGGAAGAAAGAAGTCATTCACGGGCTTGGTCACGAATTCTTATCAAGAAATTACTTTTAAATAGAATACTTGAGTTGCTCAAAAAGCAAGCCTAATTTTAAATGCTAGCAATATTTTCTTGAATGTTACGCAATTTTAATGGAATGTGCCGTGATGTACAAAGCAACTGACTTTATGTATGCACTTACAGTTACAGCAGGATGATGTAACTCTTCTCTAAGGCATACAGATAAGACAAGATCCTGAGTTTTCACAATACCAAACCTTAAGAGGTAACATCTATCGGCATGAGATCCCCAACATCTGGGAAACAGAAGCACCCGAATATACTAGTAGTAGTTAAGGAACTCAACGAGTTAGTGTAACAAACCCATGTAGTAAACAAAGAATCTCAAAAACATTAAAAAAACAAAATTGATTGCTAAAACATTCAGGAGTGAATGAATGCGTCTTCATCTTTCCAGCCACAACGACGAACTAGACGTAACTTCACATCAGCACGACCACCACATATGATAAATGGCAAGACAATGATGCTTAAAAGAAGAAGAAAGGGCGCATAATGGGCGAGGAAATGGTAGTTGAAACTTAAAACTATAAGCAAAATAAGGAAATATCTACAGTATTTTGGTCTACCCAAGTACATATAATGGGGGGAGCATGTTAGATATATGCACACACATATCAGCACTCATTCCAGTAAAATTCCACCAAGGCCAGTACCAATCAAATAAAATTGCAGCAATATGTTTCTTTATTGATATTTTCAAGATATCACTTAATATAATTAACAAAATATCTGCCCTACAAAAAATTATAGCAAGAATGGATGCATGAAACCAATTAAGATGCTGATATTGCATTCCACCAAATGATGAGAAAGCAATAAGCATAATCATAAGAAAATCCATGTAGCATTACCATGCTGAACTTTGTCACTCGTAATTGCTTTTATGCATCTCCTAGTATCATAATAATTCTACTTACATGCACAGCAGTGTTTTAATACAAATAAAAATTCAGAAGAATCCATGATAGCCAGCATAATGGTTCCACCAAAGCAAAATGAGTTCTCCAATTATTTATCTTACACCTGTCAAATGTATGGTAATAGGGTAAAAAAACCAAATCCAACTTTAAGGGCTCATTCGGGTTTCTTCTCGGGGGTGGTTTGTCATATACAACATTTCTCATGAGATTTGGATTTTAGTATTGGTTTTCATGTGAAAAGTGAGAATATATTTTGTTTAGAGTTTTCCAAAAATTAAAATTTATAGGGTCAATAATGATATTTTGTTTGGTTTAGAGTAATTTTGGGGAAATTTTATACAAAAAAAAAAAAAAAATGGTGACAATAATATAAAATATGCTTGATTTTTAGTTTTCAATTGCTTCAATTTTGTTGGATATGTATAAAAGATTGTGGATAATCCATAGTGGTATGATCAGTGACATGGATGGGTTCCCAATTTGATGGCTGTTATCATGATTATGTGTACTAAGGCTCCACACTTTGGTTTTTGTTTGCACGTGGCATGCACGATGCCTTCCACAATTTTTCAATTTCACCGAGGATGTGCATGATCAACACTCTGCAAATTAGACACAGAATAGGTTTGAAATCGGTCTAGTTGGGGATGGGCTAAGTTTTGTAAGGGATTTTTATTTTAAATGTGGAAAAGGGCCGTTTTCACTGGAAAAACTCAAAATGAAAATAAATTGGGCTTTCCCAAATAGTGATATTCTGAAAATAGCTCAATGGGAAGAAAATCAATGAGACATAATTCTCTTGTTTTCACTTCCAACTCAAGCAAAAAAAATCAAGAACTCCATTCAAGGTTGGTCAAGATAGGTTTCATATTGCTGCAATATTTCAGAAGCACAAAACTATGAACTGCATAATTGTGTACAAGCATTATGATGTTAAGAGCAGGATACTAGTCGCATGAAGACCTTGTTAACAGACCTCAAGACCCTCATCCTGCTCCCAAGCTAGGCCAGGACCATTATACATGTTCTTGATAAGCAAAGTGCAGGACTTATCAGGATAAAAGTGAATTCTGCTGCAACGTGAACCAAATCGACAAGCCCCTGTTTTGAGGTGGAAAGGACAATGAGCTTTGTCCTGCCAAAAAACATAACCAGGAGATAAGTGTAGCTTTCCCCAAGAAGGAGGAGGTGGCAAGGGGGAGTAGAAACAATAGTTCTTTCTTGAGGTAAAAATAAAGCTCTATGATGTGCTGAATGGTGGCCATAAAAAGATGTATGATAAGACAGATAAAGTACAAACTGCACCTGCTCCGTTCCAAAGTTAGGAGTCTCTTGAGCAACATTTTCTAGTAACTGTTGTGCTGAAAGAACAGATGTATTCTTATAATCGGCAAAAGCTTCTGACTGGGGAGGAAGAGGATTTGATGTGGGCCTGTTAGGATCCTACATTTTCAAAGAATTTCAAACATCTGCCACTTGAAATTAATATAAATATAATGATTTGGACAATGAAGAGTAAAAGAAGGTGAAACCTCTTTTGTAATCTGTTGTTCTGCGTCTTTCTTTTTTACCCTAATTTTTTTCTTCTTCACAATAATCTCATTGCCCTGCCAAATAATTTCAGGAGGCCCTTCTTCTACGTACTCCCAACCATCTTCGCCCACTTCATTCTCATATCCAACCTGTATGAGAAACCGCATATAAATTTCAAGAAAGTCTACTAAATTCATCTATGCAAGCAGACAAATGCATGGTGAGACAGATGTCCCAGCAAAGCACTATAATTAGCAGTTATGAGGCATGATACTTGCGACGATATATTGCTAGATCAACCAGTGAGGATAAAGATTGATAAAACCATGTCACTGTCCACAAGATAACAAGAATCATTCTCCAGCAATAGATTACAATGGACACTATCAGCACATTACAGCTGGTTAATAAACCACAATTCCCCGGAAACAAACAAAAAGAATAAATCAACTTCATGAAATTCCGAATCCCAACTAAAAAGAATCCAAATTAAAACTCTATGATTTCCCACAAACAAAGAAAAAGAACAAAGTCAATTTAATGGAGTTCCCCGTCCGGATATAAAGATAATCCAAATTAAACGCTTAGGGGTCAATTTAAGCAAAGTTGATATGGGATTCAAATTCAGCTAATATGATTATGTTTCAATATTGTTTCCAAAACTGGTTAATCTAATTCACATAATACCAGAACCCCATTCAAAAATAAACATTTTATATCAATTTAAAAGTTGTATCTACTAAAAGTCAGCTCATGGGATCCTAGTTCATTATTGTTTCTGTCCCTCCATTATGTTATACCAAATGATAAGATAGTCTTTCTCAAAATGCTGCTCTATCTGACTCCACTCTTCTTTAAGCTGTATCAAATTCTAGGCTTTTCAGTTCCTTTACGGTTTGTAACCCATAAAAAATAAAAATAAAAAATAAAAAATCAACAACAACCACCACCGTATGCATTCTCGTACATCATTTCAAACATCACATCTCAATCATTAATTAAGCAATTGTTTGTCTATTTTAATCCAAGTGGCGGCCCTTGTTTTCAGTTCTACACAATCTACTTTATATCACAAACGGACCTAAGTTTTCCCATTCCATTATCAATTCATCTCACACTTATACTCTTACAAAGAGCAATAATCTGTAAAAGTAGAATCATCAGAAATCTCATCCAACGTCATTACAAACGAGAGTCACAACTTAAGACTGCTGTTTGAAGTTAAATAACTCATTCACCTTAAATAAGTTTTCAATATACAAGGACAAATACATGTACAGTCACATATACTGTTTAAATATGTACCTGATTTTGTTTCAATTGATCTTCTTCTTCCTGAGCTTTTCTCCTCCTCTCCTCCGCCCTTTGCTCCTCAGCTCTTCTTCTCTCCCATTCTTCCAGAATCTTCCTCTCCCTCTCCTCGAACTCCCTCCGTTCTTTCTCGACTCTCGCCTTTTCCTGCTCCTCCACCGCTTGAAGCCTCAGCTGCTCCTCGGGGTCGTTGAGCCGAGCCTCCTCCTCTCGGCGCGCCATCTCCGCCATTTCTTTCCTCTTTTTCTTCCTCTTCTCCTTTTTCGCCGTCTTCCGCCTCTCCTTTCGACTCGCCAACTCGCACTCCGTCATCTCTGTATTAGTATTGGAGTTATTATTAATGTTATCTTCTGCTACTTCTTCTTCTCCCATCTCGTTAATCGTGATTTGTTGTTCAGACATTGTTAGGGTTATCGGATCTGGAGAAGTCTTCTGGGTTTTGAAAATGAAGCAAAATTCTCATGTACGCGAAATTGATGTATGTTGGGATTGGGGAACGAGGGAAAATTGGGGCGTAAATTGAATTTACAAAAGAAGAAGGCTCAAAAGTACAATATCATACTTAATAATACATTATATTTATTATATTTATATTACAATAAAAACAAAAATATAATACAAAATTTAAAAAATTAAAAATTAAATAAAAACAATAAACTAGAAAAATAAAATTATAATAAACTTGTAATATTTAGAAGTTTTTTATCTTGTATTTTACTTTATTAATCCATATTATTTATAAGAACTGTCATTATCAATGTACATATGTTAGATATAATATTAAGTACATAAAATTGCATTATCATATGCATTATATATGTAAAACATATACTAAAACAATTAAAAATGTTATTGGAAGATAAAAAACATTAGGTTGCATGACGAGGGCAGACGAGGGCGGGTGCATGACGGGCCAAATTTGTCATCCCTACTGAAAATAATCTCTTATGTAGTATGATTGGGGAAGAATTGTTTTTTATGTTATTTTTATGTATCTTCCTAAATTTTCATGTTTTTCTGTTTATATGGGTAGTTTTATTCCCAATCGTTAAAGTGTGCATCTTCCCTCCATTCCTTATTGTACAATTCAAGTTGTTAGACTATAAAAACACTTCCACCTTGTTGCACATGGCAAAATAAATCTCATATGGTTGGCACAAATAGTAATAGATGTATGTCACTCAAGAACACCTACAAATCAATTGCTTATCAATAAAATGATCCATATAATATAAATCATTAATCGAGATATTGTTGTGTGTACCTCAATAAAATGGTTATTTTTCACAAATCCAATACAAATCAGTTTCATATTACATGAGACTTTTGTTCTGAATGATAGATATGTGAGGGATAGTCTCCAATCCAAACGCGCGAGAGCAACATTGTCAGTCGATGCAACCAAGTAACACATCTCTGACAAACAAAACCAATGTTTATTTGGCGTAAGCTCATCATAGCAGTTGAGACGTTTCGGGATTTTATCAACACATCCATGTTTAATGAACATATTATTGTACATATCTCGGTTTCAACATTCTTAGTACCAATAATAAATTTTGATAAATGGGATTGTAACTGATTCATTTGTCAGGCCTGCTGTCGAATTACCAATTGAAACAAAACAAATTAAAGTGTACCCACTTTAGGAAAACTATGTTAAATATTTACATTTACAAAAAAAAAGAATATTTAAATGTAGTTTTGTCCTCGACATTGATCTAGGATGTTCATTCGTTTGACCAATATCATTGATTACTTCTTCACATGACTGACCATTTTTTTTTTTTTTTTAATAGACTTCACATACTCAAACTTATTCGGGTCATGCTTGATCGATTTGGACTGTTTAGCTTTTGTGGACTTAGGACGACCATGAGAGCGAGTCTGAATTTCAGGCTCAATTAGTAAGGTTGTTGTTACATTTGAAATCTCCATCAATCTTTTCAACATTTAACAACCTTTTTGCTTCTATTTGTTCGTATTTGGTGTGAATATCACCGATGTATTTGAGTCTATCAAGGGAATTGGTGCTCAATCTCACATATCCGAAATCTCATGAGCACATGAGAGTCTGCACATCTTTCTCTATACACAATCACACAACAAATATTCTACACTACCTTGAGTACACATTTCATTTCGTCATATGTCTTATTCAACACATGCATATACATCATACATCGTCGAGATATGCATACAACTAATTTGTATTTATGTTGGACTTTATTTTTGCTCTTCTCAAACAACTATTTGGATGCATTGTGCGACGTCTCAATGAGGGTATAAATTTGTCCCCAACATATCTCGAAGTTATCTTAACTTGATCCAAGTTGTCTTTTCAATGTTTTATGGTGACTCAGCTGCTCTAGAATAAAATGCAATCACCAATAATTTTAGGTATATATCTGATAAAATATAGAAAACAATGATGAGAAAATTTAAGTGAATTACCTATTTATTGTAGTATTATCGAAATACATGATATTATTCGTCCAAAGCAGGCATAAACCTTTCACTGTACGACCCTACCCATTGCTCTATTGCATATTATATGACAGCTAGATATTCTGTTAATTCTGACTGGAATCTCTTAAGTAAGTCGTAAAATTATGATTTATCTGTGATGACCAACAAATTCCAATATAACATGAATAAATTTTATTTATCTTTCGTGTGAAATGTTATCTTCTAATCTGCTATAATGTTCCTATTGATGTGCCATATAATAAAGGAAATGTCTTGAAGTCAGAAATATTATCTCACTCGCATTCATTGAAATCATTTTTCTATCTGTAACAATCACAGTGGGCAAAAAGGATAAGTCCATCAAGTATTTTAAGATTGTGCAAGCCTATATATAGTTGTCTCATCGCTTGAACTCAGAATAAGTGGATACAACAAAAACTGTTATATTTGTCGAGTAACACAAACAATCTCCAACAAAGGTAAATTGTACTTATTTATTTTAAATGTGCAATCCATAAATATGACATTTTGGAAAAGTACGCAACAATTCAACGATCGTTGGGCGAGCATATAATGTATCATTCACAGTGTTATTCATCTCGCAGTGTATATGATGACAGAAATATCAGCGCTCATTCAATTTCCACATAAATTGTTGCATCTATGATCGACCGTCACACTCAATAACTTTATTCTTCATATTAGCATTTTAGATGTCCTTGTTCTGGACTTAATATCTACAAATTGTTTTGTAAACCAAAAATGTCCTTTTGGCCGAGTATTATTGTGTGACATATCCAACACATTTTATTCCTCATTTTTAGATAATCGACTAGCATACAAGTGACCCTCCAAATATTGTATTGTTGGATGATTATGCACATTATATCCAACATCCAGTAATCATTATCCTTTGATAGATACTTGCCTACCCTTCAAGCGAAATGGACAACCGTACTTCTTTGTTCCAATTTATCTCTTAGTCACTTTCTCTTGTACTTTTTACGCATTCTATTTTTCGACATTTTCAACATTTTTTTATTCACGGAATGTTGCCTACTATGTTTACAAGCCAAAATAATTATCTTTTCTTACCCTAACCACCGTCTAACTTACTAAATTACTATCATCATACCATACTCATTTCCTCTCTCTCACACACCCAATCAAATAAGTTATTCCGAGGTACTAAAAAGTTTGTACGTCTTGAACACGTGAGAAATCCTGTAACAACTGGTCTTGAACAATCTCACCATCCAGAGGACCAACAATCATATACTCCATAGGCATCAAGTTTGACTCCTAATAAAATTGGCTAAGAACATCAAATTAAGTTAAAGCAAAAAGAGAGAGAGAGAGAAGTTGTTTCCTGCTATGATCGTGCCATGTTTTACACGTGACACGACAGCTATTGTGTTGGCATGATAGCACGATGAAAACAATAAGTGTGCAACATATAAACATGGCACGATGGGAGCAATATCGTACCATGTTTTGAATGTTGCGATTATGCCAAGTGTCGCACACTGTTGTTCAACAACTATTTCGAAAGGTAAAAAAATTTAAATATAGATAAATAATATACTTTAAGCTCTAAAATAAGAAGATAGTTACAAGAGCAATGAATTATTTGATGTCCACATTTGTAACAATGTGGGTATTGAAAAATGTAGAGTTAAAAAAATTCAGCTTTGCTCGAAGAAGAATGTAGGTGGACGTGAGGTGGAAAATTATAAATTTTAATAAAAGATGGAGCATATTTAGAGGTTTTGGGTATATTTAGAACTTCTATATGCTGTAAAGATATTATTAGTGAGAGTGTTTGCATCACTAGAAAAAACACTTCTTAGTTTTTGGGTGAAGAAAATCACTTTGTAGTATTTGCAAATGACAATTTCTGCTTCATTTAATTAGAATCTAAAAGTAGGGAGAGATGTGCTTTAGATTCATGTTTCTACTTATGATTTAACTTTTACAAACAAATAGACACTTTTCTAACTTTTTCACCAAACACTTTCAACTTCTGATTCTATTTTCAAACACTACCAACTTCCGATTCTCAACTACTTTTACTTATACTACAATAAATTATTTATTCTAAAAATAGAAGTTTTTGCAAATACTCACAGTCTTTTAAAATTATATATTTCTTTTAAAATTACATGGAGGGGGGTGTATATTGAGGATCTGAGTTAACTTTAAATTTGATTCACAATTTTTTGTACAGCCTTATGTTTTAGGAAAAATTGAGAAATTGACCCTCCATCTGGGGGGGTATTTTTGAAAAATGACCCCAAAATATTAAAACTTGATTTATGTCCGTACACCTCTACTGCCCACCTAATTCCCCACCTCACTGTCCACCAAATTCCGTTCGAAGAAAAAATTGAATTTGCAGTTTTTTTGCACAATCAAGAACAATTACAACTATATACTCATTTTTTATACTATATCTAATAATGTAAAATTTTACCGGTTCTAAAAATCATAGTCATGTTAGTTTTGTTGTGTTCATTATATTTAGAGGAAAAACATTAAACCCCCCAAACTATGCGATTTTTTGCACTTTACCATATGAATTAATTTTCTTTACAATTTATCATACAAACTATACTAGTTTTGCACTTTGCCCTATAGTAGTCATCACTGGTGGAATATTCTTCGAATATTCCGGCACGTGCCCTCCACGTGAGGGCAAAATCGTCTTTACCTAAAATTTAAATAAAAGTAGTGTTAGATAAATATTTTTATCATAATTTTGATGATTTTATTTTACTGAGTTTTTCGCCAAAACAATGTCCCTAAATGTTGTCCGAATACTCCTAATCGATCCAAAAAAAAAATACTAATTTTTTGGAGTATTTTTTGAAGTTTATTTTTGACAAAAAATGGACAACACTTCTATTTCGTGGTCAACCGATCGCCCTTGAGGGCAACCCGTGCCTGAAGAAAGAAACTGAGACAGAAACAAAATTGGAAGAAAAATTAGGGAGGTCGACCGGTGCCTTAAACTTTGCAAAATGCAAAAACAGAGTTTTGTATTAAAAATTTTGGAGGGTGACTGGTCCGAGGGGAGGTCGACCGGTCGAACTCATGGTCAATCGGTCCAACCCCCCCGGACTGGTCCAACAGTGTTTTCTTGCTATATAATTTGAATTTCTATATTTGTGGTCAATCGATCGACATAAGGTTTTATCAGCAAACTATCAGTTGCGTAGCAGACAACTTTTCATGATTTTAAGGGATTGATTTCTAACAGCTATAATCTTGATTTAATTTGCAATTTTTTTTACAGATTTCAATCTCCAAGGATGAGCCTATGTCTGAAAATCAAGTTCAAGACTTCTCCTATAAATAGATGAAGGATTGTAGCAACAAGATAGAACAACACAAGCAATACAAACACAAGCAAACTTATTGATCTTCACTTTCATATTCTTGTTGTATTTAGCCTAAGTCTTTCACTTGCACATCTTGAGTACTAGGCTTTATTCTTGATTACACTTGCACTTCAAAGTCGTATACTTCTATCGAGTTGTAATCTTCAATTGTTTTCAATCATCCAAAACAAAACATCCTTGTTAGTGTTCTTGTGAGCACAGTTGGGTAATTTTAGGTGTTGAAGAGTGTGGTACTCTTCATTGGTGTAAGAAGATTGTGGTAATCTTCATAGGCGGTATTGTAAGAAGAGTGAGGTGCTCTTCAAGGTGAAGGTGTAATAATTTTGCTAACTATTAATAAAATTCTTTTTCTTTTTCGAAATCCACTTCGGAAATACTGGGGTGGTAGAAGATTAGGCCCTAGGTGGGTTGAACTTCTATAAATTAACGTGTGTTATTTACTTTCCCACACTTACATTCTTATCGTCATTTTTACATTCGAAAAAGATGGCGAAAATCAACATAATCTATTCACCCCCTCTAGATTATCGTAGCCACGTGGACTAACAAATAGTTACACTTTACCATCTGAACTTTGTTAAGAATTTCACTTTCCCATCTGAACTTTGTTAAGAATTTCACTTTCCCATCTGAACTTTGCGCAATTTTTTCCTTTGCCATATCAATTTATGAAAATCAAAAAAAATTATGTGTATATACATTTATTTATCTTTTATTTTTTATTTTTATTCGTAAAAAAAAAATTGATTAATATTTACCTTAGTAAAATATACTACGAATGGTATTATTTTAGGGTTTAGGTTTATGATTAAGGTGGCTACATATATCACTGATATCGATTTGTTTTTGGTAGTTTAGACATCTTTGAATTGTTATAAGGTTTAAATATTTTTTATATTGATTTCATCCCAATTTTTTAATGTGATGTTGCTTTAGATATGTATTTTTAATTATTAGTTCAATTTGTAATTGCCTTATTAAAAATTTAATTAGAGTATTAGACAATTATTTTTGTTTTTCATAAAGTCAAATAATTACACGCTTGGCTAAAGTTTCTTGTGAGAAACCTTTGGTCGATTACCACACTACATTGCTCTCGTACTCTTACAAGTAGATGTTAAACTCAATAGGTATTTGGTGAACGAACAAAAACCATAATTGAACAGAAAATTTGGTACGCATCGTGTGCTGAATATTGTACCAAAATAATCAGTTCGTCTCAAACTTTTATCATACTTTTTTTCGGTATTTCGGTAAATCAAAATTTTGCAAAAAATAAAAAGAAAGAAAATAAATATTGTAATCATAATTATAATATCTATTTAGTATTTTTTTTAAATTTTAGTATGCAAAAAATAAATTACAATACAAAAATAAGTATTGTGTACGAGAATATATATAATACAAAAGTAATTTGCTATATGCTAAATTTTCTATTTTAATTCCCTCACAATATGATTTAAACTTATTTTTTGTGATTTTTATGTATTAAATAAGATAAATAAATGTATATACACATAATTATTTTAATTTCTTTAATTGATATAGCAAAGTGAAAATTGCGCAAAGTTCACATGGCAAAGTGAAATTCTTAAGAAAGTTCAAATGGTAATGTGTAACTACTTATGTTTGAATTATAGGCAAAGACGGTTTTGCCCTCACGTGGAGGGCACGTGCTGGAATATTCCATCGGGCCGCTATAGGGTAAAGTGCAAAACTTATATAGTTTGTATGGTAAAGTGTAAAAGAAAGTAGTTTATATGGTAAAGTGCAAAAAATCGCATAAGGGGTTTAGTGTTTTTTCTCTTATATTTAAGCTGAGTTTAAATTTCATTGGAAATGATAAATTAGCCAAATTTTTAGGATTTTTAGAATGAGTATAAATTGGAGGAAATTGCACTTTTAGTCCCAAGAGATTCCGTGTGTTGCAATTATAGTCCCATGATTTTAAAATGATCCCACAAGAATGATTTTATTGCAACTTTCATCCCAACGTCAATTCTTCCGTCCATCTAACTGCCAAATTCGTCAAATCCCATTTTGGAGGGAAATTTCTTGGACTTTATTTATTTATTTTTAATTATTCATCTCTTATGGACCCATGGTTATGATTATGTTAATCCACTATATATTAAAATAATGTAGTTTTTTTTATTGTGGATCCAAATTAGCTTAATTTATTTTGCTCAATTATTGTTCAATTCCCACTAACAGAGAGTGATGTATTACTTTACAATTAACTATACAAATATCAACAAGTGTACTAAAAAAAGGAAAAAAGATAATCATCAAACAACAAAATAATGCCATTAACTGTTTGCATTAAAATTTACCAAAATATCATATAATGTTAAAACATATTGTCTAAACATCAGACATTAGCATCCGATTTTACATCAAAATAGTGCCATTAATTGTTTGCATTAAACATCATGCATCAACAAAAGATTTTTAACAACAAAATCAACATAAAACTACTCTTTCTTTTTCCCATCTGTCTTGGATAGCTTGAAAGTTTATGATGCACATGTAGTCTTTTTCCTTGCCTGGTTGTCTAACCAAACAGTTATCAGACTAAATAAAAGCAAAAAATTAATAAAAACTTTTTTGCATGTTTTTGAGTATTATTTTTGTGTGTTTTTGTTTTATTTTGCGTGTGATTATGCATATTTCCGTAGCTTAAAGTATAGGTTATAGTGTCGAGTGTTGCGTAGGGTGTTTTTTTGTCATTTTTATAGGTTATGATGAAAAGAGGCTCGAAAACGGATGAAAAATGGAGAAAACGGGCATAATGACAAACATCGGCCGCAGAAGCAGTCTTGCGGGCGCGCAAGACGCGCAAGGGCGCGCGCAGAAGGTGCACGCGGGCGCGCATCACATCGCACGGCACGCAAGGAAGACAGCGCGGGCGCGCGAGGAAAGGTCGGCCGATTGGGCGTGGGCGCTTTGACTGAGCTGGAGCGCGCGGGCGCGTGCGGTAAATCTTGAACACGAAATATCTAATTTTTATCCGATTTTTGGCTCTTCCACCTTGTTTAGGACTCAGCTTATAAATAGGACTTGGGAGCCCCTATTTTCGAGACACCTTCATTCATAGCACTTCTAAACTTTAGTTTTTGGTATTTTTCTTGCTTTTCATCATTGGGATTGCTTGGATTCTTCCCTTGAAGTTATTTTTTCTTAATCAAAGAGTAAGATTTCTTCATCTCTTTTGTCCGATTTCAATTGTTGGGTGATTATTATTGTTGCATGATCATGTTTATGATTATTTTATTTCCTTCAATTGAGATTATGATCCCATCCCCAAGCATGAACTAATTTCCTTGTTCTAGATTATGATGATTTGATTCAAACAAACAAGCATGAGTATTGATTAATTGATCCGCTTTAAAGGGATAAATTGTTTTACTTGTTGATTGATTGTTTGGCCAACTCTTGATTGTTTAAGGGGATAATTGAGATTCAAGATATTATCCCTGGATTAAATTTATTCAGGGGTTAGATATGAATCGTAAATGTATTATCTAACCCTAGGTTTAATGAAAATAGCAAATTATGTTGGGATAGCCCTAACTGCGTGAATACGAGAGTTATCGATCTAGACCTAGTCTTTCCATGATTGTTATTTTTGTTAACCGCATGATCAAGTAATTGATATTTCGCCTTTTGCAAGTTTGATGAGATGAATCCATAATCCTGACTTTCTTCCATATCATTTTCTCCAAAGTTTAATCCCGCTTAGTTTTAATTTGTCCTTTTAATTGATTTCTTTTAGTTTAAATAAATCCAACAAATCTGGTTAGAGTGTTTAGGTTTTATTTTTTTGTCTATTGTGATACATAATAATTATTTGCCGGCTAAGTCTTCCTTGAGAGACGACTTGTGGTTAACTTGCTACCCTACAATTGATCTCGTTCTCTTGCAAGGATTGTTAGACTTTTATAGGTGTTTAGCGGTCGAACAAAAACTAAAAGTGAAACACTTACAGTCATTTTTCTTTTCTGTCCAACAACATCATTAGGGGTTTTCACAACTTTCTCCATTTCCTGTTAGGTAAAAAAAAAAGACTTTCAGTAAATATCATTATTGCTAGTAATTAGTGAAATAAACATTCAATCAATTTACATTTGCATTATCTTCATCGTGTGTTGGATGAGGAAAGTCTACTAGTTGGGTTAACTCCTCGTCTAAACCCTCTTCAACCAACTTTTTCCACTTACAAGCCCTTTGGTTGTGCCCCTTCTGTCTACACCACCTGCAAGTTACTGAATATTTTTGCTTACCAAGTTTCAATGCATTGTTGTTTCTTTTGTTTCCTTTTCCCCTTTTTCATCAGCCCCAAGCCTCCTTGCCCTCGAAGGTCTTCCTCTCTTTCTTCCAAAGTTAGGAGGAAGTGGTGGAATATATCCAGTTTTCTCCCATAACATTGGACCACTCATTGGATTGATAAGTGTTTCATAAACTTTACAATAAGTCTCAACTGAATAGCATTCAAGAACATAATCTTCTGGATCTTCTGATAATGCTTCAATTGCACTAACACCATGTTTACACGGTATCCCTGTTAAATCCCATACCGAATCGCAAGTGTGAGCATGCAAATCAACCGTGTGTGCCTTGAACCATCACTATAATCAATTTCAAACTTCCAATCATTTGGCTTTATAGGAATACAATCAATTGCCCTATCCCCATTTTTCTTGATAATCTCCATTATTTTGGGACAAAGCTTTCTACCTTCCCACAATCTTTTAGCTTTATCCCTATTTGCATTTGGTGGCCGTGCCTAGCAATTTTAGGCCGAGTCAAATTTGAAAATGGGCCCTCTATTTTTTCGAACTTAACGACAACACAAAATAATATTAAAAAAATTAACTATTTATAATGTACAAAATTAGTTAAAATAAGATGACGGTCATGTTCAAAGTAATTATTTAAATACAACTTGACTCACAAATTTTGCCGCAAAAGTATTAATCAAGTCTGTATAATCACATTGTTCAATAGTTCATAGTTAATCCATTATAAATAAGGCTTGTTCCTTTTTCTAAATTTCATCAATAATTTTTTTATTTTCATCATTTCTCAAGCCTAATGTATTAAATAAAATTTATTTTATCAATAAAAAGAAGGCTTCTTCTTCTTCTTTTCTCTAAGTTGCTTATTAATTTTCTCTTTATGGATTGTCTGTAGCTATTACATCTCGAAGAACTTCGTATCTATTTTCTATCAAAATCTACTCATTGTTAGTCAATATACAAATAATACTGAATAAGTAAACTACATAAATACACCTAGGCTCTCATACCATTTTCAGAGATAAAAAAATCATAATTGTTACAAGTAGGGCTAAATTTGAAAATGATATGTTAAGTGCAACATTTCTCAAAGTTTAGGGGGTAAAGTAGTACAATTCAAAATTAAATGAACAAAGTAGAAAAACTTGCATAATTGAGGGAAAAATTAAAATTACCTCCTAATATATTTACATTCCTATCTATTATATATATTCATATAAGGTAAAAAAGAAATTTTTGGGCCCCTAAAATTTCGTTCTTTTTCTGGGCCTGAGTCGAATGACTCACTCGCCTTACATAAGGCACGACCATGTCTGTTGGAGCCTAGTCATCAAGTATTCTCTAATCCACTCCAACATGGTCAAGATTGCATTTTGTCTAGCCTCTAATATACAACTGTTGAATACTTCAAAAATATTATTCAACAATATATCACACTTTGGATAGGTGCTAAAGTGTGCTTTTGACCACTGAGTAGCAGGTTTGTCACTCAACCACTCTAAACATCTAGCATCAAGATCACCCACTTTTTGCATTGCGACATTAAATTCAGCTATAGTAGTAGCTTTTGCTACTACCCAGAGTGCTTGTTTAAATGTAGTCCCCCTAAAACCTGTTGTTTTCATATTCCCATGTAGATGTCTGACACAAAACCTGTTGGAAGCACCTGGAAACACAAATTCAAAAGCAGGAATCAGACCATTTTGTTTGTCTGAAATGAATGTCCATAATTCATCCCTTTCTATTTGTAAATCTTCTCTCAATAACCTCATAAACCAGACCTATGACTCTTTAGTTTCACTACAAACCACTGCATAAGCTATAGGATATGGGTTATTGTTAGAGTCAATTGAAACCGCAGTTAAAAGCACTCCACCATGTGGACCCTTCAAATGACATTCATCAACTCCAATAATTGGTCTACATCCAACCAAAAAACCAATCTTCAAAGCATTCAAACACACATACAATTTTTCAAACTTTTTTGGCCTCGGGTGAATCGGGTTAGATACATCGTATCAAGAGAACCACGGGTTATTCTCTCTTAGAGCCTCCGCATAATCCCACGAGTTTTAGAGTATTGTTCTGCATCACTACCCTCAATTGACTTTAATGCCTTTTGCTTAGCCCTATATGTTTGAACTGGGGAGACATGACATCTGATATCCATAATTGCCTCATTTCTAAACCCTTTGACATTCATACTAGGATCAATCCTAAAAGCCTCCACAAACTTATTAGCTAGCCACTTAGAGCTCACATTACTCACATGATATTGCCTCCCACACTTATGATTAGAATTATATTCCCTAATCTGGAATGATTCTTGATTAAATATCTTCAATGCATTAATATGCCAATCACACTTCTCATCCACACATCTAGCATAAATTCTTCTCTTATCATTCTTTGTAGTTTTTAAACTCCTTCTTGTTCTAATTGCATGACCATGCAAATCCTCGCTAAACAACTTCTTGCTACCAAAAGTCTGGCCAATTTCAAACCATGGATTCAATAAATCACCCTGCTTAAACACAATATTTGTTTCATTTTCCCTATCAGATGACTTGTCAATATCAAAATCATCTTCACTGTTATCATCAATTGACATTCCAGAATCATTTGATGGGTTCATACCACCAAAGTCATCATCTTTATCGGAGTTTTCATTTTCATCAAAAGACCCTCCCTCTGTGAAATTGTCAATCAACACATCAAGATCAATCTGATCAAAATAACAATTTTCATCCCCTACTTGTTTACTCATTTCCATTACTCTCTTCCCTTTTTCAATGTTTTTATCAATCTGATTTTGAGTGTTCTCATTCATGTTATTATCAATGTTTTCAAAAATCTTATTTTGAATGTTTTCAATCATGTTTTTATCAATGTTTTCAACGGTCTCCCCTGCATATAACAACAACAAAAATTGAAGAAAAAACTGAAATGCTGGTTATTTTACTATTAAATAACAAAAATGCCAAACATATTTGATGCCCACAAAAATATTAAAAAAATCTAACAATATCACTAAAAATCAAGTCATCTTACCATAACATGGGGTAGGAAACTCCAACATATGTGTTGGTCAAAGGTACTCCCAAGTCTCCTCAATGCTCAACGTCAATCTTAAAAAACAAAAAGTTATTTTAGAATGAGAAAACTACGGCACAAACTGGGACATAAGTCAGTTTCAGGAGAAATGAAATTTTGGGAAAAGTGATGCAAAAACATGGGCGCTGCACATTGCTAGGCTGCTAGTTAAATAAACTAACATACACTTGTGTTGCTCCGTTAACTTTTTGACGGAGTGGGACCAAATATGCAATCCAAGATTTCTTATGGGACGATTTATGCTCAAATGCAAGTTGTGGGACTAAATATGCAAGTTGTGGGACTAAATATCCCGTCAATTTATCAAATTTCCCTACGTTTTTACTACCTTGCCAAGCATAGAAGAGACAGAGAGAGCGTGGAGAAGTGAAGGGGCATGACCACACCGGCACCGCCCACGGCGACGAACACCATGAACGTTACAGGAAGCGCCGCCGCAGCTCAACTCAGGACTGTTCTGATAACGGGGGTGAGCCGTGGGCTTGGCAAAGCCCTAGCATTGGAATTGGCCAAGCGCGGCCACACCGTAATCGGCTGCTCCCGTTCCCCGGACAAGCTTTCATCTCTCCAGTCCGAGCTCGCATCCGCCTCCGAAAACAAGAGCAACAATAACAAGCACCTCATCATGAATGTTGACGTGGTAAGTCATCTTGTAATGTTCTCCTCATTTCTCTAATTTTCTTTTGCCTGGTTTTGTGTGTCTCTAATTCATGAATTTTTTGTTTTTTTATTTAACTGGTGTTTAATTAGAGGTCTAATAGTAGCGTTGAGGGCCTGGCGCGTGATTTGGTGGAAAAGAAGGCCATTCCTGATATTATAGGTACATTGATTGATTAACATTTTTTTGTGTATGCCTACAAATGGTGTTTATGTTGTTGGTTGAGATTATTGTTTACTGCTGAAAGAACAATGGTTGTGGAGAAGATGTTCCTGTGGTGTGTTTTTGTGGAAATGGTTGTTTTATGATCTTATTTTCAGTGTTAAAAGTATAAATATAAGATGAGATTGGTCGATCTATTTGTACAATATAGTTTGAATGTTGTAATGCTGGTGGTGTCGGTTGGCACCATTTAGAGAATGTCTTTTACAGTCTGATAAGATGTCTTTTACAGAATGTCAATGGCAAAGTGATGGAATGATTGTAACATGAAAATGCAAATGTATGTAACATAATTAGTTTGGGTGTACTTTTAGGACAGCAAGTTGTAAGCATGCCTCGAGTAGAACATTTCAGAGTGCAATTAGAACAGAGTGTAGATGAGGACTTAATATTAATTGTGACTATCGGAATGGATCATTTGGGTGATTTGGCCATGTCTGTAAAGCACTCTAGATACAATGTTTGCTACCATTTTTTGTAAGTTTTATTATCCGTCTGTCCTAAGAATTGTCATCATTTCCCTCTCAAACATATTCTACTATTTGAAAATGCTCTCTCGATCTGGATTCCGGTGTTCCTTGCAAGCGTACGCTTCAAATGATCATGAGAATTGCTTAGACTTGCAGCAAAACCTCATAGTTCCTAATTGCTTATGCGACACCCTGCAAGAAATTTCAAGTGTTAGTCAAAGGTGGAAAATAACCAAGATCAAGAACTTTCTTGCTTTCTTTTTTTGTCTAAACTGCAAACAAATTCTTTTGTGCGTTTTGACACTTGGATGTGTTTGGATGTGTTTGAAGAAGTCACCATTATTTCATTTCCCTTTCTAATGACTGCTTGGTAATGTTATTGCATTAGAATCTCTGATGATTATTCTGGCAAAACAAATTCTTTTGCGATGTTGAATGGTAATCTTTTGCTTTTCTATGGCATATGTTTAGTTCCGTATGACATTATGTTGCTCAATATGACAAAAATATAGTGAGACAACTCTCCTTTTAGGTCTTTACAAGTTCTGGTTTGTATTCAAATTTTATTTAATCCATTGCAAGTTTCAGTTTCGCTGTCATTTTGCCAAATAATGTAAACTATTGCTGTATTGCATAACAATTTTCCAGTGAACAATGCTGGTACAATAAATAGGAACAACAGAATATGGGAGGTTCCAGTTGATGAATTTGACACCGTCATTGACACAAATATTAAGGGGACAACAAATGTACTGCGCCACTTCATTCCAGTTATGATTGAGAACAAGCATGGGATAATTGTCAACATCTCATCTGGATGGGGAAGATCTGCTGCTGCACAGGTAAAATAAAGTTTTCATGTGTATTTCTTCTCATTATCTATTTTTTTGGGCAATTGTTTATCATCTGATGTAAAGTATGGCTCTACCTCAGTTTATTAATTGTGGTATTTGGGATATAGGTGCCATTTTAGCTGTTAATTTGCCACGGCTAACTACACAAAGGACAATTACTCTTTGTTTTGCTTTAAGTCTTTTTAAGCGTTGTTCAACCCAATATTATTACCTAATTCCACAAAAAAGAACGCCATCAACAAAACCACATGGCGAGGTAGGCACTTTAAAAGATTATTTAGGTAAATACATTATCTTGAAGTCCTTTTATCTTATTTCTTATTTCCAATGCTGTCATCAGCCTGCCAAGTTGGGCTTTATCTGACGTGTGGTGACCAAGATTTAAGTTGTGAATCTCAATCCTCGAACACCTGAATTCTCAGGTCCTCTGTTCCGGACCATGTGTTTTATGGGCTGAAACTTTGTTACATAATACTAGGTGGCTCCTTATTGTGCCTCAAAATGGGCAGTGGAGGGCTTGACAAGGGCAGTTGCAAAGGAGTTGCCTCCTGGAATGGCTGTTGTTGCGCTCAATCCTGGTGTAATTAATACTGAGATGCTTCAATCATGTTTTGGAAGTTCAGCTGCTCTTTATCCGACGCCTGAATCATGGTACTCTCTCTCTCTCTGCCTGTCTCTCTTAAATCGTATCCATTTGATTTCACTTTTGATTTCTCTTAAATTGGTGCAATGCTTTAATGGTGCTAAGTAAAAGGTGGGATTCAGACCATAGTAAAAGTAGCAGTCATAAGTATTAATCTATTGTATTTAAGTTTGTTGGTCTTTTTTTTTAACAGGGCTCCCAGGGCAGCCACTCTGATTCTGCATCTGACGGTGGCAGACAATGGTGCATCTCTCACCGTGTGATATGCCATGGATGTCACAGTACATGAGGAGTCTTGTGTATATTATTGAATTTTGCAGCTTCCTAGAACAATTCTTTGTGAAAATGGTACCGAGGTCCGAGTACCTCCAGGACCTAGGAAAATAACTCGTAGATCTTTCTTGTTCCTGTCTCTCCTTTTAGTGAATTGTATGCTCTATATGGTGACAAAAAAAGGTGATTATATTAGTCGCCTGTTTAATGTAAGAAATTCATTGTTATTTTTCTATTATAGTTTTATTGAGATACATTCTCATCTAAAGGGTAAGCAAGATGATCGAATCTCAAATTTGGGTAAGCAGGATGATCGAATCTCAAATTTGGGTAAGCAAGATGATCGAATCTCAAATTTAATCGCTCATCTGTCCGCATTGTACGGTCAAATAAGCTTATTTTCCCTGTGTATCCCATGCTTGGTGCCATTGATGAGTTTGATCTCCAGCAAGAATGATGGGAAGATCAATAAAGCCTATTTTGGTTTGATCTATGTATGTTTGTTCACTTTGTTGTATGGCTTAGGTTAGAGCAAGATGCTTTGCTTTCTGAATCAGAAAGAGATTAATTGTTGAAACAGGAGGGGAGTAGGGGTGTCAAATTGTGTTATCGTGTCGTGTTTCGTGTCGACACGATAACGACACACACGAACACGACACGATAAGGATCTGTTCCGACACGAACACGAATATGAACACGAAAATTTTAGGTCGACGAACGATTTCGAAAAGAAAACGATAGTGACACGATAAGTCAAAAAGAAAAAGAAAATGATTTATATCTTAATAATCGATAACAAATTACACGATATTACATACAAAATATTACGATACAAACATACAAAATATCACAAAGTTATTATCGTGTTCGTGGCGTGTCGTGTTACTACAGGGTAAACATGTCATTATCGTGTTCGTGTCCTTATCGTGTAAACACATAAAAACACGAACACGACACGAAATTTTCGTGCCCTTATCGTGTTGACACGATAAGGACACAAATACGATAAGGCTAAACACTAAACCCGCTATTTTCGTATCGTTTTCGTGTCGTGTCAAAAATTGCCATCCCTAGAAGTACACCATTTTAACGTGCGGATGAATGATACATGAGATATTTGCTATCTATAGGGGCTATAATTGGCATGAATTAGGTGTTAATGATTTTTTTTAAAGTTCGGCCCTGTCATTACAGGTACTCGAACCCGGGCCCCGACATTACGATTAATACCCGTGACATTAGGCTAACCCTAGTGGTTTAGGTGCTAATGATTTTTTTTCATACGAATCTTTCACAAACCCAGTTAAGAGTAGTATTATCTTTTCTCATCTCAGTTAGGAGGGTTACCTTTCATTCATCCATTGGATATTGCTGAAATTTAAAAAGAAATTTATCAAAATCAAACTGATAAGTTTAATTGGTATCATGGTTGTAGACTAGATTGCACATTTGCACTTCCTTTGATTCTCTTTGTTTGCTTTGAACGAACTTGAGCTCAAGTTCTCATTTTGGTTATTTTTTTTAATTAAGTCTCGTGATTTTATAAATGTCTTTTTTTTTCTGAGTATCATGAGGATATAATTAAGACTTTCGCCACAAAATTTATCTTGCAACTATTTAAAATGTTCGTTTCATTTAAAACATATCTTTTTTTTTTTTGTTCTTTTCCATACTTTGTTCATCCGCAAAATTGAAAGCCTAGGTTGTGATTGCTTTCCAAATACTTTTGCAAAATTTTAATTCAATTTTTAGCCAAGCATGCTATTGCTTGTTGCAAACAATACGCTATTCATTTATTCTCAATCTTCGATTATTAGTCACGTCCAATTATAATTTTATTAAAAAAGATACATCATCTATCATAACTATATTTTCATATCACAAATATAACCCTCAATTACTTTTCTTATTACCAATCACATTCATTTATAAAAAACAACCGCGTAAATTATTATCATTACATTTTCATCTCATATTCATTTACACTTTCAAAATTTATTTTTATTTTACTAAAATAATATTTTTACACTATTTTCTCAAAAAGTATAAAGGAGTAGAAACTAGAACGATATCACAACAATCACACCCTAATACTTCCCATTTGGAAAATAAAAAATAAAAATTATCTGTAACGTTAAAGTGAAAAATAGCCAAGAAAACAGTACATGGCTAGAAATTTCTCTACACTACAGACTATACAGTCTCCATTTATTATAGCACTAGTAAGAGAATAACAACAAACACCAATTACTGAGAAAAAACGGAAAAGAAAATTCTCATCTTGCCATGGCAACGGCCATGGCTGCTGCTTCTCCATTTCTGGGCCGCAACTCATTTCACGTCGTAAGCCCCTCCCAATTTCTATTTCACTCGTTTCACTATGTTCTTGATTGTTTTTGTTCGATTGCGTTATTCTGGGTTGAATATCTTTATTTTGTTCCTAAAACTTAGAATCATTGTAGGTTTTTTTTTTAATTATTATTTAAAAAAATTATTTGTCTTCGGTCATGGAGTAAGGGGTACTCTTTTGTTTCTCTCCATGTATTTCTTTGCAAATAGTTATTATTATTATTTTTTTTATAGCAGAGATCAATTTTTAGCACCTTACAGTTAATAATCTGGAAATGTTCTTTTTTTTTTCTTTTTGTTTTTAGGCTTTCTTTTGGTCAGGGACAGTTTGATGGGCTCAGTGCTTATAGTAGGATTTACTGGATTATGTATGTGTTTTAGCAAATTTTTCTCTGAGGGCAAAACTTATAAAAAAATTATTGTGTTTTAAGTTGGTAAAAATGCTAATTACATACATGCTATACTCCATTTTACTAGAATTTCATGGCTTTAGGAGTAATCATTATGTGATTTCCATAGAAGATGGATACCTCCTGAGCCCTGCATGCAAACTGTTATTATGTTGTTTCAATTGATTACAAGTTTTTTCGGCCGATATCATGTTTGATTAGCATTGAGTAATGGATTCAGAAGGTTTTCTTGAATAGGGCTTGCATGGTTCAATCAGGAAATTGTCGGCGGTATATCTGTTGGACATATAATTACATACTCGTTAGTCGTTAGACAATTTCAATTCTGTCTGGTTTGCCTTGTTGACTTAAATTGACTTTTAATGTCGGTGATGAGTTCTTAAAAATTGGTGAAGGCCATATCATTTCACTCTATTTTTCCGAAGGCAATCCTGTCATCATAGACTTCCCTCCGAGTTTGGGATGTTGGAAGGTCATTATCATAAAAAATGGTTACATTATAATTCTCCATTGAGGGTCCAACTTGTTATCTACATATCGTGGTTTGGAACTGTTAGCATGCCATTGTGTGGCTTGCTCAATTTCATAGCTTTCATGACAAGGATTTACTTAGTCTGCAGGAAACTATACAATGTCTTGCGGTTGGATGCCCTATTCTTCTGCTGGTGCTCTTTGCTAATTGTTTCATCATAATAGAGCCCGAACATGCTTTACTATTTCTGTTTTTATTTTTCTGCTTAATTACCTTAGTATAATGTATATCTAATTCTCTGATTACAGAGGAAAACATCATTTAAAAGATGCACCCACAATTCAGATATTGGGTTTAGCATAAAAGCCATATTTTGGGGACCAAGGAAGGCTGTGGACCCAACCAAACTGGAGCTATCCCTCGAAGACTTCACTTTGACAGATTTAGGATTTAAGGTGTTTACTAGGTGGTCCTTTATATATTTGATGTTTGGGTTTTCAAATTCATGATACCAATCCGTGCTATTTTCATCTACAATAGGAAGATACAACTGATTTTGATAAAGCCAGAAAGCTATCAGTTTGTGTGGTATCTTCTATCTCTGAGGTTTCACCGGATGAGTGGGATGCTTGCAGTCTTGATGCTGCAGGTCCAGAGAAATATAATCCATTTCTAACTCATGGTTTTCTTTCAAGTCTAGAGGAGTCGGGCTGTGCAGTGAAGGTTAGCAATTTCAACTTCTGTGCCATTGGCTCACGATTTATTTGTCATTGGTTAGTTAATATGTGCATGAACATTAGCTTACATAGTATTTCAGTATGTCGCTGCATGTGATTATCTATCTATTCATTTATGATTAGCTATTCACTATAAGAAGAAAAAAAATGATATTTTGCATTTAGTTTCAATGATGCAACTTATATCCGTACATACTGCACTTCCACTTCATTAAAGTTCTGAGAGTTAGAATAAAGGAGTCTTAAATGTGAATCAGAACATGCCAAAGATGCTCTTGCACATTTGGATTAGAATATACAACCTTTTGGCCCTGTTATGAGCCTAGGAAAGATGAAAGGTCACAAGAGGGTAACCCTGTATGGGAGAGAGAGATATATATTTATATATTAAATTCTTTGTCAACAGCTACAATTTTCCTGACCGGGTTTATCTTCTTCGTTACGTCATAGTTTTATTCCAGATCAACCAAATTGGCACAAAAAAGCCTTATGCAAGGTCATGGAAGTAATCACCAATACATCAACTTCCGCTTGGTTTGTCCCCTAATTACTATTACTGTAATAGGAGAGGTCGTGCTCTGATACCAACCCGCCTTCCAAATCGACAACTGTCCTCACAAACCAACACGGGTGTTTCTAGAGTGCTTTTGTCCTCAACATCATAGGGAAACTTCCCGGTGGTCAATCATCCTCATTTTTGCTCAAAGTTATGCACACTTAACTATGAAATTTATAAGTCATGGGCTCCCAAGTAGAAGATGCAACTTGCTAGTATGGGTAATACCTATCAAATCATGAAAGCTTTCCTTAACTGTACAGTCTCAAAATCCCACTTTTTGTGGTGTGGGATTGGGTCATTCATGTTTCCTTCCACTTAGAAATCGCCAGGGGTGAGTTTAATTTGTCAATTGTTTCCTCTTTTAAACCAACATAAAATAAATCACTCCCCATCATGATCGGCCCCAAGCGTCACACTAAAGAAGCGACTAATGTATTTAGGATTTATGAGTATATCTTCCATTTCTATCATTGAATACTTTCAACGAAATCTAAATCTTGCGTGGAATCTCATGTTTAACTTGTCTATATTGATTACAATAGAATCTCAAATCCCCATCTCAATTTCCTTATACAAATACATAGAAAATGAGGTTTTGAAGTTATAAAGTCGTGCAATAGTAATAAGCAAAAGAAAAAAAGGAATAAAATGGGCATTGCATGATTAAACTCCCATTGCACTATAATTTCACGATTTAACTATAATTGTAACGACCCGAATTTCTATAATAAAATTTTACAAATCATGATTACTATAACATTATAAATTATATATTTTTTTTAACGAAACTCCCGTGGAAGCAATGAGTGAGACAATTACGAGCAAACCAATCAGTTGTAAATAATATCCCTAAAAGTGAACTGAAATAGGACATATCCAACTTTAAAATATAATACATCACTAAACTTGGAATTTAAATTAATTGGGGAAGGGTTTTAAAGATTCTCTTAAGTTTAACCATCCTTGGAAGGAGGGCAGAAATCACCAAGCTCCCTCAACCTGAGCAAGATTAGTTATAATAAGGGCCAGTATCAAACTATTTGGGAAGTTAACTTATCTTAGCAAAACAAATAAGGTAACATGTAACTTTTTAATGAAAGATTGCTCCACGAAGTATGGAACTATGTTTAACGTGAATTTCTCCACGAAATATCATGAGCCCATAAAGTTAAGATGTTGATCAATTATGATATGTATCATAATGCGATAAACTCGTAAATAAAACATGTAACAATTGAGCAATACGGATGCATAGAAAAATAAAATTACCTTGAAATGACAAGAACATATTGAAAATTGAAAGAAATACAACGGTACATGAAAAAGTATCTTTATCTCGGACGAAATGAGATCATAGTAAAAAAAAAAAGTCTACTCTTAGTATTTAACTTATAATAAATATCAATAATTATAATATATATATATATCATGGTTGGTGTCGAGCTTGGTGTGTATATATATACATATATATCATGTATGGATTCTCTTCGTGCTTTAGAAATAAATAAAATAAATAAAAAAATTAATATCAAAACAGGATCCCGAATATAAGAGTATCGAAATGGGTTCTAAATTTTTTTGAGGGAAAAATGGGTCTAAATTTTGATGTGATTTAAAATCAAAACTAAAATAAAGAGAATAATTTGATTTTGGCTTGAAGACAAATGGTAGTGGTTAAATGTGGTCCCTAATATCCATCACCTAAATTAATCTTTTCCCCATTTCTTTTCTTAAAATATCCAACCCTTCTCTCATACAACCTTATTTTCTCTTTTCTCACTCCTTTCTTTTTATTTCTTCAATTTTTTTTTTCTTTTCCATTCTTCATAAAATTTTACTTCTCAACATAACCACCCATAACACCTTTCTCGGACATTTATGACAAAAATCAAGCATTTACGCAAATGTTTTACATACTAAAATTGCATTTTTATATTTTGACTTAATGTTTGGCCTCGGTGTGTTGGGATTAAAATTGAATAAATCATTTTAATTTCTTTTACAAAATTAGAAAACGAGGTTGGAAAAAGTCATCGCATGTCCTTGTGAACAATTTATAGCTCCACAAATGAAATGCATTCAAGACGATTTACCATCGTGTTTTAAAACGATTTAACTCCTCCTTGTTGAGGAATTGCGCATTTAACCATAGTAAAGGAATGGAAGTTTTATAATTTGGGTTATCTATATGAAGAAACGTAATTTTCTTGTAGAATCATTCTAATAAGTAAAGATGGAAATGGGCTTGGGTTTACTAACTTTAATGAGTTGTCTTGAATATTGATTAGACCTTACATAAAACAAAATAAGAGAAAATTCTAAAAAAAAAAATTGAAAAGAAGATTTGAACTAAAATTGTTTTAAGTGGAAGGAGGGCACGGCCCAAAATATTATTTATCATTGATAGAAAAAGAAAAATAAATAAAGACTTGTATATTTTAAATGATAGTATTAATAGTTAGAAATTGGTGAAAATTAAATTAACTTTGGAAAAAAAGGTAAATATTTTATAATACTAATTATACTAATAACATAAAAATATAATATGACAAATTTATGGTGGGTGCTGACGAAAATGAATCATCTTTCCTTCTAATTTACATTTCATTATGATGATGTCTTATACAATCATGGAAAAAAACAAGGATAACATAAAAGATTAATTATGAGGAGGGCAAAATAAGTTGCCCCCAAATATTAATGAATAACACAATAGATGACAAACATTTTGTAGTTATGCGAGAGAAGAAAGAGAGACAACAATGAGAATATTTTATATGAATTTTCTAGAAAAAGAACATTAATAAAATATTTTTGGAGATTAAAATACAAAAATATGCGATAAAAATTGATCTTCAACCAAAGATAAACAAGCTTCCATTAATGATGATTGCATAACATTTAAGCCCAAAGATCAAAATTAGTTAATTAATTTGTTTTTTGTATTAAAACTACTAGCTAACTCTTCCATTCTTAAATAAAAACAAAAATTAGATCCACAAACACTTTACAATCAACAATCGCCAAGAAATTAGGAATAGCATGAGCATTGCACTAATATACCTAAATTAATTTTTGTTTTCTTGTATAAAAATATAACTAATGAGAAAATTAATAATTAAATATGCACATCATAAATAGTTTATCAATCACTAATCAACGGGTGAGTTTAATTTGCCAATCGATAAGTATTACATTTATAAACCAACCTTAAATAAATACACATAGTGAAAAATAATCACAAGACTAAAAAAAGGGAGGAATCTCATTTATGGCAAACCAAGCATTGACGCAAATGTTTTACATACTAAAATTGCATTTTATCATTTTGACTTAATGTTTAACTAGTCATATTGATTAAAATTGAATTTCAAATCCCCATCTCAATTTCTTCATACAAAAGGCATAGAAAACGAGGTTTTGAAGGTCTAAAGTCATGCAATAGCAACAAACAATAGAAAAAAGAAATTTATTACACGATTTAATTGCATGATTTAATTTAACTAAAGGAATCATTATTTCCTTCTAATTTGCAACTCGTATGATGTAGTTGTCTTATACAATCATACAAAAAAAGGATAGCATAAAAGCACATTGGAGGGAAGATTAAGTTGCTCCCTGTCGAGATACGTCACTTATGAGTTGTCCCACATTGATTAAGTAACGGAAGGGCAACCCATATTTTGAAAATTCTAAACTGACTAAGACGCTCAAGTACATTGGGGAAGGGTTTGTGAGGTCAACTGGTACAAACCATCAAGTGGAAGGAGGGCATGGCCCCTGTGACGGCAGTGATGATGAGAAAAAAGAAAACAGGCGGCCATTACATCTGAAAAGCTTCTTTAGTTGATTCGGATATCCTCCAGAAGATAAATTGGAGCTGGAGATGATGGGGTCATATATTTTATTATGAAAGAGTTGTGGCCCAATCCGATGGAACATCTTAACAATGGTTTGAGTATGGTGTCTAACAGAATGAATAGATGAAGAACTATTGCGGCGGGAGATGTTGATCAATTTGAGTATGATGACGTGCTTCTCGCCATGGAGAAGATTCAAGAAGTGCAAAACAAGCTTGAAAAGATTAATTATGAAGACGACGAGAACATATTGGAAATTGAGCAGAAATACAACGAGATGAAAAAGCCTGTTTATGCCAGAAGAAATGAGATCATCAATTCTATTAGGACTTCTAGTTGATCGCTTTTCTTGAACCATCATAAACTTGGTTATTGGGTGAGCTTGGAAGATCAAAAGATATTTAAGTATGTGGATTCTCTTCACGCGAGAACTTCATAGACCCTGAGAGGTTATTGCATAACATTTAACGCAGTGCCAACCCGAATTTAACATGGTATCGAGAAAGGCCCATTGCTCGCCTAAGGTGGGGGTAGTATCACATGATGTGATTGAACATGGTGGATCCTGTTATGATGATTAATGAATTGACGAAGGATCCCCACTTGTGAGTCCTAATATAGCATAACCTAAATTAATTTTTGTTTTCTTGAATAAAAATATAACTAATGTGCACATGATAAATAGTTTATCAATCACTAATCAAGGGGTGAGTTTAATTTGCCAATTGATAAGTATTACATTTATAAACCAACATAAAATAAATACATAGAGTGATAAATAATCACAAGACGAAGAAAAGGGAGGAATCTCATTTATGACAAACCAAGCATTGACGCAAATGTTTTACATACTAAAATTGCATTTTTATCATTTTGACTTAATGTTTAACTAGTCTATATTGATTAAAATTGAATTTCAAATACCCATCTCAATTTCTTCATACAAAAGGCATAGAAAACGAGGTTTTGAAGCTCTAAAGTCATGCAATAGGAACAAACAATAGGAAAAAGAAATGCATTGCACGATTTGAATTGCATTGCACTTTAATAGCACGATTTAACTCGCATTGCACTGTAATTGCACGATTTAACTAGAAAGGAATCATTATTTCCTTCTAATTTGCAACTCGTATGATGTAGTCGTCTTGTACAATCATACAAAAAAAGGATAGCATAAAAGCACATTGGAGGGAAGATTAAGTTGCTCCCTGTCGAGATACGTCACTTATGAGTTGTCCCACATTGATTAAGTAATGGAAGGGCAACCCATATTTTGAAAATTCTAAACTGACTAAGAAGCTCAAGTACATTGGGGAAGGGTTTGTGAGGTCAACTGGTACAACCATCAAGTGGAAGAAGGAGGGCGGCCCCGACCGAGGAGTGATGATGAGAAAAAAGAAAACAAGCGGCCATTACATCTAAAAAGCTTCTTTAGTTGATTCGGATATCCTCCAGAAGATAAATTGGAGCTGGAGATGATGGGGTCATATATTTTATTATGAAAGAGTTGTGGCCCAATCCGATGGAACATCTTAACAATGGTTTGAGTATGGTGTCTAACAGAATGAATAGATGAAGAACTATTGCGGCGGGAGATGTTGATCAATTTGATTATGATGATGTGCTTCTCGCCATGGAGAAGATTCAAGAAGTGCAAAACGAGCTTGAAAAGATTAATTATGAAGACGACGAGAACATATTGGAAATTGAGCAGAAATACAACGAGATGAAAAAGCCTGTTTATGCCAGAAGAAATGAGATCATCAATTCTATTCCGGACTTCTAGTTGACTGTTTTCTTGAACCATCATAAACTTGGTTATTGGCTGAGCTTGGAAGATCAAAAGATATTTAAGTATGTGGATTCTCTTCACGCGGAGAACTTCATAGACCCCAGAGAGGGTTATTGCATAACATTTAACTGCAAGGCCAACCTGAATTTAACATGGTATCAGAGCAGGCCCATTGCTCGGCCTAAGGTGGGCCGTATCACATGATGTGATTGAACTTGGTGGATCCTATTATGATGATTAATGAATTGACGAAGGATCCTCACTTGTGAGTCCTAATATAGCATAACCTAAATTAATTTTTGTTTTCTTGAATAAAAATATAACTAATGTGCACATCATAAATAGTTTATCAATCACTAATCAAGGGGTGAGTTTAATTTGCCAATTGATAAGTATTACATTTATAAACCAACATAAAATAAATACACATAGTGATAAATAATCACAAGACGAAGAAAAGGGAGGGATCTCATTTATGACAAACCAAGCATTTACGCAAATGTTTTACATACTAAAATTGCATTTTTATCATTTTGACTTAATGTTTAACTAGTCTATATTGATTAAAATTGAATTTCAAATCCCCATCTCAATTTCTTCATACAAAAGGCATAGAAAACGAGGTTTTGAAGCTCTAAAGTCATGCAATAGGAACAAACAATAGAAAAAAGAAATGCATTGCACGATTTGAATTGCATTGCACTTTAATAGCACGATTTAACTCGCATTGCACTGTAATTGCACGATTTAACTAGAAAGGAATCATTATTTCCTTCTAATTTGCAACTCGTATGATGTAGTCGTCTTGTACAATCATACAAAAAAAGGATAGCATAAAAGCACATTGGAGGGAAGATTAAGTTGCTCCCTGTCGAGATACGTCACTTATGAGTTGTCCCACATTGATTAAGTAATGGAAGGGCAACCCATATTTTGAAAATTCTAAACTGACTAAGAAGCTCAAGTACATTGGGGAAGGGTTTGTGAGGTCAACTGGTACAACCATCAAGTGGAAGGAGGGCACGGCCCCTGCTGACCGGAGTGATGATGAGAAAGAAGAAAATCGGCGGCCATTACATCTGAAAAGCTTCTTTAGTTGATTCGGATATCCTCCAGAAGATAAATTGGAGCTGGAGATGATGGGGTCATATATTTTATTATGAAAGAGTTGTGGCCCAATCCGATGGAACATCTTAACAATGGTTTGAGTATGGTGTCTAACAGAATGAATAGATGAAGAACTATTGCGGCGGGAGATGTTGATCAATTTGATTATGATGATGTGCTTCTCGCCATGGAGAAGATTCAAGAAGTGCAAAACGAGCTTGAAAAGATTAATTATGAAGACGACGAGAACATATTGGAAATTGAGCAGAAATACAACGAGATGAAAAAGCCTGTTTATGCCAGAAGAAATGAGATCATTAGTTCTATTCCGGACTTCTAGTTGACTGCTTTCTTGAACAATCATAAACTTGGTTATTGGTTGAGCTTGGAAGATCAAAAGATATTTAAGTATGTGGATTCTCTTCACGCGGAGAACTTCATAGACCCCAGAGAGGGTTATTGCATAACATTTAACTTCAAGGCCAACCCGAATTTAACATGGTATCAGAGCAGGCCCATTGCTCGGCCCAAGGTGGGCCGTATAACATGATGTAATTGAACATGGTGGATCCTGTTATGATGATTAATGAATTGACGAAGGATCCCCACTTGTGAGTCCTAATATAGCATAACCTAAATTAATTTTTGTTTTCTTGAATAAAAATATAACTAATGTGCACATCATAAATAGTTTATCAATCACTAATCAAGGGGTGAGTTTAATTTGCCAATTGATAAGTAACAAAACTAAGAAAAGGGAGGAATCTCATTTATGACAAACCAAACATTGACGCAAATGTTTTACATACTAAAATTGCATTTTTATCATTTTGACTTAATGTTTAACTAGTCTATATTGATTAAAATTGAATTTCAAATACCCATCTCAATTTCTTCATACAAAAGGCATAGAAAACGAGGTTTTGAAGCTCTAAAGTCATGCAATAGGAACAAACAATAGAAAAAAGAAATGCATTGCACGATTTGAATTGCATTGCACTTTAATAGCACGATTTAACTCGCATTGCACTGTAATTGCACGATTTAACTAGAAAGTAATCATTATTTCCTTCTAATTTGCAACTCGTATGATGTAGTTGTCTTATACAATCATACAAAAAAAGGATAGCATAAAAGCACATTGGAGGGAAGATTAAGTTGCTCCCTGTCGAGATACGTCACTTATGAGTTGTCCCACATTGATTAAGTAAGGGAAGGGCAACCCATATTTTGAAAATTCTAAACCGACTAAGACGCTCAAGTACATTGGGAAGGGTTTGTGAGGTCAAATTGGTACAACCATCAAGTGGAAGGAGGGCATGGCCCGTCTTGTGGAGTGATGATGAGAAAGAAGAAAACAGGCGGCCATTACATCTGAAAAGCTTCTTTAGTTGATTCGGATATCCTCCAGAAGATAAATTGGAGCTGGAGATGATGGGGTCATATATTTTATTATGAAAGAGTTGTGGCCCAATCCGATGGAACATCTTAACAATGAGTATGGTGTCTAATAGAATGAATAGATGAAATTGCGGCGGGAGATGTTGATCAATTTGAGTATGATGACGTGCTTCTCGCCATGGAGAAGATTCAAGAAGTGCAAAACGAGCTTGAAAAGTTTAATTATGAAGACGACGAGAACATATTGGAAATTGAGCAGAAATACAACGAGATGAAAAAGCCTGTTTATGCCAGAAGAAATGAGATCATCAGTTCTATTCCGGACTTCTAGTTGACTGCTTTCTTGAACCATCATAAACTTGGTTATTGGTTGAGCTTGGAAGATCAAAAGATATTTAAGTATGTGGATTCTCTTCACGCGGAGAACTTCATAGACCCCAGAGAGGGTTATTGCATAACATTTAACTTCAAGGCCAACCCAAATTTAACATGGTATCAGAGCAGGCCCATTGCTCGGCCCAAGGTGGGCCGTATCACATGATGTGATTGAACATGGTGGATCCTATTATGATGATTAATGAATTGACGAAGGATCCCCACTTGTGAGTCCTAATATAGCATAACCTAAATTAATTTTTGTTTTCTTGAATAAAAATATAACTAATGTGCACATGATAAATAGTTTATCAATCACTAATCAAGGGGTGAGTTTAATTTGCCAATTTGTATTACATTTATAAACCAACATAAAATAAATAAAAGTGATAAATAAAAAGGAGGGAGGATCTCATTTATGACAAACCAAACATTGACGCAAATGTTTTACATACTAAAATTGCATTTTTATCATTTTGACTTAATGTTTAACTAGTCTATATTGATTAAAATTGAATTTCAAATACCCATCTCAATTTCTTCATACAAAAGGCATAGAAAACGAGGTTTTGAAGCTCTAAAGTCATGCAATAGGAACAAACAATAGAAAAAAGAAATGCATTGCACGATTTGAATTGCATTGCACTTTAATAGCACGATTTAACTCGCATTGCACTGTAATTGCACGATTTAACTAGAAAGTAATCATTATTTCCTTCTAATTTGCAACTCGTATGATGTAGTTGTCTTATACAATCATACAAAAAAAGGATAGCATAAAAGCACATTGGAGGGAAGATTAAGTTGCTCCCTGTCGAGATACGTCACTTATGAGTTGTCCCACATTGATTAAGTAAGGGAAGGGCAACCCATATTTTGAAAATTCTAAACTGACTAAGAAGCTCAAGTACATTGGGGAAGGGTTTGTGAGGTCAACTGGTACAACCATCAAGTGGAAGGAGGGCACGGCCCCTGCTGACCGGAGTGATGATGAGAAAGAAGAAAATCGGCGGCCATTACATCTGAAAAGCTTCTTTAGTTGATTCGGATATCCTCCAGAAGATAAATTGGAGCTGGAGATGATGGGGTCATATATTTTATTATGAAAGAGTTGTGGCCCAATCCGATGGAACATCTTAACAATGGTTTGAGTATGGTGTCTAACAGAATGAATAGATGAAGAACTATTGCGGCGGGAGATGTTGATCAATTTGATTATGATGATGTGCTTCTCGCCATGGAGAAGATTCAAGAAGTGCAAAACGAGCTTGAAAAGATTAATTATGAAGACGACGAGAACATATTGGAAATTGAGCAGAAATACAACGAGATGAAAAAGCCTGTTTATGCCAGAAGAAATGAGATCATCAATTCTATTCCGGACTTCTAGTTGACTGTTTTCTTGAACCATCATAAACTTGGTTATTGGCTGAGCTTGGAAGATCAAAAGATATTTAAGTATGTGGATTCTCTTCACGCGGAGAACTTCATAGACCCCAGAGAGGGTTATTGCATAACATTTAACTTCAAGGCCAACCCGAATTTAACATGGTATCAGAGCACGCCCATTGCTCGGCCCAAGGTGGGTCGTATCACATGATGTGATTGAACATGGTGGATCATGTTATGATGATTAATGAATTGACGAAGGATCCTCACTTGTGAGTCCTAATATAGCATAACCTAAATTAATTTTTGTTTTCTTGAATAAAAATATAACTAATGTGCACCTCATAAATAGTTTATCAATCACTAATCAAGGGGTGAGTTTAATTTGCCAATTGATAAGTATTACATTTATAAACCAACATAAAATAAATACACAGAGTGATAAATAATCACAAGACGAAGAAAAGGGAGGAATCTCATTTATGACAAACCAAGCATTGACGCAAATGTTTTACATACTAAAATTGCATTTTTATCATTTTGACTTAATGTTTAACTAGTCTATATTGATTAAAATTGAATTTCAAATCCCCATCTCAATTTCTTCATTCAAAAGGCATAGAAAACGAGGTTTTGAAGCTCTAAAGTCATGCAATAGGAACAAACAATAGAAAAAAGAAATGCATTGCACGATTTGAATTGCATTCCACTTTAATAGCACGATTTAGAGGGTGTTTGGCTAAGCTTATTTAAAACATCTTATAAGCTCCTAAATCTTATAAGCTGTTTTAGGAGCTTATAAGATGTTAGATCGTATTTGAAAATAAGCTGCCAGAGTGTTTGGATAAAATAAGATAGTTGAGCTTATAAGCTGTTTTATATCTTATAAGTTGTTAAAGTGTTTGGTAATATAAGATCGTTTTGCTGTCATAATGACCAAAAAGGACATGACACTGTTAAATTTTTTTAAATAGTTATATTTGACATATTTTTGTATTTTAATTATTTTGAAATATTATCACACATATTGTAAATTTTAGTTTAGCTTCAAACAAAAATTTAGTGGATAATTTTATTAGAAAAGCCAAAAATAGAGAAAAAAAGGAACAATAAACTTGATCGTAATGAATATTTTTGTTCTCTAAAAATTTACATTATGTTTAGCAAAGAAATTCTTCTTTGTTTACTCATCATAGATTATTATAGAAATATTTAAAAGTATGATCCTCTCTCATGTAAACATTAGAAACTATCACGACTCTTCAAATTTCTGCATAATTCTAACTTCTTCTTCTTCATTTTTTTTTTGCATTGGAATGATTATACCTATTATGTTTATGTTTGTATAAATTATTTTTGCGATTCCAACAACTACGACATTATAAAAATATAAATTAATTCCCGACATAAATCTAAATGTCCCACTAATAAATAAATTACAAGTGAATTTTCAAACAAATGAGTCATAAAATTAAAAAAAACGAAGAATTAAATTTTGAAACACATCAATGAAATTATCATCCACTTCCAGCAATGTCCATAACAATTGAATCACGCACCGCCATCCAATAAACATTACATTGATTATTTTCTTCTTCTACATTGAAGTTTCTAGCTGATGTTTCAACAACGCGTTCGGTATATGGCTCATAATTTTCATCCCGGCTATTTGGAAATGCCTTGTCGGAACATTTTTCTTCCTTATATAATTGTGAATGCCATAGTTGCCAACACAATTTCTCGTTGTGTGTCAATATGAAAGTACGGCATATCAGCCAAAATATTCCATCTTGCTTTCCAAACTCCAAAAGTTCGCTCAATACAATTCCTACATGAAGAGTGATAATAATTGAACTTTTCCTTCAAATTTCTCGGTCCACGCAATTGTCGTGTTCTAGCTCGACGAAAATCATCAAGATGATATCTGATATTTTGACCTTTATAAGGACCCATATATCCAGGCATATGTGAGTATCCAGCATCAACTAAGTAATATTTTTTTCCTTTTGGAATAGGAAAATTGAGATCTGGACTACGAATGGCTTCTCCAAATATCCTACAATCACGAGCTGCTCCTTCCCATCCAGCCCAAACAAATGTGAAACACATATTGAAATCTACAACAGCAAGAATGTTTTGTGTAGGATATCCTTTTCGTCCTATATATGGTATTGCTTTTCCTTGTGGTAATCGAACTTTAACATGTGTGCCATCAATTGCTCCAATGCAATCCTATCAACCATAAAGTTAAAAAGAAATATATAATAGTTCATAACTATTTTATAATTTTAAATATGCATATAAACTTACTACTTGTAATTGAAAAAATCACATACCTTAAAAAATGGTATGTACCTTTGATGTTGAGGTGTATGGTATCCTTTGCCCTCATTATACTCAGGGTGTGGTCTAATTATATCATTAGCAAGCTTACTAATAAATTTTTAAAACTCGTGAAAGTGTTTCGAGATAGTCTCACCGAATGATTAAATATTTCTTGATCACCTCATTGTCAACACCATGAGCACAAGTCATAAGAAAAATCCCCACTTCCTCAAAGATGGACATTCCTTGTTGGATGAAGATCATATTTGTGGGTCAATTCATGGCATAAATCCGTAAACACGGGTTTTGCTAAAGGAAGCTCGATAACATCTTTTTCCATGTCCATTTAATATCTCCTCTATGAATACATGACCCGTTCGCATAGATGTTCGACATGGAATCTTATGAATATAGTTATCATAATATGTCAAAATACTACGTGTAGTTATTTGGCATAAGATGAACCAATCCACTTTTTGGTGAGCCCGACTATCATCCTCGTTAGTTTCCTCCTCAAGAAAAATATTTGGATGAATTAAAGCACAATTTGTTATATCTGAAGACCATACAGAATCATAATCTCTGATATCCCAAGGCTCCATTGAGCTATAAAAAAATCATGATGAATAATTAATACATCATTATTAACATCATAAGTATACACAAAGCCCAATAAAAATAATGAAAATAATGGGTGAAAGAAAGACAAACAAGCAGATACGGAAATACTAAATGTGTAAAGAACTCGAAATAATAGATTGCATATTAATATTTCCATGTCAAAGTACCAAGCCAAAAGACACGAGTAAATGTAGAATTAACTAGTCTAACCCCAACCAAAAAATAAAAACAAAAGAAATATAAAGACATCTAAATCATCATAAAATCATTTATTATTCTTGAACTGATCATAGTTAAACTCTAGCCAAGATAAGCGAGATTCATGAGAAGGTTGACAAACAAATACTTCTCGCATGTCTTTTTTGCTCAATGAGTTGCAAGCATAGTTCCAAAGATCACTCATCGGTGCTATTCCAGGCATATTGTTTAATATGTCCATTGCAAACCGCAATACTTACATCCGCGGCAATGTGTAGATGTGCCGTAACTTTTCTTTTCCATAAACCGTAAAATTGATCAATATCTTCCTTTAGTGAAGTTGCCTTAAACCTTTTTCTTCCCTTTACCGCGTTTTCTCCGTTATTTCTTTTTTTAGTCGGTGCAAAAGACGGAACATATTTTCATTGCCAAAATTATTTGTTTCCTTCATTTTAATTTTGTTGCAAAATCGTTTCTATGTAATTATTGTCATCACTATCACCTATTTCCACATGTTCTTCAAAATCATTTGACTCCCCATTATCGTCAAACATCTCTTCTCCACCACTAACCTCATTCCCAGATTTCTGGCTCGGTGCTCGTGCTCTTTCTCCCGTTGTAGCAATATCTGAAAATAGAACCAAAATAAAGATAAATCTTTATTCTTGAATTTGCTATAATCTCCATTTTCCTGTATTAATCAAGTATACCAAGTCAATCGAATATAAAGTTAGTAAACTATACTATTGACTTGAATAAGAAATGTGTTAGAAAATTTACCGAAGTTTTCCCTCCCACCACTCATCTGATGCATCAATCGAGTGGTTCATGGATTCCAACCGATTCAGTCTCATTGTATATTAATTTCTTGAATAGTAGCCATTCTTTCTTCAAAGAATCCCAACGATTTCGAAGTTGTTTGTAAACAAAACTTCTCCCAGTCAATTCATTGAATCTCCGAACTATATTTTTCCATCTGTTGAGATATTATAATAGACTAGTGCTTTAACTTTAGGGTAGTGCCCTATTTTGGGGATTTATGTTTTCTTTCTTTTCCTTAATTTGTGGGTTGATTAGAGTAGCTTTTTTGCCTATATAATGTATGCATTCTCTTCATGTTTGAATACAAGAAATACAATCATTTTCACATGGTATCATAGAGCAAGGTTCCTAAACCCTAGTTCTCTTTTTTTTTTTCCAGAAATCTTAGTTTCCATTTTCAGTTTCCAGATTCCAGAAATTCCAATTTCCAGATTCCAATTTCAGTTTTCCCGGAAATTCTGCTGGAACACTATTCACCGGAACACTGTTCATGTCGAGTAATGTTCACCAAAAACACTGTTTACACCGGAATTACTGTTCACATCCGAAAAAAAATATTATTTCATCGGGACACTGTTCACGGTCAGAAAATATTATTCTACTCGGAAATACTGTTCAGTTCGGAAAATATTGTTCTACCGAAAATATTTTTGACGCTGACAACACATTTCACGTAGGTTTAATCAAGTCATCATGTCCGATCCTTCTTTCAAAACAACGGGTCTAGTCTCTGGCCGCTTTCAGGGTCCACAACCATTACAACCGACATATTGAATGGTACGAACTTCTTAAAATCGATTGTGAGTTTATTTTATCTCCTGCTGAATATAAAGAGTATTTACGGCTAAAAGCGATCCAACAGCAACCTCTTCACCCACTATAGCTCACACCGATAATTCTACGGTTTGTTTCTCTCACTCTACACCTATGGGATGGGTTTTGGATTAGGTGCTTCGATCACGCCGATCGGTAATTCCTCTATATTCTCGTAAATATCACGGACCAAATTTCCTCATTATGTTATCATTGCGGATGGGTCTAAAATCCGGCCACGGAGTTAGGCGGGTTTCACCAACTCCTCAATTCCATTGAGTTCAGTCTTATTGGTTCCTAATTGTCCTTTTAATTTGATATCCATAAGTAAATTAACTCGTTCTTTAAATTGCACCATAACTTTCACTTCTGATTCTTTTTTGATACAAGACCGGAGTACGAGGCAGACGATTGGTGCAGGATCTGAATCTCGTGGTCTCTACTACCTTCAACCAACAATATCCACTCTATGTGCCGCTACTGCATCCCCCGATCTTTTTCATCGTCGTTTGAGTCACCCGAGTCTACCCAAATTAAAAACAATGGTACCCGGTCTTTCACATTTGGAGTCTTTAAATTGTGAGTCTTGTCAATTAGGTAAACATGTTCGTGCTTCTTTTTCTAATCGTATTAATAACAGAGCTTCATCTCTCTTTGATATTGTTCATTTCGATGTTTGGGTCTAAGTCGTGTTCCGTCTATCTTGGGTTATCGGTATTATGTCACTTTCATTGATGATTTCTCGGTGTACTTGGGTATTTCTAATGAAAGATCGTTTCCAATTGTTTGGTATTTTTGAAACTTTTTGCTAAATTAAGACTAATTTGGTAAAATGATTCGTGTCTTGCGTAGTGATAATGCAAAAGAATATTTCTCGATCGTTTCAATTCCTTTACACGTTCAACGACATTATACATCAATCGAGTTGTCCCCATACACCTCAACAAAATGGGGTAGCCGAACGAAAAACATGACATTGTTGACCATACCGCACCTTGTTGATATATGCCAATGCACATTTAAAGTTTTGGGGTGATGCTATCCTGACCGCCACTTATTTGATAAATCGAATGCCATCCTCTGTGTGTTGAATGGTCGGGTTCCTTACTCTATTTTGCACCCTACAAGCCCTTTATATGTTGTTCCTCCTCGTATTTTTGGTTGTACTTGTTTTGTTCATGATCTATCTTCGAGCCGTGATAAATTGTCCGCTTCTCGATCCACAAGTGTATTTTCCTTGGTTACTCCCGTTCTCGTGGCGGTTACCGCTACTCTCCTCCTACAAACCGTTTCTACATTTCCGCCGATGTTACTTTCTTCGAGGACATATCATACTTTGCCGCAACTACTATCCCTTCTCATGACTTGGATCGGGTTTTGCACTTATACCCTACTTAGAGTTCATTCGACCAACTCATGAGCCTTCTGTTTCCCAAAGACGCATTGCCGATGCTCCATCATCTCCACCACGTCTCCTCCACCTATTAATCGGTTTGGCATTACTTATGAAAGACGGTCCGAGCCACGAGCTTCGAGATCTGTTCAGGTCTCTATCCCCGCACCCGATCCACCTGTTTTTCCGATTTGCCTATCGCCATCCGCAAAGGTATACGCTCTACCCGTAACCCTTATCCCATCTACAATTTTCTATCTTAACATCGTTTGTCTCCTACATATTGTGCTTTTGTTTCTACATTCTCTTCTATTTCTATTCCTAAGACAGGTTTTTAAACACTATCCCATCCAGGATGGAAACAAGCCATGATTGATGAAATGTCGGCTTTGATTGCAACCATACTTGGCGACTTGTTCCTCTTCCTTCGGAAAATCTGTTGTTGGTTGTCGTTGGGTGTTTAATTTAAGATCGCCCTGATGGACAAGTCGATCGCTTGAAAGCCCGCCTGCAGCTGAGGATATACGCAAGTCTATGGTCGGGATTACACCGATACTTTTCTCCCGGTTGCAAAGATGTCTTGATTCGTTTATTCCTCGCTATGGTCGCTATGAAACATCGCCCCTCTTTCGATTAGATATCAAGAATGCCTTTTTGCATGGTGATTTGGAAGAAGAGATTTATATGGAGCAACCCCTGGGTTTGTTGCTCGGGGAGTATGGTTTGGTATGCAAGTTGCAAAAGTCTTTATATGGTTTAAAACAATCACCTCGGGCTTGGTTTGGCCGATTCAAAAAACTCTTCAACAATTTGGGATGATTCACTGCGAAGGAGATCATTCTGTCTTCTTTCGATGCTCCTCAAAAATAGATATATCTACCTGGGTCTATGTTGATGACATTATAATTATCGGCGATGATTGTGAAGGTATCAGGCATTAAAACAACACTTATTTCACAATTTTCAAACGAAGGACCCAGTCCTCTTCATTTCCTGGGATTGAAGTAGCTCAATCAAAGTCGTATTGCAATTTCTCAAAGGAAATATGCTCTTGATATCCTAGAAGAAACGGGTCTTACAGATTGTAAACCGGTTTTCTACCAATGGACCCTAATGTAAAACTCCTTCCTAATCGGGGAGCCCTATCCCGATCAGGGAAGATACCGGGCGGTAGTTGGGAACCGAATTATCTCACCATGACTAGACCGGACATATCTTTTCCGGTAAGTATAGTAAGTTAGTTTCTCAACTCTCCTTGTGATAGCCCGTTGGAATGCGATTATTCGAATTGTCAAGTACATTAAAGGGTCACCCGGGAAAGGACTTGTGTTCACCGATAGAGGCCACACTAATATCATTGGGTATTCGGATGCTCATCAGGCGGGGAGATGAGAATGATCAAGATCTACAGTTCTTGTCAGATATTCATAGGAGGAAACATGGTTTCATGGAAGAGTAAAAGCAAACCGTTGTTGCTCGGTCAATCACGGAAGCCGAGTATCGGTATGGCTCATGCAACATGTGAACTTTTGTGGCTAAAACATTTATTGCAAGAATTACATTTTCGTGATGTTGGTTTATGGAGCTCGTGTGTGATAATCATCACTCTGCATCTCTCCTCCAATCCAGTTTTTCACGAGAGGACGAAACATATAGAAGTCGATTGCCATTTCCTTCGAGAAAAGATTATCTCTCGGAATCATCAAGACCTCCTTTTGTCAACTCAGAGATCAACTTGTCGATATATTTACTAAATCTCTACGGGGTCCCGGATAACTTATATATGTGACAAGATGGATGCATATGATGTATATGCTCCACCTCGGGGAGTGTTGAGATATTATAATGTACTAATGCTTTAACTTTAGGGTAGTGCCCTATTTTGGGGATTTATGTTTTCTTTCTTTTCCTTAATTTGTGGGTTGATTAGAGTAGCTTTTTTGCCTATATACTGTATGCATTCTCTTCATGTTTGAATACAAGAAATACAATCATTTTCACACCATCCATTGACATTGAAATGACTATTTGGCCTATTACCTTTTCCAATTTCTTCTTCACAAACCTCAACAAACTTAAGGTTTAAAAATGCATCCCACCTTGCAGAGGATCGTCCTTCATTCGGTTGATTTGTTTTAGTTGCGCTCTTAGTTTTACTTTTACCAAAAATCACATTTGGCATAACTCCTCTACTTCTATTGTCTTGATTATCCATCTACAAGCTTTTATTATCAATCATAAATAAAAGAGTAATCCAATAAAGAATTTAAGATAAAGAGATGCAATCTGTGTAATGACTTTTTCAATGAATAGATTGGAAGCACAAAAATAAACAAATCTTGTATTACTTTCAAAGCTAACATCATCAACCACTTATAAAGATAAGTTAACCACTAATTTAATATATATGCAATTAATAGTGAAAGCAAAAATGTCATCTAAAGACTAATGCCATTTTTTGACTTTTTTGTCACTATGATTCTTTTCAAATAGGTATTGGGTGCTTTTTCTCATTGTCTCTTCATTGCAAAAAGTGAAAATTGTAATTCTCGCTTGATATTGTTCACTTACTAGTAGCTCAACCTTGGAATAGATGCTCTGTTTTTTCCTAGCCAACGGACTCGATGAATCGGGCAACTATGGAAAAGCAATATTAAATTTAAAACCCGATGAAAATGCTCATTTATAGCCTTACAAATTTAACAATTTTGTGTTCATCAACTTTCTCGGCTCGATCTTTTCAAAGAAAGGATGAGCTAAGCCAACTTTTAACCCATTAAATTAAGCACTTACAATGAACTCAGAATATATTTTTAAATCTTAGAAAACAAGATCTATATCCATCTTCCCTGTTCATGAGATAAACAAGAAAGTATCTACATAAGATGCAATAAAATAAAAAAAATCCAATTCTATAAGAATTATAAAAATTATAAAAAAATGGGAATCGCATAGAATGATTAAGAATCAAAGTAAACAAGTTTAATTTCCTCCACTTAACCCTAAGAAATTTTGATAATGGCTAGTCATATACATCCAAAGATAAAAAAGAAGATCGAACCATTAAAGACCAAAAGCAATAAAAAAACAAGCAATCCAATTGTAAGTGCGTCTCTACAAACAAGAACTTACCAATTACCAGGGAGTTAGGAGTTTGATCTCACGCCGAAGAGGTGGCCTCGCTGAACAGAAGAGTCTGTAATTTTTTTTTACGAAGAGAGTTGATTTTGGTAGTGATAATTATAAGGGTTTTGGAAGATGGAGATAATCCAAAATCTTTTCTAGGAGAGATTACGGGAAAAAATATTTGACAATTGATTGTGTGGTGGGTAATTTTGGGATACTGTTAAAATTATTAAGGATATTTTTGTCATTTAAATGTTTAAAAATAAGGAGCTTATAAGCTCTTTTAAAAAAAGTTGAGGTGGAGGTACTTTTTTTTTAGGAGCTTATAAGCTCTTTTGGAAAAAAATTACTAAACACATTTTAAGAGCTTATAAGCTCTTAAACATCTTATAAGCTGTTTTTAAGAGCTTATAAGCTCAGCCAAACACCCTTTTAACTCGCATTGCACTGTAATTGCACGATTTAACTAGAAAGGAATCATTGTTTCCTTCTAATTTGCAACTCGTATGATGTAGTCGTCTTATACAATCATACAAAAAAAGGATAGCATAAAAGCACATTGGAGGGAAGATTAAGTTGCTCCCTGTCGAGATACGTCACTTATGAGTTGTCCCACATTGATTAAGTAAGGGAAGGCCAACCCATATTTTGAAAATTCTAAACTGACTAAGACGCTCAAGTACATTGGGGAAGGGTTTGTGAGGTCAACTGGTACAACCATCAAGTGGAAGGAGGGCATGGCCCCTGCTGACGGCAGTAATGATGAGAAAAAAGAAAACAAGCGGCCATTACATCTAAAAAGCTTCTTTAGTTGATTCGGATATCCTCCAGAAGATAAATTGTAGCTGGAGATGATGGGGGTCATATATTTTACTAGGAAAGAGTTGTGGCCCAATCCGATGGAACATCTTAACAATGGTTTGAGTATGGTGTCTAACAGAACGAATAGATCAAGAACTGTTGCGGCGGGAGATGTTGATCAATTTGAGTATGATGACGTACTTCTCGCCATGGAGAAGATTCATGAAGTGCAAAACGAGCTTGAAAAGATTAATTATGAAGCCGACGAGAAGATATTGGAAATTGAGCAGAAATACAATGAGATGAAAAAGCCTGTTTATGCCAGAAGAAATGAGATCATCAGTTCTATTCCGGACTTCTAGTTGACTGCTTTCTTGAACCATCATAAACTTGGTTATTGGCTAAGCTTGGAAGATCAAAAGATATTTAAGTATGTGGATTCTCTTCACGTGGAGAACTTCAGACCTGAGCAGGTTATTGCATAACATTTAACTTCAAGTGCAACCCGAATTTAACATGGTATCGAGCAAGGCCCATTGCTCGGCCCAAAGTGGGCCGTATCACATGATGTGATTGAACATGGTGGATCCTGTTATGATGATTAATGAATTGACAAAGGATCCTCACTTGTGAGTCCTAATATAGCATAACCTATATTAATTTTTGTTTTCTTGAATAAAAGTATAACTAATGTGAAAATTAATAATTAAATATGCACATCATAAATAGTTTATCAATCACTAATCAACGATCACCCCTTAGTTTAATTTGCCAATTGATAAGTATTACATTTATAAACCAACATAAAATAAATACCCAAAGTGATAAATAACTACAAGACTAAGAAAAGGGAGGAATCTCATTTATGGCAAACCAAGCATTGACGCAAATGTTTTACATACTAAAATTGCATTTATATCATTTGACTTGATGTTTAACTAGTACATATTGATTAAAATAGAATCTCAAATCCCCATCTCAATTTCTTCTTACAAAAGGCATAGAAAACGAGGTTTTGAAGCTCTAAAGTCATGCAATAGGAACAAACAATAGAAAAAGAAATGCATTGCACGATTTAAATTGCATTGCACTTTAATAGCACGATTTAACTCGCATTGCACTGTAATTGCACGATTTAACTAGAAAGGAATCATTATTTCCTTCTAATTTGCAACTCTTATGATGTAGTCGTCTTATACAATCATACAAAAAGGATAGCATAAAAGCACAGTGGAGGGAAGATTAAGTTGCTCCCTGTCGAGATATGTCACTTATGAGTTGTTCCATATTGATTAAGTAAGGGAAGTCCAACCCATATTTTGAAAATGCTAAACTGACTAAGACGCTCAAGTACATTGGGGAAGGGTTTGTGAGGTCAACCGGTACAACCATCAAGTGGAAGGAGGGTACGGCCCTTTGGCGACGGCGATGATGATGAAAAAAAAAACAGCGGCCATTACATCTGAAAAGCTTCTTTAGTTGATTCGGATATCCTCCAGAAGATAAATTGGAGCTGGAGATGAGGGGGTCGGATATTTTATAATGAAAGAGTTGTGGCCCAATTCGATGGAACATCTTAACAATGGTTTGAGTATGGTGTCTAATAGAACGAAGAGATGAAGAACTGTTGCGGCGAGAGATGTTTATCAATTTGAGTATGTTGACGTCTTCTCACCATGGAGAAGATTCAAGAAGTGCAAAACGAGTTTGAAAAGATTAATTATGAAGCCGACGAGAAGATATTGGAAATTGAGCAGAAATACAACGAGATGAAAAAGCATGTTTATGTCAGAAGAAATGGGATCATCAGTTCTATTCCGAACTTCTGGTAGACTGCTTTCTTGAACCATCATAAACTTGGTTATTAGTTGAACGAGGAAGATCAAAAGATATTTAAGTATGTGGATTCTCTTCACGTGGAAAACTTCATAGACCCCAGAGAGGGTTATTGCATAACATTTAACTTCAAGGCCAACCCGAATTTAACATGGTATTAGAGCAGGCCCATTGTTTGGCCCAAGTTGGGCCGTATCACATGATGTGATTGAGCATGGTGGATCCTGTTATGATGATTAATGAATTGACGAAGGACTCACAAGTGAGGGGAGCGTGTTGAGATATGACACTTGTGAGTTGTTCCACATTGATTAAGGGAAGATAGTCCACTTTATAACCAAGTGAGCTACTCCTTCTATCACCAATTTGTTTTAGGATGGAACCTCTCTTGGTGGGCTTGAGCTCTCTCCCATATTGGGTACGCTTCATGTTTGAGACAGTAGCAAGTCCCCCAAATTTAAAACTGCCTAATATTGACGCAGGTCCATACATACAGAAAATGAATAACATAACACCACAGTGACAACTTCAAAGTTCTTGCAGAGAACAACAATGAGAAGATTTTATATGAATTTTCTAGAAAAAAACATTAGTCAATTTTTTTTGGATATTAAAACACAAACATTGCAATAAAAATTGGATCATTTACAACAAGCATAAACAAGCTTCCATTAATTATGATTCAAGTACAACCGAGCTCCATCATCAAAATTAGTTAATTAATTTGTTTCTTGTATTACAACTACTAGTTAACTCTTTCATTCTTAAATTAAAACAAACATTCGATCCACATAAACATTTTACAATCAACCATTACCAAGAAATTAGGAATATAATGAACATTGTACTAATGTAGCACGACGTAAGTTAATTTTTGTTTTCTTAAATAAAAATATAATTAATGTTGAAAAATAATAATTAAACACGCATATCATAAATAGTTTATCAATCACTAATCAATGATCACCCTTTAGTTTATTTTCCAGTTGATAAGTGTTATACTGGCCCCGGGACGTGTATTAAACCACGGGTAAGATTTATCATGACATCCAACCTGGGGGTTTGACCCTAGATGAACCGCTTCGACCACCGACCCAAACCCAAAATGGGACGAGACTCGGGGCCCTCGACCCAAATCGGAGGTCAAAGGGTCCATGTGGATAAAATGGAGTCATCAAGTCATGTTACATTAAATGCACATTAACTACTATGACGCCAACATTAACCCAAGTCCCTCAAATCACATGTCTAACACATTTTTTCTCAAAATAGGAGGATTAGGTAGATAACCCATACAAATGATATTAAACCTATGCTTAGGGTATATAGAGTATATAGGGTATTCTCTACTATAATACCCTCACTGATTACAAAGAAGGGGTTGACAGTTACACTGTGTAAAAGCATGGATTTAGGTTTTATGTTCCATTTCCCCTATTCCACTTCTATTCCACTACATCGAAAGAATGACATGTGTACATGATGATGTCACATTATGTCACAATTATACATGTGTCATTCATCCAGTGTATGGAATATGGAGTGGAATAGGAAAAGTAGTACATTAGATCTCATCCCTAAAACCATTAACTGAGCATTTAAAGCTCCGAGCTAATTAAGGCACAAACACGATATGCTTTGGTCGGATATTGTTTCTCATCTTATTATATTGATATAAGTCATTTCCATCTTGTATCCACTGCTTGTAACGACACCGCCCGTATATTGATTGATACGTGGACTCCAGATTCCAACATGAACAATAAGTATTACAATTATAAACCAACATAAAATAAATACATGATGATGAATAATCACAAGACTAAAAAAATGGAGAAACCTCATTTATGGAAAATGGAGCATTGACGCAAATGTTTTACACACTAAAATTGCATTTACAACATTTTGGCTTGATGTTTAACTAGTCAATATTGATTACAATAGAGTCTCAAATCCCCATCTCAATTTCCTCATACAAAGGCATAGAAAATGAGGCTTTGAAGCTATAAAGTCATGCAATAGGAACAAAGAAAAGAAAAAAGAAAGCCATTGCACTATTTAACTCACATTGCACTATAATTGCACGATTTAACAAGAAACGAATCATGGTTTCCTTCTAATTTACATTTCTTATGACACATTGGTTTTATACAATTATGCAACAAAAACAAGGGTAGCATAAAAGCACATTGGAAGGCATATTAAGTTGCCCCTTATATTGACGCAGATTCATACATACAGAAAATGAATGACACAATAGCACAATGACAACTTCGGAGTTCTTGCAGAGAACAACAATGAGAAGATTTTATATGAATTTTCTAGAAAAAACATTAATCAAATACTTTTTGGAGATTAAAATATAAAAATTGTGATAAAAAATTAGATCTTCAACAACAAGCATAAAAAGCTTTCATTAATTATGATTCACGTACGACCGAGTTCCAACATCAAAGTTAGTTAATTAATTTGTTTCTTGTATTAAACTATTAGTTAACTCTTCCATTCTTAAATTAAAACAAAAATTAGATCCACATAAACATTTTACAATCAACCATTACCAAGAAATTAGGAATAACATGAGCATTTCACTAATATAGCATGGCCTAAATTAATTTTTGCCAATTGATAAGTATTACAGTTATTAGCCAACATAAAATAAATACACAATGATAATAATCACAAGACTAAAGAAATGGAGAAACCTCATTTATGCAAAGCGAAGCATTGACACAAAGTTTTGTATGCTAAAACTGCATATATAACGTTTTGGCTTGATGCATACTGAATTGTCTGTATAAACCAATCCGTGGTTAATTTCCACCACCATCAAAACCCACCTCTGTAAAATTTCCCCAGACAAAACCTAATTCTACCATTTTTCCCTAGTTTTTGAGATGGTCAAGAACTACAACCATGGATCAAAGCTTAAAATTCTTGTGATGTACAAGAAATGCATACACAACAATGTAGCGAGTTTAGCGATTGGCTATGTTCTTGATAGATGTGGTCTATTCGAGGCCAATGGCCCAAATGGAATCCCTAAAGCGATGGGCTATGTACTTAAGTTTCTTTTTTCTAAGATTGTCATGTCTTCATTGCTTGAAAAATTCACTTGAACTTTATTTAAATTGTGCATGTTAATAGGCACTTACTATTCTACCCACAAACATATCAATCACGTCTCTTCTATTTTTAGTGGCATAAAGTCTATTCCTTAGTTATGTATTCTGAATTCGTAAAGAGAATATGCACTCCATGTTGGAGGTTCTACTGAATCTCAAACAATACATTCATGCCTTTCCAAAGTATCATGGTGCACTAAGAATAAAGTAGGTCCAGGGGCACAGAGCATGCACAAAAGTATGGGAAGTAAACTTTTTTTGCCTGAAAATTTGTTAATTGCGAACTCGAGTTTTCCTACTGCACCAGCAACAACTTGGCCACCATTTCTTGTTATAACATAAACACTAAATGTGGCGGTCTGCCTTCTAGTTTGATGACTGCCCCCCAAAAAATAACTAGTTTTTCCAACGTACACAAGTCTTTCCAGCGTGCTTTTGTCCTCACCCAACCCATTTTTATTCCAAGTCAAGCAGTCTTAAGTATGGAATTTCTAAAATGTGGGCTCCCGAAAAAATGATGCATTTTGTTAATAGAAATAATACCTATCAAATCTTTTAAACTTCCTTTAATTGTTTAGGCATGGGGCTGTACAAGCCCCATTCCTGAACTATACAACCCCATGCCTGAACAATCTCAGAATCCCTCTTTTTCAGGACATGGTGTGAGATTGGTTCATTCATGTTTCCCTCTACCTATAAGCCTACAAGGAACTGCTCCTTGTCTGTGCTTCCTCTTTTGCACCGACAATCACTTTCCTCCCCCCCCAAAAAAAAACTAAACGGCCCAGGACGTCTCAACACAAGGATGCATAGCCCTCTCACAGGTATAAGTATTAAGTACATAGTGCCATCTGATTTCTTGTTGGCCTTGACAAATCCTTGCCTAGGGCCAGCCATGACACCCAATGTGAATTGGGAAATAGAGGCCACAAGACATCAGGGGTTAAGGGATGGTCGTCCTTCACTACCTTCTCTAGTATTTTCTTTGGCTTTTCGCGGCAGTAAAGGAATTGCCACTTTCTGCTCTTTATTTCATGGAATATTCAACATTACAACATTATTGTTGCTTTAACTCTGCCTTATCAGGCAGGGTTAAAGCAACAATTGTAATTTTTCTATTCTGATCAATAAAATTTTTGTTTCTTATCAAAAAAACTCTGCCTTATTAGGAACTTTGTAGAAATAATTGATCACATTTTCAGTAACATTTTCATGTGCCAATTTCACAAAAATCTAAGTATGTAAATATGTGTTACATGTATATATGTATAACATTTACATATGTATATATGTATATAATTTCCATTTTTATCTTAAAGAGATGAACACTGATTAGTTATGGGGTTTACTTGGCCATTGAAAATATTGAACCAAGAAGATCGGAATCCTTCTTCATGACCTAGTTCCTCGTAATTAAAGGTTGACCTCCCTCTAGATTTACTATTAAATATGAAACCTATTGACTGGAAATCTTATAAAGGAAAAACTGTACTAAGTTTCCGTAAACTGGAGCGTTTATAGAAATGCCTGCTATAATTAGGACCCACAGAAAAAAGGAGCATATAAATACCTCAGTGACTGCAGCATGAAAGTTCAGATCCTGGTGCTTGTTTGCATTCACTGCAGCGCTGCATCTAGGTAATGATCACACAGGCATGCTTTCCTTATCAAAATCTGCACTTCCATTAGTAAAAAAGGAAAATATTGATTATGTAATTAGAAGCTATACATTCTTATGCCTTCACAGGATCATCTACAATTTGGGGAAAAAACTTTTTACTAGTGTCAAATGTTTCCAGATACAACTGAACATAAAATAATGAGTCTTTTACCTTTATTTTTTCTTTACTCATTCCTCTTTGATATCTTTCTGAGATGTGGATTTTAGGGGAATGCAATATGCACCACCTGGATGCCACGTGATTAAGTGAATTGGCTTATTTTTCATGTATGAAAGCAATTGACTCTTTGCACTGAATTTTATTTTTTTGTTTCTTTTTGGATGGCGTATGAGCTGGAGAGTGACACACATCAGTACAAATTAGTACTACGTATATGTGTATTTGAAATTCCGATGATTTCTTTAATTAGTGAATCTTCACAACCATTTGACTTGTAGAATTATAATAGTGGGGAAAGAAAATCATGAGGCGTTATCACCTGTATAATCTGCACATCCGTTTCTTTTTGAACTATTTGATTTTCACCCTCATCATTGAGATATTAATTGTTCATACTCCATTCCAGGAAACAGGATGGGTTCCACAGCATATCGTTGCTCGGGATGACTGTGATAATGTTCTTGGAGTGGTTCCTCTCTACCTGAAAAGGTATGAATTATTGCTGACAGGCACTTTTTATGATTAATTGCGAAAAGAAAAAGATAACAATTGTTTTTATATTTTAGTTGTGCAAGAGCCATGCAACACAAACAGACTGCACAAATGCTTGCATCTGTAAGTGGATAAGATATTCTCTTACATGCTTGTCCTTTTTTTGATTCTGCAGCCATTCTTATGGTGAATATGTGTTCGATCATTCATGGGCGGATGCCTATTACAGTTATGGGGCAAGATATTATCCAAAATTACAATGCTGTGTGCCTTTCACTCCAGTTACTGGCCCGAGGATCTTAGTCCGTAATACGAATTACAGAGATCAGGTCTTTGATATTTTAGTCTCTGCACTGATCGCACTGACAGTTAAGGTAGTTACTGAGTTTAACTAATCTTCTCACTGTAGCATTTATAACTTCATTTTAGATAAACGTAATGCTTTATTTGTTTAGGAACACTTACCCTGTCTTTGATGGACCTGCATTTATTTTTCTTTTTCCATTTCACTATAAACTGAAGTAACTTCTGAATATTTATCTTGCATTTTCGATAAAAAATCCTGTTGCCTGTACGCAAAAACTTGTGTTTTTCCACCATATGCGTGTCTGTTCTTTTCTATGAATAAAAAAATGTTTGGTGTCTACCTTCCAGTGATTTGAGATCTGATCGCCATCTTTTCTGTAAACTACCACTTCTTCCGTATAGAGTTTTGACCATGCACAAAATTTAGGTAAAGGCTTCTTTCACAAATTTATTATTTATAACCTTTGAACTCTGTAAGAGGATATATTTCATGAGACATCAGTTCCCCTCTCTTCTCATATGCTTGTGTCATGCTACCACCAGCCACACGTGAAATAATTGCGAGAAAATCTCAAAAGGCATAAACGTGCCACTGCTTTTCTAGAGCAAATATTTGGTAGAACCATCTGCCACACAGATTGAATGCATATATTTGCATCTATTTTTTGTGCTTCTTTTTCCCCACTGATGAAATGATCGACTTTTCGATTACCTATTGTTTGTAGTAACATATCTGTGTCTTCCCAGTTTCAGGCTTCATCGCTGCACATCACTTTTCCTTCCGCCAATGAGTGGGGGAAGTTGAAGGAGAAGGGTTTTCTGCAGAGAATCGGTATGCAGTATCACTGGAAAAATCGTAATTATAAAAGGTAGCTACATTTTGTTACTTCCTTTGCTCAGTGCAATGGCTGAATAGGGAATCTAATAAATTATGTCAGCAAATTTTTTCATTTGATTACTATAGCATTTTTCCCTCTGTATTAGGAGTAGTAGATTCAATTTTATTTTTTCTTTCACTTGGGCTGAGATTTGGTGTTTGATTTGCATGCTCATTGCTAAGAAAACTTGGTACCTCCAAAAAGAAAAGCCACATCGAAAAGCAAAATGAAATCATCGACCATGTCCGAGTCCAACATTTAAAATATTTTAAAGAATCAAATGCTTTGAGCTGCATGGATGTAAGAAAAAACTTGAACCCACTGCATATTGCATTGGAGTAAACTGATTCTCTCGAGTTCTAGGTTCCTCAGGCGAAATGCCAGTGTGCATCTTTACATCTTGCAAATGACCCATAAATCAGTGGGCACGCTTTTGCCCTGCCAATAATGCACCTCCCAAATCATTAGTATCAACTATCAAGCCTCACAATTATCAATAACCATGTGGTGGCGTTCTCTTTTGATGAAACCGTCAATTTCCGTGTATTAATGTTGGAAAGTTATATCAGTATCCTTATGGGAGAGAGAGCTAGAAAACAGTTTCATGCATAAACTCCTGAACTCCTTAATTTCAATCCAATGCTGGGAGTCGGACAATGGAATAACAGTGTACAGATGACAAGTGAGGTGATTCTTACTACTATCTTGTTCGGGAAATGTTTGGAAGGTGTATTTTGATACCACATGTCCAGTCAAAATGAATATTGAAGCCATTTCAACTTTGAGAGTAACTAGTGGAAAGCAGATAGTGTACCTGGGGATTGAACTATCAGGATTTATACCACATTGCTTAGCATCATAACAGATAAAGGCAATGAGAAACTCATTCTCTTCTCACCTGAGATGTCCTGCTATACATTAAAGTTACTTCTTAATATTCTTGTACCTCGTAATATTTTAAGCTTTCATACATGGACATTGGTTATTATATTATGATCAACATGATTTTAATAATTTTTTCTCCTCCCTTCTGAAATACGACAATTATGGCAAGGTATTAAACCATGCCTCCTGATCTCAGCCACAATTTCTTCTGACATAGCAATTTGCAAAAAGTAATCCATGAAAATGAAGATCTTCTTGTTATCGCTAATGCAACGTTGTAATGATAAACAGTTTTGATGAATTCTTGATGGACATGAAGCAAAGTAAAAGGAAAAATATCCGTCAAGAGCGCAAGAAGGTAAGGTTTGGGCATGTTTGTTAGTTTTCCTCTTTTTGGTTGATGAAATTGACGATGGATGGCAAAGAATCAATGGAGAATGTTCGTATGAGGAATTTTCAATACTTGATGAAATTATACATGAAAGTAAAAGGAAGGTTTGAATAAACCAAGTTTTAGAAGCTAATCTAAACACTCTTTTATGTTTTAGTTGTATTCTAGAGTGTCCTATGCATTTGTTCATTTTGCTTCTTGCTACTTATGTTAGAGGCAAAATGACATTGCCATGAGTGTTAGACACATGTATAGATATAGTCATTGAAGGTGAGAAATATCAGATTTGATTTGATGTGCAGAGGCGTTGACCTTCAAATTCAAGAGCCTGACCTTTACTTGGAGAATGTAGTATATGTAGTTCTGTTAATATGTGCAAACCATGTTCTGTTGTGTTCTACTTTACAAAAAAATATAGCTGCAATATGATGGGAACATGGTGATCTTTCCCCGTTATTTCAGCTAACAGTGTGCAATCCATGTTCAATGCCACTATATACAATAAAACTAATTTAGAAAAGTGGTAAGCTTGTTGTTCATAGTGAATACATATTTGGTTTCCAAACTCAACTAATAAAGCCATCTAATGGTTTTTCTATGATTACGGTGGTGGATTACCCCTATAGTAAAGGAGAAGAAGTGCAAAATGTCTTTTTCATGAGCTCATTGCCCAAAAGATTCATAAAATGTTAAAGTGAAAATAAGAAAAATGAGAAACTCAAGGGTAATTAAAACTTTGAAGCGACCAACCAATATAACTAGGCGGAACAACACAATAGCACTGAAGTGATATCTCCTGAATTAATTATTGTATGTGAATCTTGTGAAAAATCTTTCAGCCGTATGAGCTCTTTTCTGTCAAAGTAAATAATTTCTACTGTTATCCAATTAGACCCTATTTTGTAGTCATTACATTGCGTAAAATGCCATTTTACAAACCAAGATAACAAGCTTTCTGCCTCTATGTGATGACAAGTACTATTTCCTTTCATTGTTACTTTGAGTGTGGTAATTAATTTTGTTTTGTAGTCATTGTATTGCATATAAAGCCCTTATTGTAGTTATTATTGCATATAAAACTCTTGTACACATATTGTGTATGAAAGACTTCTTGTAGTCATTGTATTTCATCTTATGGCTCCTCGGCTGCCTTCTCACATACACTAAAAGTCAACATCAATGTTTGAAGAATAATGTGGTTTAAGAGGGCTTGTTTCTATTCATTTGATTTATCATTCATTCCCCATAGATTGATACTACACACTATAACTGTTAAGTTAACCCCTTCAATTCAGAGTTTTGTTATGATCCAATATCTTGTAGTTTAATCTAGACCATTGTTGTAAATATCTGATTAGGATGGCTTGTTTCATCAGCAAAATTTGCTAGTCATGCATATTAATTCCTTCTTGCAGATTTCTGTCCAGAATTTGACCATGAGACGCCTAAGAGGGTATGAAATTAAGGTATTTATGGGAATAATATACAAATCTTCTTTTCATTAGCATATTATAGCAACTTCGATTGCCTTCTTTTTCTCAAAAATTAATAGCATTTTTTTTCATAATTGCGACACATGTTTCATCACTCTGAATTTTCTCAACAACTGTTTCTTGTTCTTAAATCTCAAATTTGCTCGTCTATTATGTTGGCAGGCGAAGCACTGGGATACATTCTATAAGTTCTACAGAAATACTACAGATAATAAGTTTGTTCGCTGAAACTCTGCTTTCCTAGTTGAACTTTTTCAGCCAGGATTATATTTTCTGACTTTAAAAATTTAGAATAACCTTGAATTTATTTTGTGAATTTTGCCTGTAATGTCTTTAGGTGGGGTAGTGCTTATCTAACAAGAGATTTTTTCCACAATATGGCTTCAAAGATGGGGGATCAAGTGTTACTTGTTATTGCGGAAGAAGGGGATGAATTTGTCGCTGGAGCCCTTAATCTTATTGGAGGAGATACGTTGTATGGACGCTTATGGGGATGCCTCCCTCGAGCATACTACCCAAGTCTACATTTTGAAGCCTGCTATTATCAGGTTTTCATTTCTTAATGGATAAAAAATTACAATAACTACCCTTGAAGTTTAGCCTAACTACAAAAAACTACAGTTATCTATACTACTTATAAAAGTGTGAATCACTTAAAAGGTTTTTTGAAACTTTTGATATACCTATTATAACCCTAATGAGTATGTATTAAATAGTGTGAGAAGAGGGTATAATTGAACTTGTCTTTTATAATATAATTAAATATAATTTCAAGTGTCCATTCATATACCAAATTCTTTTTCAAATACTATAAGTCTATTTTTTCTTTCATAACTCTTTGAGTAATAAGAATATTTAAATAAATTTAAATTCATATTAAAATATGTTTCAATAGCTTTCAAACATACCTCATAAGCATATATATAGATTTTATATTGTAAAATTTTAACCATTCAAAGATGAATAAAATACACAATTATATATTATTTATAATACTTTTTGAACACATGATGTATCTCTATTGTATTTTGAGAGAAAAATAAGATGAATTTACATTAGAAATAAAAAATAAAAACAAAAAAAAAGTTAACTCCAAGTGCTTTGATTGTAAATAAATATTAATTTATTTTAAGACAAACGAACTAAAAATTAGAACAGAAGACATTTTGGTATCTAAAATTTGCAATCATTTGACCTTTTATATCCTAAATAAGATCCAGGAATTAGTTTTATTATTTTTTCTAATATACTGTTAATCATTAAAAAGTATAATATAAATTCTTATTAATAAAAAAATTAAAAAAATAAATATGATAATATAAATTCTTATTAATAAAAAAAAATTAAAAAGTATAATATAAATTCTTATTAATAAAAAAAATTAAAAAAAATAAATATGATAATATAAATTCTTATTAATAAAAATTTAAAATTTAAAATAAAACATATGAAAGCTATATTTTTTTACTTAATAAAATTAGAATAAAAAATTATTTTTAATGCGAGTTTAAAAGAAGACTAGAGAGGATTAATTTGTTTATTAGAGTATTTTCTTGATATATTTTATAGTAACTAGAAAAAAACTCACTTTTAAATAAGAAATAGAGTTAATTTTTCTTTTCACGTAACATGTATATATATATATATATATATTAAGAAAAAAAATTGATTTTAATTCTTACATGGTTCATAAACTTATAATTGTCAAATTTATATATTCATATGTATTTTTAAAAAATAAATAATAATTTATATTCAACATAGTATTAAACCAAATTATTTTGAACTTTGTCTAATATTTCCTCTCTTCATAGTTATAATTTATTTTAAAGATGACTACTCTAAGTATTTTTAAAGTTATATATATTTCAAACATATCAAGTTGATTAACTTTTTTCCTTATATACTTGATTATTTTTTTTTTTTTTTTTGAGTGATATATACTTGATTATTTTGATATTCCACTTAAGTGCTAAAAAGTTAAAAAGGAAATGTATAATTTAACTTCAGTTAATTATTATTTATAATCACTTGAATATAAATTCGAGTGACTTTTTATATCTCAAATTCTTTTGAAGAATTGGTAGTCTATATTTTTTCTTCCATAACTATTTAAATACTTTGAAATTTCAAACAAGATCGATCGATTTTATATTAAATTAGACATCAAGTCCATTCCAAACATATGTATCTCAAAAATTTATATAAGAAATTCATAATATTATGATCTGTAAAAAATTAAGCAACATGCATAATCGTATTAATGTAATATATCTTCTAAGTAATACATAATATTATTATTAGACTTCAAAGAAAAAAATGAGTGAATTTACAGAAAAAAAGATAGTACTAAAAATTAAATTACAGAAGCTTTGAGTCTAAATTAAAAAGTAGATTTCGAGATAAGCAGTCTAATTATATGTTATCAATATATATAAAGGACTCTGCATTGATAAATTTAGTCGTTTAAAAGTAAGTATTATGCATTTTGAACCTATAGTTTTATTTTTCATATTTATTTGCATCATTGATATGAATCTATAGTAAATCCAGAGAAAAAACAAGATGATTTAAAACATGAATAAATAAATACAAGTAAAATAGTTAATTGTAAGTGCTCTTATGCTAACAATTTTTTTAATTTTTCGTATTATACTCTTTCGATTAAATAAAAGCAATAACTACAATAATATAAAGTTAGCAATAGTAATCAAAATTATATTATTTTGATTAAATAAAACCAATAATTCGAATATTTGTTGACTACGTCGTCTTATTTGATTATGTTATTTCACCAAAAACTTATTTAAAGATCAAAGTACTATATGAATTTTGATTTTTATTTCGTAATATAATTTTACAAATAAAATATTGAATTTTGATCAACTTTGAAATTTAAATAATATAAGAGATATAGATAAGTTTTTATACGTAAGGAATAATTTTGATTTTGCAATTCTAAATGGTTAATAAATCTATAAGTGCGTAATTGTTTGTAAAATGCATCTAATGCAAAGAAATCTCTTAAATCAACTAAAAAGAATTTTCAATCATCGAAATCAAAGAAGCAAATAATTAGTGCAATTATAAATCATATTAGAATATTATAATTATTTCATCTTAAAGTTTTAAATTTTCTATTTTGTCTCCAAAAAACAAAGTTTATTTTTTTATTGAATCGAATTCTTTTGAACTTATTTAATTATTCATATCCACATATATATTTAATCGAAATAAAATATTTTCAAATATCAATAGTTTTCAACATATTTTAATTCATATTAGTTTAAGTTTCAACCACATCTATTTATTTACAAGACCATCTATTATTTTAGTAAAAATTATTTAGTTATATTGTGTTTTACTAAAGTCATAATTGGTACAAAATGATTTCATAGAATAACTTTTTTTAATTATATTTCTTTTAAGTTTTTTTAATGCCCATTATATTTATTAAATTATAATATCTTTTAAGATATAATTCATGCAATATAGAAGTTTAATTTTAATCTTGTAGGTTTTATGCTAAGATCAAAAATAGATGAACAACATTCACAATAAATTCAAATAAGTTATTCAATAATAATTGCAACTAATTAAGTTAATATTTTTAATTAAATTATTAAAATTATTTGGATCACGTGCAACGCACGTTCACCTTACTAGTTTTACAAAACTGCAAATACCCTCTTAAGGTATTACGAACACCCTCTTGGGATTGCCCTCTCGAGGGTGCAATTTGTAAAGTTGAAACAAATGTCAAGGGGCCATTTATAATTTTGAAATATAGTTGGATTTTTTTGTTATCAGGCCGAACCTCAAGGGTATTTTCCGTAACTAACTCTTTCTTCTACATTAATCAATATACAACATTAGATCAGTAAGAAATGTTTCATCTTATGTTTGAATTAGGAATTTGTTCTTGTTGTTCTTTTTCTTTTTTTGATTTTTAGTACAATACTTTATACACTTGCTCATAGTATTAAGTAAAAATGGCTTAATTTAGGGATTTGAGATGGCTTCAAGTTTTGCTTAGGCAACTTCATTTTTCATATGTTAAATTTTCCGTAATAAGAAGTAGAAATATTTATTTTCTGAAACATGACTCGCATTCCTGTTTTAATACTGCAGGCTATAGAAGCAGCAATTGAACTTAATCTTGACAAGGTGGAGGCCGGAGCGCAAGGTGAGCATAAAATTCAGAGGGGGTATCTGCCTGTGACAACCTACAGCTGTCACTATATTCTGGATGATGACTTCAGGAAAGTCATTTCAGATTTCGTGGTACGCGAAAAAGCTCAGGTAATAGCGTGTACTGTCTGGAAAGTCATTGGCACAACATTACTTGTTAGATACTGCATTCATTTAGAACCCCCTGCTTTCATTAACTCTCGTCGTTGAATTCTTCACAGCTTGAACTTGTTATGAAGTTATTACAAGAGTCTGGTCCATTCAAGGATAACGTCGTCTGAAATGCTGAAAGACGAACTCATCTTTGGCACAAGAAAATGGCTACATTATTCACCTGTAAGAAGAGTATGTGTTGTCATTTATATTAATAACTTCCATTTGAGAGATGGGATAGCAAGTAAAGCAAGATCCCTATTTATGATGAATGTACAAGCTCCACCTTAACAGAACCAGGTGGATGGAGGTATGTTGCATGTACATATGTTGTAGGAAAACCCGTTGCACAAATTTGTAAATAATATTATTAGATATTACACATTTGTAAACTCGGAAACAATACATGGAGATGATCACTGGATACGTTATCCAACTTAGCACGAAATGCATATATTGGTGAACCGAGCAAGTAGTCATTCTCCTATGTTTTTGCTGCACTTCTGTTCTCTAGTTCTTTTTCTTTATTTTCTTGTCTTTTTTTGGCTTGATAAGTGAACTGGTAATCAAGAATTTGAATCTTGCCCTTTACTTTATTTCCTGCGTTTCATTTTCATGGTCTTCTAAACAAGGAAAAGAGAAAAAAAACCAAAAATATAAATAAAAATGGAAAGCTGAAGAACAAAAAAATTTAGGGAGTGTCTGCCATCACTTAAAAAAAGTGATTCTTAGCTTTTGGTTGAAAAAAACAAAATCATTTTTTAGTGTTTGCTAATGTTAATATATGTTCCTGATTCTGCTTTGACTTTTCAAACAAATAAATATTTTTACAATTTTTTTATCAAATACTTTGACTTCTACTGCAATAATTCACTTCTTCTAAAAGTTTAAGTTTTTGCAATCTCCTAGTGTACGTTTGTTTAATGATTGAGTGTGATTGGGAAAAGTTTATTGGGGGAAGAGGTGTTTGATGTGATATATTAAAAATATGTGTATTAGTATAAAAATATATTGAAAAATGTAATGTGCATTTGGTTGGTAATTGGGAAATAAATTGAGAAGAAAGTATTTTTGGGGAAACTAAACAAATATACCTACTGATATATGTGGTAGCTTTCAATTCCATATAAAGTGAAGGGATAATTACAAAAACCTCTATGAGGTTTGGGCTAATTATAAGAAAACCCAAAGATTTTTGAAAATTAAAAAAAACCCCTCGAGGTTGACTCTGTACTACATTTCCCCTCTTCATAAACGAAGAACACTTCAAAAAACGCCGTGATAATTATAGAAATATTACAATTACCCCATTAAATTTAAGATTGAAGCAAACTTGAGGGGGCTTTTTGTAATTTTTAAACATCTCTGGATTTTTTTATAATTAGTCCAAACCTTAGGGGGTTTATTGAAATTATCCCTAAAGTGAATGATTTTACAACTTGTAGACTTCTTTATCGAAATTTATTTTCCAAGAACATGGCATTTGTTGTCAAGGAAATGGTGACAACTGCAAGGATATGGCACAAATAACAGAAGAAAATAACTTTATACATGTTGTAACAACCAGAATTTGTTCTACAAAGCTTATTTTTGCAACATTGATTGCAGTCGACATAATCCAATTCATACAAAGTCCAAAAGAATGAACCATCCATAAATTATGTTCTAGTCCAATACAAAAGCCTATTGTTCCTTGATGAATTTGCAAATATACATATACATGGAGGATCCGAACACCTCATATCACTCTTCAGGCAATCAGCATCAGTCTCTAGTCGCTTGTCAGGTGAACAAATCACTCTAAATTGTAACAATAATGGCGATAAGGGCATCGTTCGACTAGCCAGTGTAATAAACTGGCTACTTATGGTGCCTAAATTGTGGATAGAGTCCCAAAACATGTTCTGGCATGAAATCATGCCTTGTCAAGATTCCAACAATCGGAGGCCGCTGCAAATTGCAAAATAGAATAAAATGTTAAATTTCATTGATCTGAGTTTCCATGCATATTTGTCTTTGCATCATAATATTGTCTTTGACAGAAACTGAAGAAACAATAAAAAGGGAATTTTGGAGAGAATAGTGTGAAAAAGTTGTTTGAAAAGAATAATATTGAATTTTGAGAGTGTGATTGAATATGAAATGAAAATTTATTGATAAAAGTTGGTGTGATGATTTTTTTAGTAAAATAGTGATTAAGTGTGATTAATAATTGGAAAAGTAAGAGATAGTGCAAAGTGTATTTTTGAAATGAAAAGTGTAATGATGATAGCTGATATGATGTTTTTTAGTGAAATTATAGTTGCATAAAATTGATGGTCGAAGAATGAGGATGAATGAATAGTATATCTTTTACGGAAGTTTTCTTACCCCGGGTGTTTTCGGGACAACGCACAAGTGCCTGAGGCCAAGTTCTCGAAATAAGACAGCAGCTTTGGCAAGAGACATGGTCTCTACAACCATGTAAGGAGATGTGTTAGTAATCGGATGAAGATCGACATACATCTCCATTTCCTCCTCACTCAAATCCAAATCCTCGACTTTGAGCCCCTTTCCTGATCCAGCCTTACCAAAATCAAACGCATGAAAAACCCTTAAAACTTCCGATCCAGACAACACCCTGTTCTTTGTGAACTTTTTCCCTTTAAGCAAAACAAGTAAATGAGACCTCAAAACAAGGCCACATAATTCCGGCGCATCCGCGAATGGAGGCTCATCAAGCACTGGAAACCCATTATGTCTAGTCATCTGTAGAGCATGCATTATATTACCGACTTTTTCAACACCCGAAAACGTAATCAATGGACCAGCACAAACATCCCCTGCGGCCAAATGCCTCATGTACGGTTCAGCATGGGCTTCCAAATAAGGCAAACCCTTCATCTTCACAATTTGGTCGTAAACGCCCTTGTTGAAACTATCGGCCACGGTTTTCGAAATCAGAAGAACGAGCATCATCAACGGGAGCATTAGTAGGTCGTTAGTAAGTTCTAGAAGTATGATACAGAGCGATACCGTCATTCTCATGGTCCCACCAAGAAAAGAAGCGGCTCCAAGAAGGGCAAAGAGGCCAACATCAAGATTGGAGATAGAACCCAAGAGTCTCCCGACAAGACGCCCGTACGAGGCACCGGCAAGTATGACGGGAATGAAAAGCCCGGACGGGACAGCAATTCCATAAGTAATAATACCGAGGAAGTATATTGAAGCAAAGAAAATGAAAAGCGTAGAGATGTGAAATTCGTTTCTGTTTCTAGAACTGAATAGATTTCGGATGGCATCATCATTGGTGTTAAGGAAAAGAGACGCGAGGTCATTGTAATGACCTGGCGGACATTGGAAGTTTTTGTAGTTGCCAGATCGGCCGATTGTGGGGCACTCTTCCTCCAAGCCAACGGGGCATGGAGTGCACGGTGAAAACCAAGGAAGGCCATAAGCACAACAAGATGTTAAAAGGGAAATAGTGATGACAAGCAGAATCTTGAAAACACGGCCTCTCCTGCAGTTAATTGTTGAATAAAAATCAGAAGAATGGCAAATGTACAAATATCTGATTCTAAGAAATCGGACTAATTGCAGTGTGAACAAGTGAGTCAAGAAATATGTGTTTCATAAACTTAAAATAGACGATGCTTTACATAGGTTCCCAAAGTAAACGACACTAGATCAGCTAAAGCATGGCAGAAAGTTAATAAATTTAAATTGAAAAAGTATGAAATCCAGAGAATATGATAAAAGATGTAAATCTTTTGCTGGGGAGGAGAAAGACACGTTTTCTATCAGCTAAATAACGGATATAAATCACTAAGCCGGAAGCAAAAAACCAAAGGAGGAAATTATCTTACAAAACACGTACTAAACAAGAACTTCATTCACCTTAGAATGAACAAAAAAAAATCAGTAAAATAATAGTAAATACTAAACATGCTTTGGGATATTATGCCATACCTAGCAAACATTTTATTTTCTAAATAAATACATGCGCAAGGTTATAACAAACCAAACTAAATTAGTAAATAGGAGAAGGGGGTAAACAAGCGTACTCATTTATGAAGCTATATGTCCTCAGGACCTTGTCCACAAGATAGTTATAGAGGCAGCCAAAAAGGCCTCCAAGAGCCCCAATTAATACAACTGCAAGCAGATCTGCAGTGTTATAAGCAGGGATCGCCGAATTTACATCAAACATGATTAAACCTCCTTGCCCGAACAATCCACATTTACCACTGCGGCAAAAGCTTATCAAAGTTCTTAATACCACAGCTACAACAGCGGTAGTGAAGAAGGCCCTCCAAAGAAGAGCACTCCGCCACCTGAAGCATAAAATATAAATTCCTCAAAGGTGAAAAACTTGAAGAAATCAGTTCATCAAGCTAAAAAGAAATCCATGAATGCAATTTGATTTTTCAAACTTGTCCCACTCAGCGTGGCCTAAAATAAATGTTTCCTATATACTAACATTTGCAAATATGAAGCCATACGCAACATCAAATTGAAAGATGCTGTTACTATCCTAACATATAAGCAGCAATTTTTCCAAAAGAAAGTGCTGAGCTGTTTATTTTCTATTTTACTCCTGTTTTCATGTAAAGAGCTCAACCTAAACTTGAGTCAACAAGCTGAAATTGCTCTTGATGAGCGCCGAATCAAAAGAAATCAATCAAATCAGTTAGGGAGGGCCACAAAAAGTAATATCCATATTCATTATAAAACCAATTGTACCATAAAAGGACTCTAATTCTCTATCACCAAACTTCAAGATTTTATATGGATCTTCTTCACTGAAAATGGCTTCAGATTACCACAGCAAACAACAATAATGATTAATATCCGCATTTTGAAAATCTCCATGTGCATTTTATATAATAATTCAATAGACTATATTTCTATGTTAACTCTTGTAATTTTCCAAAACATATATGAAAGAATAGCACGTGCATGGAGAGAGAATGGGGGATGAAAGGAGGGAAAGATACCATGAGGCTGCTTCTTCAAGAGCAAAAAGCACACCACCAACTGGAGCACGGAAAGCAGCAGCCACACCAGCAGCAGCTCCACAAGTAATCAAATCCCTTCGGTCTCGGTCATTTTTAAAATATCTGAGCCATTTCCAGGTCAAGTGATACTTGCGAGAGCCTCCCTGTCCAAGTAAATTTGCTATACAGGCACCAGTATGTACCATCGGTCCTTCCTTACCAACAACAAAGCCAGCAGAAACTCCAAAAATAGAGCCAAAAATCTACGAAATTTGAATGTGTAATTAGTAGATTACTGAAAAAGTTGTGTTAAAAAAATCCAGTTCCATGAGATTATAATTTTGTAGTGCAAGACATTCCACAAGGATCTTGGTATTAACAATGACCTTAAATCAATAACTGGATGCTAAATAGTCCTATAAAAAATTAAAGAAATGTGAAATTTAAGGAGGTGGCTCAGTGCCAATCCACTAGAAAATGGAGCCATCAGATGAAGTTCTTGATGTTTTCTTATTCATGAAAAGCAATTGGAACTGATATTGATCTCAGCACAGAAATAGTAACCAAACTGAGATGAGCTCAAATCACCAAAGTTAATAATGCGAGAAAATGCAATGCATAATTCCGGACCATTGATCCCTAGGGGATAGGCTAGACATATAGCTAGAAATCATGAAATGTCCTACAAGGACCTCAGGCATAATTGTGATGCTTGTGCTCCGGACCTGGTGCATTGACATTTTAAAATAACTTCAGAAGCAGTGCCTCACACTCGCAATATATCAGGAACAAAGTTCACCAAATGGAAAAGACTCCCATTATATGCCAAACTGTAAACTTCCATAATTTTTCTTCACTGGGAAAATATGCACAGTTTTTTCTCATCTCATTCACATCGTTCCAACAGATTAAATTTGAGAATGTAAAGTGGGGGGAAGTCACAGCATGTCTAACGCACCTTGACAAATAGGGTACTTGGAGCCAAAATGGAATGAGCATCTACACCATTAAGATAGGCTTTCACCTCAGGTATGCCAGACCCAGCTGCTGCAGGAGCGACGAATGCACATAGCGCTGCAGCACAAGTTGCCAGTATCACATTCATACCAGCAAATGCTACAAATCCCTGAAAGAACCTGCGCCAAAATTAATTATTTCATCCTTATTTTGAAAATCAATGTATCAACCACAATGTTTTACGAGAAAAGTTATTGCGAAGAAAGGAAATCTTTATGCCATACAAATAATTTTAAACATTCGAACTTCATAAGTAATAAGGATAAAAAAAACTAAAAGAAAAAAACCCTTCCGAAAGTAATTTGAAGAGTCCAGAAAACAAGCTGAACGCATTTTAATGACGTGCAACAAGTAGAAATCAAACCAGAGACATAGTTTCATTTTCAGAGACAGATTCCTCTTGCATGCTTTCAAAATTATATCTGCCTAATTTTAATGGTCCATATCCAACTTAAACCAACAAGCATATAGAGTTATTTAGTTAATAGTATAGACGAATATTATGGAGCTCATCCTCATTATTGCAATTTTGGCTAACATTCTCTATGCTAATGTATATTATTACCACAAAGAGCAAGTAGCAAACCTTGGGTACAAACTAAGAAATGAGAACCATAAACCATGGAAAGTTGACAAGGAATATGTTACATGAGACCAGACAAAAGTTGCCTGCTAACATCGATAGTGGAGAATGGTGGAATATTGAATCCAGGGGTGAATTTGGGAATTACGTGTCAGGCGACAGTAGCAATCAGATGCTAACTTTGCAATAAGGATCAAATGCCCTATGTGACTAATCAGGGAATTTATTCAATTATGGCCCAAAATAGTCTATCTCTAGTCAGAGTTGAACTTACTTATCCTTTAGCATCAAATTGCCTGTATACAGAAGCTTGAAACCAGCAATGTTTTCAACCGCGAGGTTATTGAAGAAGCCAACAAGCCCAGTGAGTAACCCAATGAGAAGAACAAGTGTCCATTTGAGAAAAATATACTGATAAATTTCAACCCTTTTCCTAGATCTCCAGTCCTCCTTAATGAGTTCGTTTTCGATAATCCTGCAAAACAAAATTACAACAAAGTGAATCAGATGTTATTTGCCTACAACACGTGGTTCTGGATAGAAGAAATAATTTAAACAGAAAAACTGGGACAATAAAAATAGAGCACTATAAAATTGGTAGCTTTATAATAGCACATGAATGTATAAACTAGTCATATGATAAGCATTACTAGTGGAAGGTGTGGCATGAAGTATTAAAATGCAGCCAAATCAGAAAAGAGAAATAAGATGCATTGAAGTTTTCAAGTTCAACCGCTGATGGTGCCAAATGATTTTGTAGATGATGGCAAAAGTATGTGTGCATGGTGTCTCACCAGCCACCCATAATCCTACCCACTTCAAGCTGCGAACCAAAGTCACCAAGATACTACTTAAAATTTGTAGTTAATTAAAATTAACTAATCCACAATGATAACCAAACTATACTAGATCACATTATCACTGCAAAGAGAACCTTTCTCGGCAAATCAAGAGAAGTCATAAAAATCTGTAGGGAATCGAGAATACGAATCATGAGTATGAGATAATGCATCCAATTTTCAGATTCTAGGATGAATGGATGATTTAATTTAGAATTAATATCAGAAGTGGTTAGTTTCATGATAACATTTATCAGATGTGTTATTTCACCTATAGATACGGGTGACTATTGAAGCAAAAACTGAGATTTCTGTGGTTGCAGATCAAACGGCCGAACCACATAAACGTTGTGAAATTGAGAGAAACCATATCAAAGGAAAAATGGAATCGAATGAGAGCATCTTTTATTAATCAGAAAGAATGATTTTCAGTGTACAACATTCCTCTAATCATCACCTATATATACATGTCAGACAAGAGAATCAAAATCTGTGAAATGGAATAAAAATTTACAGAGAATTAAACCTGAATGTAACAGAATTAGCTACAGTACTATTCCTATGCTATTGGTACAATTTATTTGTCCTTTTCTTCCTCTGCAGAGACTTCTTTCAATATTTGCTGTTTAGCCCCATTACTTTGACTATTTATTTTCTGATACTCCCCCTCAAGATGTGCATATATGTTTAATATGCCCATCTTGGACAATAAGAATTCAAATCTGTCTGCGTTTAATCCTTTAGTGAACAAGTCTGCTAGTTGAAATTTGGATGGCATATGTACTGTTTTGATCTTTCCTTCCAACACCTTTTGTCTCACGAAATGGCAATCTATTTCCACATGTTTTGTTCTTTCATGAAAAACTGGATTTCTGGTGAGATAGATAGCTGATTGATTGTCACAGTAGAGTGTATTAGGTTCATGAATCTTCACTTGAAAATCTGTAAGTAAGTATTCTATCCATGTCATTTCACAACATGTCTGGGCTAGAGCTCTATACTCTGCCTCTGTGGAGGATCTTGAAATTGTGGCTTGTTTCTTTGTTCTCCAACTGATTAAAGAGTCTCCCAAGAAAATACAATAACCAGTTGTTGACCTTCTTGTTTCAGGACAAGATGCCCAATCAGAGTCACTATAACCTTTGAGAATTAGTTCAGATTGGGATGAATAAAAAATCCCTTGGCCTACAGTTCCTTTTAGATATCTGAGAATTCTATAAGCTGAGTCCAGATGGATTGATTCTGGTTTATCCATGAATTGGCTCAGAATATTCACTGCATAAGTGATATCTGGCCTAGTGATAGATAGATAAATTAATTTTCCAACTAGTCTTCTGTAACTAGTGACATCTTTAATTTGATCAAGTGATGAATGACACAACTTATGATTCTGTTCTATAGGTGTTCTGGAAGTTTTGCAGCCCATCATACCTGTGTCATTGAGGATGTCTAGAGTGTATTTCCTTTGATTTAGGTGAATGCCATTTTTTGATCTGGCAATTTCAATCCCAAGAAAGTATTTGACTTCTCCTAAATCTCTAACCTTGAATTGTGAGTGAAGAAAGGTTTTGATAGAATGAATGGCTTCAAGATTGCTACTTCCTAGCAAGATATCATCTACATAAACAAGAAGTGCAATGAAACCAGTGTGATCTTCTTTGATAAATAATGAGTAATCTGATAATGATTGCTTAAAACCTGCATCAAGTAATGTTTTTGTAAATTTAGAATTCCATTGTCTTGATGCTTGTTTTAGGCCATACAAAGATTTGTGAAGTTTACATACTAAGGATTTCTGAGACTCCCCTTTAAGAGGAAAACCAGGGGGTAAAGTCATATAGATATCTTCATCAAGATCACCATTAAGGAAGGCATTATGAACATCAAGTTGGTGAAGATGCCATCCTTTGATTGATGCTAAAGCAAAAAATAACCTGACAGTTGTAATCTTGACAACAGGACTAAAGGTTTCTTGATAGTCAAAGCCTTCTTGTTGTGTAAATCCTTTGGCAACCAATCGAGCCTTATGTTTATCAATAGTGCCATCAGCTTTGAGTTTAGTTTTAAAAACATATTTGCACCCAATGGGCCTTTTATCAGCTGGCAATGGAACTATACTCCAAGTACCATTAGCCTCAAGGGCTTGAAGCTCCTCATTGATAGCAGTCTGCCAGTGAGGAAATTGAATAGCCTCATGATAATGTTGTGGCTCAGAAATAGTAGATAAGGAAATGGCATAAGCTTTGTAAGAAGGTGATAAGTTATCATAAGTAAAATGGTGATGAAGAGGATGTTGAGTTGAGTGGATGATAGAATTACAAACATAATCTTGTAGATAAGGAGGAGGCCTGCGGTTCCTGACAGGTCTTGGAGAAAAAGAAGGATCTTGAGCCTTATAGTGTGCATCATGAGCAGATGGATTAGAACCTATATTAGGATCATCTGAACATAGAGGAGAGTGATCAGGAGATCTGTTGTGTGAGGAAAGATGATCATCATAATTCCCTCTTGGTGGTGATGAAACATGATCATTGTTATGGGAGGTAGGAATGAGATTCATGCAGTCGATCATGGAAGTAGGGAGAGGGAGATTGCACTCCTCAGAAGGTGAGAAGTGACTGAAAGGAAAGGAAAATTCATTGAAGTAAACATCCCTTGAAACAAATGAAGTCTTAGATTCTAAGTTAAACACTTTGTAACCTTTGATCCCATTTGGATATCCCAAAAATATGCATTTTTGAGCTCGAGGTTCAAATTTGGTCTTATGTGGTTTATTATTAGAGACATAACAAAGACAACCAAAGGTTCTCAAGTGATCATAGGACGGTGTGGTGTTAAATAAGATTTCAAAAGGGGTTTTATTTTTTAAAACAGGTGTGGGAGTTCGATTAATTAGATATGTGGCTGTAAGAATGGCATCACCCCAAAAACGAGTAGGCAAAGATGCCTGAAATAGTAAGGTTCGAGCCACATTAAGCAAATGTTGATGTTTTCGTTCAACCACACCATTTTGTTGAGGTGTGTAAGGGCAAGATTTCTGATGAATAATGCCCTGAGATTCATAGAATGAGGGCATGTGAAATTCTAAGCCATTATCACTTCGAATTGTTTTGATCTTGATGTTGAACTGATTAAGAATTAGATAAAAGAAGTTTTGTAAAATTGCCTGTGTTTCAGATTTGTGTTTCATCAGATAGGTCCAGGTAATCCTGCTGAAATCTTCTACAATTGTAAGAAAATAATGATGCCCTTTGAGTGAGGGTGTTCCATAAGGTCCCCAAACATCACAATGCACAAGAGAAAAAAGAGAATCAGATTCTTGTACATGAACTGGAAAAGATCTTCTTCTTTGTTTTGCTAAATGACATATGCTACAATCATCTATTACATTAAGACTGAATTTAGATCCTATGCCTTCTATGAGCTTCAATCTTTGAGTAGATAGATGACCAAGCCTCCTATGCCATAAGCTAGCTTCTTGAGCTTTTGATTGAATTAAAGAAACAGAAGGTTGCAAAACTGGTTGGCTGGTAGCCTTCTGGTGAAGTTGAAGTATATATAAACCTTGAATGACCTTAGCATGTCCAATCATCATCCCGGAAGAAAGATCCTGAATAGAACATTGATCACTAGAGAAAGTAAGGGCTAGTGATGAATTGAGAGTCAATTTATTGACAGATAATAAATTAAACTTGAAATGAGGAACACATAATACATTAGTGAGAATTATATTGTCTGATAATGTCACAGTCCCTTTTGAGATTACATTAACTTGATTGCCATCAGGTAAATGAACTGTTGTATTAACAGGAATAGGTTGTGATGTAAACAAAGAAGGACAACAAACAATATGGTCTGAGGCCCCTGTATCAATGATCCAAAGTAACTTGGACTTTAACTGAGATTTTGAATAGATATTACCTGCCATGTTGGAAAAGTGTGAAGGATTGGGTGGATTTTCTGGTGCTGGTGATGGCTGTGAGACTTCCATAGGGTCTCCATTGAGCAGGGTCATGAGCTTTTGCACCTGCTCTTGAGTGAAAGAGAAAAGTTTGGCATTATCAGCAGGAACATCTTGAGAAGGCACACAGTTGGCTGAATGATTAGGTCCAGTCCCTTTTCCAGCTGCATTTTTTCCTTTAGTAAACTTGAAGTTGGGGGGAAAACCAATGAGCCTGAAACATTTGTCTATGCTGTGCCCAGCTTTTCCACAGTGTTGACAAATAATGTCAAGTTTAAACTTCTTTTTGGATGGATGAGCCCCAACAGCTAGAGCTGAACTCTCATTGGAGGGCATGAAAGAAAGTCTTGCTTCTCTCTGCCTTTCTTCTTGAAGTAACATGGCATATACAGTATCCAAGGAAGGAATAGGATTCATAAGCAATATTTGCCCCCTTGTACTGTCATATGACTCATTAAGTCCCATTAAAAACTTGAAAGTGTAGTTAGTGCCATCCAGAGGGGGCCTGATTTCAATAGTGTGAGAGTTATCTGAGGGAGGTAAGAAGAAAGGTTTATTTGGATCTTCAGTGGGAAAGGGAGGGGGAAAACGATTGGCAGCATTTTGAGTGGCCTGAGTAATGTGACCAGCCACATCTGGAATGGATTCAGTGTCAGACATGAAGAAGAATGTGATGATAAAAAAACTTTAAGCAGATGTGAAGAACTCAAGAAACTGAGTAACAATGATGAAGAACGGCTGATTTGAATGTTGTATGAAGCAGTAAAAAATAGCAGAAAGGAGAAATCAAACTAGCTCTTGATACCATGTGAAATTGAGAGAAACCATATCAAAGGAAAAATGGAATCGAATGAGAGCATCTTTTATTAATCAGAAAGAATGATTTTCAGTGTACAACATTCCTCTAATCATCACCTATATATACATGTCAGACAAGAGAATCAAAATCTGTGAAATGGAATAAAAATTTACAGAGAATTAAACCTGAATGTAACAGAATTAGCTACAGTACTATTCCTATGCTATTGGTACAATTTATTTGTCCTTTTCTTCCTCTGCAGAGACTTCTTTCAATATTTGCTGTTTAGCCCCATTACTTTGACTATTTATTTTCTGATAAACGTCTCGTAATCTTCTTCTTCTCTATTCAGTTCCTTTATTCATATCTAGCAAAATCTTTCACAAAACTTATGCAGGAACTGATACTTGAATTCCCTTGTCCCTCTCAACTCCATCAAGGTTCATCATGACCAAAGTTACACAACCAAAAATAAATGAGTACAATAATACACTTTCACATGCTGACTCAAATATCATGCAAAATGAAAAATTCAATCCAAAAGCTGAGATCAATTAAACTATAGAACAACCCCATTTCTGTAACATAAAGTTTTACATACAACCAATTATGAAGAAATAAGCATATGAAAAGCAAAATCCCAAAAAATAAAATCCTTGATTCAAACTCAAATAACACCACCAGAGAAGACAAGGGAAATTGCTAAAATTCAATAACGACACTAAGCTACCCAGAGAATATATAAGAAATTCATACTCGTAATCGAGGCTTTCGATGGGATAAACCTTGGCGCCAACAATGGCAATCTGAGAAGTGGTGTTGACTCTGCTCTTCGAAATCAACAACGGCTCTCTCATGGCGCCTTCCCTCTCCGACAACAACGACGCATTGCTATCTCTTCTCTCGTAAAACCCACCCCCTCCTCCTCCATCGTGCTCTATATCCCCTCCGTGAAAATGATCGTTAAGCTCATGATGATCCATCAATCACACTATAACCAAACCACAAAAAGAAACAAATAAAATCCGGTGAGAATTTCTCAACAGAATCTCTCAATAACAGCACAGCACCGCTCAGAATGGGTTTTGCGACGGTGATTTTTCAAAATGATGGCACACAGACAGGCACACACATATACATATATATACATGTATATATAGACAGATATGTGTGGGATTATTTTGTTATGTGCGTTTATAAGGAAAAAGACAGAGAGACGTGGGTTGTTGTTCAATTATGAAAAAAAAAAAAGTAATAGAGCTCGAAGCTTCTTCAATGGCGTCCACGGAAAATACCCCGACTTTTAGCAAAATGACAGTAGCAGTTACTGGTGAAATAGTGATCAATAAAAATTAGAGGTAAATCAATTCTGATTTTTTTGTGAGGGAAATAATGTATCTGTGATTCGATTCGTTTTTTATAAAGTTTTTTTTAAGGAAATATTATGTGAAAATTCTCTCATAAGATACAAAATTTTATTTTAAGAAAGTACTTTGGATTACTTGTTTCATATTAAAATAAATATTCTTTTGAAAATGGAATTTTATCTTTAAAAAATTAGGGGTGTAAACGAGTCAAGTCGAGCCGGATATGATATTGTTCAAGCTTGTTTGAATTATAATCGAGCTTCAAAAATTGTGTTTGAGTTTGGTTTGATTATTAATCGAATTGAGCCCGAACAAGATTTAGTCGAACCGAACATGAATCGAGCTCGAGTAGTTTAATATTTTTACACATATTTTATTCTTTTTTTTAACTAATCGAGCTTGAGCCGAGCTTTATATTTTATTGAACAAAAAAATGTGTTCAAACTAGGTTCGTTATGTTAATGAACCAAGCTCAAACGAGTTTTTAATAATCAACCTGAAATTGAGTAGTTTGGTTTGTTTTTCAAACCTATTAAAAATGAAGTGTGGTTTCTTCCAAGAAAAAAAAATGTTTTTCTCTTTTCTAAAGAGAAAAAGAAAATTCTTGTGTCTAATTAATCGTTCTTGCTTTCTTTTAAGAGCAAGTCTCTTTGAGAGGCCTCACATGAATCTAAATCAAGTGAGACGGACCTCCCAAGAACTCCGTCTTGAGAACATGAACCATGAAAATAAATTTAAAAATAATAATGAACCATGAAAAAACAAAAATAAACCCTAAAAACATGAACCATGAAGAATAAACCCGAAAAACAAAAATAAACCCAAAAAATAAAAAAATAAAAAAAACCTAAAAAAAACTAAAAATCCTAAAAACCCAAATCAATTAAAAATAAACCCAAGAAACAAAATAAACCCTAAAAAACAAATATAAACCCTAAGAAAAATAATATCTGAAAAAAATACCTTTAAAACTTTGTGTAAGGGCTCCGTCTCACGGATCTAAATCCGTGAGACCGTCTCACGCAAGTTTTTGCCTTCTTTTAATCGTCTCACAAAATAATACTTTATGTTTTGAATGAAAAACTTTGATTTAATCTTCTCGAAAAGAAAAACTTTTATTTTTTTACTTTTAATTGAATTAATGATTTTTTGTTTGAGTAAATTAAATTAATGATGTTAACAGTGTTACCATCACTATGTTAAAAAGATATCAGAGTAAATATCTTTTGCAATTCTGTTAAGTCAGTCTAAATTCGTAATTTGGCCATAAATAGAGTATGCAAAATATATGTGTATAAGATATATATTTGATTTAGGATTTAACCTATAAAAACTAGAAACGTATAGAGTTTTAATAGGCTAATAGGCAATAGCAAAGGTGACAATTCGTATTCGATATGCCACGATCATTTTTTTAGAAATAATGCTAAGACATTTTGACTGTATTGTACAGCTTTTGAAAATAGAGTTGATAATTAGAATTGTAATTTCCAAATATTTTCAAAAACAAACTCTAAATATTGATATAATCATAAAATATAACCTAAAAATAAAATAAAACCAAACGAAGCCTAAGGTTATTCTTTAATTTTGTAGGTTCGGATTAAGGACTAGACCCGGATTATAAGTAAGGTGCACGTGACGAGAGATTTTGCATCCAATGGATTCTTAATTATGACGGCAAGTACAGTTTCCATCTTATTATCTAATAAGATATTTGGGATGATGACAAAATCCTATTTTGATATTTTTTTTTTTGAAGTCAATGGCTCCAATTAAGGGTGTACACGAATCGAGTTGAGTCGATCTGAATATAGTATTGTTTAAGCTTGTTTGAATTTACATCATGTGTTTGAGTTTGGTTAAGCCAAACACGAATCGAACTCGAGTAACTTGATATTTTTACACGTAGTAATTGAATGGAGCTCGAACTGAGCTTTATATTTTATCGAACGAAAAAAATATGTTCATCTTGATTCATTATATTAATGAACTGAGCTCAAACAAGCTTCTAACGTCACCCATACATCGAATTGGTTCATTCTAATTCTAATAAGCAAACATATCCTTTTCAGTTTTTTTCAACTTTTTCAGTTAGATAATTCAGTAGATAGAATTAGAATATATATAAATAATACTCCATTCGTCCAAAACATATTGTCAATTATTTCTTTTAGGATGTCTCAAATATATAATCCATTTTCTATATTTAATAGTACTTTTCCATTATTTTACCATTATAGCATTTTATAATTTACACTATCCATTAGATAAGGACAAATCAAGTAAGTATCTTGCATATTTGTAATTCTCAAAACTTTTATTAATATGTGTGAAAGTCAGACTAGAGACTATATAATTGGGACGGAGGGAATAATAAATATATAGTGCAGTTATAATTCATTTTTAATTTTTTCAATTTAAATAAAAAAATAGTAAAAAACTAATTATTACATAAAATATAAAATAATAATTCAATATTAGATACGGTAATGTAATAAAAGCCAAAATGAAAAAAAAGAAACCAAACTACATATTGATTTTTATAAATAAAAATAATAAACTGAATTGTTGGTTCAATTTTATTATTTTAATATGTACAACTTTTTTAATTTGATTCGGTCCAATGTTTCAAAGGCTATTAAATTCCGTGATTTACGGACTTGTACGTCTAGAAAAACCAAACACCCCTCGAAAAAATTGATCGGTCATATATAGGTGACAATATATTAGACTTGTAGTTAATTATATTAGATATGTATTGTTATATATATATAGTATTTGGTGATAATATATTGAATGTATAGATATCAATAAATGTCTTATTAATTTAAGTTTCGATAGTAATACACTATATACTCCCTCCATCCCAAAAAAAATATGTCACCTTTCTTTTTTCGTTCGTCCCAAATTCTAGGCTTGTCTCCTTATTAAGAGTATTAATTATACAATAATATACTAAATTACCTATATTTAATTTCCTTGGAATGATATTCCACCATTTAATGCAAGGGCAAAATAGGAAGAATGTGAAACTTTTTTTAATCCCAATTACATTTATTATATTTAATTTCTTAATTTGTGTGTATTTTTATACTTGCCTATCTTTGGAGGGAGTATTAGATAAAAATGCAAGCACATTTTTAATATAAATGGTATATCAGTACAAGAAAACTCCAATTTACCCACATAATTTACCGACATAAATGATTGTGTTATTAAATTTCTAATTACATACAAAAACTTACAGAATAAAAAATATTATTTTTCTCTAACTATACCGACAAATTACAACCAAATCACCAATAATTTTAAAATTACCGACATAAATATTGTAAATGTTTTATCTATAAGGATTTCACCTACAATGATTTTACATACACAATACAGTTATGTTAATATTTACCTACACATTTTTTGGATTGGTAAATTGATTTTTTCCTGTAGTATATATTGTACTCGAATATCTCTATACATGTCAAGTGTATAAAATGATATTATAAATGCATACATGAAGTAAAAGTTAAAATATTATACCAAATTAAAAAAATCACAAATGATATTATCAATGCATACATGACGATATTATAACTGACAAAAAATATAAAATATTATAGGATATTGGATCCAAATTAGACAAAAATATCATCCTCGTATTAATTATACATCCAAAAACCTTAGTCAACAAGAATACATAACTTATTTTTAGCAAAGTTAAGAAGAATAACAAGTTTCTCTTTGATGATATGAAAAGACAAGTTCAAATGAATGGAGAAACGTAAGGATAAGGTCACAGATTATCCTGTCTGCAGGGAATACAAATCCAATCCAAAATACAATCACAGGACAAGGCATTAAGGCACCATTTTGTTAGCTTTTCCTTTTTGGGATTCCTTTTATTGTTTGTATGGAATATAATGGCCTCTTTGGTTTTGAAAAGTCCCCCAACCGCGGGAAAACTAGTGTTTTTTTTTTTTTTTTTTTTAAAGTTTTTGGTTAATTAAAGGGATTCGATAATACAAGTAAAAATAAAGTTTGATTTACTATTGCATGATACATTGATTTTTTTTTTACTTTATGTATATATGTTTATATTGAAATTTATTGAAATAATTATAGTATAAAATAACATGTATAATTGGTGGATGAACTAAATATTCATGCATCAAAGTTAAATCTTTTAAACTAATTGAATCATATGATTAATTATTGAGTTACTTTATTTCTCCTCATCTAAGGAAAAAAAAAAAGGGAGAAGAGGAATTTATGAAAATATAAGAATTTGTTTTTGAATATACAATATATCCTGGAGAGGAGGGGTTACTGGTGGATATAGGAGGTCATGTTGGGCCCCGTTCCCCGTTTTTGTTTTTAATAGCTTATACCACTAAGAATAACTAAGAAATAAAAAAAATAAGTTAGAGTTTATATGATTTTTTTCTTTTTGAGTTTTCTTTCTAGTAGCACACTTTTGCGTGCAGATTCTACCATTGGGAAGAGTGGTGTGAATTGAATTCCAAAATTTTGGTCTAGACTTGAGAGTTTTAGCCACTTAACTGATATCTAATTTTCTATAATAATTTTGTCTTGATTCTTCATTGTATTATAATTTTGTGAAAATGAAGCAGACATGTATATTTCTTATATAACATCGTGGATTTAAGGATTTTAGGATATTTGTGGCCTAATAAATATAATTTGAATGGTAAGTTTTTATCAAGCAATCTCTAATAATTTAGGGGGAAAAGAGAGCATCCAACCGTGATTCAATTATCAAGATCGAAACACACGTCGCATTTTCTCCAACCCGACTGGAAATTCGACTGAAGGCAACTTTTTTGTGGTATGTGGACATTAGACTTCTTAGTTTGCCCTAGTTGACATTCATAAAAATGTTTTTTTTTGTACAAAATATTTTAATTCGACCCTCCTAAAAACGTTAGACAACCACTTTAATATTCATAGGATATTTATAATTGAGCAGTTCATTTCACCATTCTTTTCCCTACCAGGATATATACTTAAAAAAAATTCGGATATGGTTCTTGAAATAAAATAGTAAATTGGTGATTCATATAGTGAATTCTAAACACGTCATCATGTTTTTGACTTAACGTGCCCTTAAATTAAAACCAACTATATATTTTATTTTCTTCCTAGAATACCAAAATTTTGTATATAGGTGTGTCGGCCGTCGACCTTGGAATTTGTTTAGCAAACATGGACAAGGATTGGACGTGGGAGGTGAAAACAAATTTGCTACTTCAATAAAATGGCCGGCGGCCGCCTAACCGGTTCCCCTCAAATATTATAATTAGTACGAAATTAGTTATATTTTTTTTACTTGATATTCTTATTTAAGGTGGTCACATTAATATTAGTATTCCAAACTTAAAAACAGAAAATCAATTTCGTTTATTTATCTTGACATAATTCGATCAAATGTTTGCACATAATATTTTGATAAAACCCGAAAGCGAATTGGTACTCCAGTTCACAATAAGTGTCGTTTTGGGTGATAAAAAATTCTTAAAAAAGAATGAAGTTTTTTTTTCCTGATCATTCTTATATTAATTAACTCATTTAGTAAATGTATTTATAATTTATCATTTTTCAATTCACATTAAATATAAGGGTGTATAGAGTATTTTAATTGAGTAACTAAAATAGTGATTCATTTTGTGTTAGAATTGATTAATTAAAGTTACTTGATTATTTATTTTATCATTTCATTTGGGGTGGGGGATAATGGTGATACGGATACAAAAGCAATCTAGTTGATATTTTAAATTTTTTGGAGTGTAGTTGATAATTAAAATATGGAAGAGCCCACAAAAATATACTCTGCACGGCTCACAAGTCACAACTGACATAAGATTCTTGTAATAACAGGACCATTACACATTCAATCAAAATAGAATTATGTAATAACAGGACCAGATTCTGTAGAAATAGGTGCCATCTCCAAAATGCATGTAATGGGAACAAACAAAACAATTATGATAGAATTAGATTGGAAATACTACTCCACCGAGCTCAAATCTATAACTCAAGAGAAAGTGAATGAATGCCAAACTATTAAAAAATGTACCTTTAATTGATAAAAGTTGGGTATTTAATTTGATGTATTCATGATTCATCATTGGGCTTAATTTGTTAATTCGTGAATATGTAACTATATAAGTGTTGGGTTCGCTATATCGCGAGGCTAAACGCAGCGGAAAATTAAAATTTAAATTATGCATACAATTATACAAAAATAAAGCCCCCGATTCTCGTAGCGATTTAACGATCCCGCGTTTATACAAGTGGTAAAACAAGATTTAGGATCTTGCCTAAATTGCTTCCTTTTTGAAGATGATGTAGAAGGAATCCAAATTCCTCACAGCAGGGTAAATCCTCGCAAACTCGCCAATAGAGATTCAAGCGCCTCCCCTCTAATTAAGGTCACCTCTTGGTTGTGACACCGGGATAAATTCTTCGCTAGTAGAGTTTACCACGTTTTCGAAATTGAAAAACAGAATAGAATTTAATTCCAACAATCAACTATTGTTAAAATTTTGTAGATGAATAATTATTGGCTAATCATAATATATATATATATATATATATTAAAATAAATCTTATTTATTTATTTCTCTTCAATTATCTAGTTGGCTTCTACAACTAGGCCTACTAGATTATGGTATGGGATTGGACTTTAAAGTCCAATTAATTAATTCTAATAATTAATTAATTTAAATCTCAATTAATCAATTCAACTATTGATTAATTCATTCTATTCCAATTATTTGGTTCTCTAATCAAATTAGATTTAATTAAATAATCAAATTATATAATTAAATATTTAATTCCACAATTGAATTAAATTAAAACCCAATTAATTAATCTATATCAATTAATTGCATCCAACCATTTGATTTTTCAATCTCAAAATGTCAACATCCAAAATTATGTGTGACCCTTTTAGGTTCACGACTAACACTAGTAGTAGGCTTACAACTTTTGTAACTTTCGAATAATAATAACTTATTCTATTTATTAATCCAATTAATAAATATACTTGAAGTTAACTCTTTAATTTCAAGAACCTACAAATCATGGTAACACCTAGCAAGTAGCATGATTACCTAGTATTAGGTGAAATAGCGAGTAAACCTATTTCAATTGCAATTGCATACATGTACGATCCTTTCGACAACTAATTTCCCGATTAAATATTGGGCATAGATTTATAAGTCTAACCCAATTGATTTAATAATTGTGATTCCATTTCAAGTTCTTGTGATTCTTTTATGAATCAAATTCATCGTGTCTTGGCCAAGGTCTTTGAACCACAAACTATGAAAACACAGGAAATTCCCTTATTAAATGACAAGTGTCGAATTTACATGTTGGCCACACACACAAACCTCATATGCATATTCACGCAATACCCAAAATACCTCTTTGTGATTGTCAAGCAATCAAAAGATAAATCAAAGTATTGTAGGATATACACAAGGTATAGTCGTGCCTCAAGTACGAGGATTAATCATGTACTATTGCAATATAAAAATTCTTATTCGACAATCAAAGCTTCTATCTAAGAATTTTCATTGGGTCATGTTCAGTGAACTTATTCGCTAATAAGCACCCACATATGTGCATTTGTGTCGCAACACTAATGTTAATGGAATGCAACATCCTCGTCTCATGAGCATGCACCACATGTACAAGTCTTACGGGGTTATTTAATGTCCTATCTTGAAAAACCCATCGACTTGGAACAAATTTAAGATCAAAGCCTTAGAGGCATGTTCCATGATCGCCATCAAATGCGCGACCATGCCTCATAGCATAAATTGATCTAAGGACTTTATCATATGTGCAAATATGCGATAAATGCAAAAGAACATAAGATAAAGAAATGTCTTTATATTATTATAATTTCCAATAAAATTGTTTTACAAGTAGAATAAAATCCAATCTAATTGGAACGCCGGACATTCTACTCTAATAATAAGTCCATCGTATTTTTCGCCAGCAAAAATGATTTTTAGTCATGTTTTTCAAAAATACGTGTTTATCAATTTTTTAGTTTAAAAGTCCACTTTACTCTCTTTTTTTCTTATTTATGGGGACCATGACTTTCAGTTTTTAGTTAAAATGACTTAAATGTTTTAAAACATGACTATTTTTTATTTTCACAAAATATAAGTGACCAATTTGATCAATTATCACTATATAAATTATAGGTATTTTTATTAGGTCTCGTAAATTCAACTTTTGAGGCTCTTGGGGAATATTCCATTTCGAATTAAGTAGATTTAGCCTTAAAGTCTCTTTGGAGGAAAACGATAACTTCTAACTAGGTTGTTTTATGTAATTACTGGGGTAGTCTAGTTGCCACAAATATTACTTGCAAGTTGCAATGATAAGACCCGAATTTGAGTACTAGTATCCAGTAATAACGGGGCCAAATTTTTTAGTGAAAAAAATGACTAGGGTGTTTCATGTCTTAATTTGCATGCAAAGATATTGCGACACGCAGATGACGTGATTTAGGCTCTTTTACAACCGTTGATTTTAGATGTATATGAATTTTCAAAGAAATCATTGTGCATGTTTGGACAACGTAAATTTGAAATGAAAATGCATTTATACGATAAAGTTGTTAATATGGACTTTCCCAGAAGGTGCTTATGGGCATGGGGCGGATTCAGGAGAGGCTTCCCAGCCCCCGACGCACCCTAAAATCATTTTATCCCATTTTTTACGAGGGATTTTTTTTTATATATTTTTAAATTAAGCTTAGAGTAACCGAACCAGCTGGCGACGCCCCTATTTATGGATAATGCTAAGTGTTTGACAAAAATACATTTTAATATCCATTTTGTAGAAATTGTAAAACAGAAATTACTACAAGAAAATTCCAGTTTACCGACAGAATTTACCGACAGAAATGATTTTGTCACTAAATTTTACAATTACCTACAGAATAAAAAATATCATTTTCCCCCAAATTATACTAGCAAATTACCGAGCTGAGACACGACAATTTTTCAATTATGATGATTTTACGTAGGTATTTACCAATAATTTTAGATTCCGTAGGTAAATATTTTACCTACAATAGTTTACCTACAATGATTTTACCTACATTTTACAATTTTTTTAACATTTACCTACAGATTTTTCTGTAGGTAAACTGATTTTTTCTTGTAGTAAATCCGAAAGTCAGAGTAAAAGAGTTTTTTTGAAAAGTTATTTTTTTTACTTAATTTCCAAAAAATAATTTAAAAATAACTACCAAATATACATCTATTCTATAAATGGAAATGTGTTTCCAAATCAAACAGCCTCAATTTTACAAATCATTTTATAAATAATTAACAAATAAACTTCTATACCTAAATTTATTGTGACTGTCTTGGGGATCACGTGATCTAATAGACCAAACTTTTTGGCAAGTGCACGTGAGAACAACCCTGACTAGTTTGTTATATATACACGCATGCTCTTCTTTTCTATATATTTTTTAATATATAAATATGTTTTAATTCATAAATTAATTAGGTAAAGACAGAAGACTGACTGATCAAATCATATGCAATACAGACCAGTAGACCACGACAATACATATCCACAAGACAAATTATATTTCTCTGCCCCGACATACATTAATTAAGAGCCTTTATGACCATCATTTGCTAATAGCATAGCGCACATACACACTAAATATGCTGGGGTCAGCAGAGCCGTCCCTGAGGCGGTCAAGGCGGCGCCGCCGCACAAGGCCCCCGCCCCCGGGATCTTTTTTTTTATAAGTTTTTAATATGGTTCAATATATATATATTCTTTTACAAACTGTAATTTTGGCGAAAATGATTAGTTGGCCAAGCGGTGCGGTTGTTTTGGATATTGAGGTCGCGAGTTCGAGCTATTCCCAACCGAAAGTACAGCATTTTTTGTTGTTTAACAACATAAGCAAGGTTTTAAATAGGAAGCAGAAGTGAGAAGAGTAAGTTTCATACAAAAGTATTCTTTTTTACCAGCAAATAAATAGCATGAATTGTATAAATATTTATTCTATTTTGGTTAATTCCCCAGTAAATAAAAATTATTTATCTTTAGTTGTTCTATTTTCGTCATTAACATGAAATGTATAAATAGAGTTTCATTATCTTCTCAGTGCCTATTCTATTTTGCTTAAGGTTCTTCCTTAATTTCTTTTCGCTGACTTCAATTGATAGTGAATTTTAGATAAACTTGACTACGAAAAATTGATTGATGATTTTGCAGATAAAAATGTAAGGAGATCAATTTTTTTTTGCTAATGCATTAGTAGTTTTTCAATTAAATATATTGATTATTGAAGTATCTCTTTTGTAGCACTATTTTAATGAAATTAAAAACATTGAAATTGAAATATGATGTTTCATTATTTTATGTTGCGATCAATGAAATTATTTTTCGTAACACTGATATTAGTTATTTTTAATTTTTTTTTATATAAATACAGAGGTCTCATTTTGTTTCTTCGCACCACACCCTTCAAAACATAGGAACGATCCTGCTGGGGTGAGACAATAGGGATTGATCTGATACATTTATTCTTTTTTTTTAAATGATTTAGATTAATCCATTTTTTAAGGTATATCTAATGATAAAAAAATTGTTACAAGATTATATTGGTAAATATACATATAGGCGCCCCGCGCCCGATGGTTAATTAATGATAGATATTAACACCCTTTAATTTCGGCAGAGATAGATTGAGTACGATCCTTTGACGTGCCCGAGATTTTTTTGGGAAACTGGTTTTATGCTTAAATCTGATATCACCACTATAACACCCATCTAACTTCTCATTGGCAAAGAAAAAGGCAAAGAAAGAGAAAAAAGGCATAGAAAGAAGCAGACGAAAGCCATTAGACGCAGAGAAAAAACTCGAAAGTCTTGGATTCAACACACGTGAAGATTGAAGGAAAATCTAGTAAGAAATTTTGTGTTGAAGGTTGCGAATTTATATGTAGCAATTTCTGCAATTTTTCCTACATATATGCATATTTCGTTCCTTTTTTTGTCAATTTCTGCAACTTTTTTGCATGTTATTTTTAGTTGCTTTTTTTAGGAGATTTTTTTATTTTTCCGACTTTTTCTTTGTTCAAGTTTCATGTGTTCTTGTGTTGTGTGTAAGTTTCTTTCATTTGATATTTTGTATGGTTAGTAGTGTATAAGGTTTTTTAGTTGAGTTTTTTAACCGGAGTGGAACATGCAATGGTCAGTTGGGCTTCTTTTGATTATGTCTTAAGTTTTTAGTTGTATAGATTAATATTTTTGTTTGATGTTTAGATATAATATTTTATTGCATACTAGCATGTTTCATTGCATAATGTATTGAAAAGTATCGATTTTATATACAATCATGCCGGGTGAATGCAAAATTTGTTGGCAATTTTTTTTATTAGATTTTCAGTTTTTGTTTTTTTATTTATATGTTTGATGTATAGATTTAATATTTTTGTTGCATATTTAGCATTGTTGTCATTGCATATGTATTAAAAAATGTCGATTTTTGTATACAATCATGCCGGGTGGATGCACGATTGTTTTGCAATTTTTGATTCTGTTTTAGGTTTTTTGTTTTTGTTTTTTTGTATATATGTTTGATGTATAGATTTAATTTTTTGTTGCATTCCCAACAATATTTCGTTGCATATTATCTTGATAAGACAACCATGCATCACAATATTGTATGAGTCGATTGTATTTGAGTTATGCATTAGTTTATTGGAATCTATGCAAAAAATTATAATTTTTATACATAACTTTTTGCAAGTTTTGGTCCTACTATATGTAGGAAAGTCATTTTTTTGAAAGTATTGATATGCATCAATCGATTAGTATATATGCAACATTATTACCATATTTATATATCAGTTTGTATGACTTATACATACATCATAATTAAGCACATGCTCCAAACAACTACATATACTGGTTATGCAGAAAGCAATTGCCTTTGCATATAGTCTTAGCTTTTGTTGCTAGCACGAGCATAAACAACTTATAAAAAAAAAGTAAAACAAGATATTTTTATTCATTTATTTGGGTTAATCACAAAAAATATCAATTTAGTCTAATTTCAATTGTGATGCATATATAGGATGGTTTTGTTGCATACTTAGTTATGTTTTATGTTGCATGCATATGAATGTTTTTTTGTGTTTGATTTTTTCAAAACAGTTTTGATGTATATTTAGAATTTTTTTTGTTGCATTCTTAGTTCTATTTCTGTTGCACGCATACGGATTTTTTTTACTGTTGATTTTTAAGAACAGTTATGATGTATAAATAGAATATTTTGTTGCATATTTAGTTTTGTTTATGTTCCTCACATAAGATTGTTTCTTGTGTTGATTTTTCAATATAGTATGATGTTTAGATATAATTTTTTTGTTGCATATTTAAGCATATTGATGTGATTCATAAAAGTCTTTTGTACGTACTGGTTCGATCGTGAGGCTATCAAGATGGCTAACACTAAACAGAAAAGGCAACTTTCAATTGGGGGAAATGATGGTGGTCACCCGAGAGAAAGTTCTGGGTCGAAGCGGTTAAAGAAGGGTAAATCTGTTGATAAGACGGGGGAAACCTTTTCGGTTGCATACTATATATTGCACACAAATCACATTGTTTCTAAATCTCCGTGTTGTGCTTCTATGAATATCAAACCTGCAAATTGAGTCATATTCCTTGTAAAATAGGATGTCGTTTTCTAATGTAGTAAACTCCATTCCAAAACGGACAGATTTTTGAAAGATTACTATAAAAGGATGAGGAATAACTCTGAGCGAAGGTTACCTGAACCACGAACATTCAAGCAAACATTTGAACCGTAATCTAAAATATTCTCAAGTCATTCAAAATTAATCCTCAAGCATACATTACGAAGAAAATCAATCCAACACTCACCTGTGAAGGAAAGATAACTTCATTCAGTTGAAGAGGAAATTTTTGAAGAATCAAGGGGTCTACATTCCAAGGAGGATTGTAGGAAGGTTCAAGGTCGAACCAGTCTCAAGTTTTTGGAGGGCTTCGTGATCAAATCCAAGAAGCTTGAGCAAGTGGGATGTAGTAGCAAAGCGCAAACGCCTGTGAAGAAGCTTCGAGTCGCACGAGAAGCCAGCCACGTGACCAAGGCATCTCCGCACTAAGTCCCAAAGGATCAAGTCACCGGTGTGTGATCAAGACTTGTATCCGGGATTTGTTACCACTCGATATCTTGATCAATACTTAGTGGATTCCTCCAGGAGTTGGAGAAGAGAGGAGTAGAAGAATTACTCCATCTTCGAACCTCTATAAAAACTTTTTGTGTCATTTATATTTCAGCACTTTAAATTCCTGCATCTTATTTGTTTAACTCTGCTGATAAATTTGCTATCCACTTGATAATCTCTAAGTGATAAAACCAAGTATTAAACCATACTAAACCAAATTTAAGGGTGTTAAGTCTTCCGCTGAGAACAAACCACAGTTAAGCTAAGTCTTTAGTCCTAACAGCTGAGTTATTCTATCAACAGCTCAGTCGAGTCTATTGAGTGACTAACTCTACTTATTAACTAACTTAGCTATCCACAAAGGACACAGCTGTGAAGTATTAACTCTGAACTTTTAAAAGGACTAAATCGAAAAGTTGGTAAGGTTTATTCAACCCCCCTTCTAAACCTTACACCCACACCCCTCGGGACCAACAAGTGGTATCAGAGCGGTTGGTTCATTGAGCCTTCCGCAGTTCTTGAACTAGATCTCCAAATTTTTCAAAGTCTGTTTTTAGCACTTAAGTTTTCAATACTCCTTTTACCATCAAAAGTTATTATCATGGAAGCAAATTTGACACGCATCTCTATGTTCACAATTGAAGAATTTGATGATTGGAAAATTCGTACAGGCTCATCTATCAGCATTATATGATAAAATGTGGATAGTGATAGAGGATGGGTCACTTTGCAAATTTTAAAAGTGAACACAATCTGTAAGAGAGAGAGCTGAAATTTGAAGGTGAAGAGGATGTTGCTCCCGGACGGCTATGATTGAAAAACCAAGAGTGAATGGACAAATGATGATGAGAAAAAGATATAACTGAACAATGTGGCCAAAGACATTCTTTACAAAACCTTGGACAAAGCTATGTTCGACAAAGTCAAATCATGCAAAATGGCTAAAGAAATCTGGGACAAGCTAACATTGATTTGTGAAGGCTCAGAGCAAATCAAGGAAAATAAATTATCGATTCTTTGTATAGAAATTTGAGAATTTCAAAATGATAGCAGGAGAGACCTTGGATCAACTGGATGCTCGGTTCACAGAAATTACCAACGAGCTATCTGCACTTGGAAAAGAATATACACAGAAGAAAATGTGTATGAAGATTCTAAAAAGTCTCCCAGTTGAATGGGAAATGAAGGTCATGGCACTAAGACATTCCATGGACCTATCCAAGACATCCAATCATGAGCTACTTTCAGATCTCAAAGCCTACGAATTTGAGCTGAGAAGAAAAGACCAGGAAGAGACAGTTGTACCCAAAACAGTTGCTCTAATTGTTAAGGATGGCAAGAGAGCTGAGGTCAAAGAAGTAATTGACCCAGAGGAAATAGCCCTGATGGTTAAAAGGTTTAATAAGTTCTTCAATAAGAACTACAAAAGAGGCAAGGGCAAATCCTCCAGAAGACACTCAGCTCCCTCCAAGACAAGGGAAGATAGGCCAACCAAGAGAACAGAGCATCAAAAAGCTGAATATCAAAGGGCTGATTATCCAAGAATGGAAAGAGCTGATCAAAAGGTTGAAAATCTATGCTGGAACTGCAGGCAACCATGTCACTATGCTATTGATTGTCGATATCCTGTAGTCAACAAATACATGAATGAAGAAGAAAGAAAGGTCTTCAGAGAAAGAAGACAAGAAAAGAAAAAGGCAATGTTGGCTGCAGAGACTGCTGAGACAACCAAGTCAAGAGACACAACTGATTCAGAAAGTAGTGAAGCTGACTACTCAAGTGACTCGAAAAAGAAGCCTTGATATGTTTGATGGCCAAGGAACAAGACCAACCTGACCAAGAAGATGAGGTACACTCAAACTCATCACACTCAGAGTCCTGTAATAGTGACTGTGACACACACACCTCATCACCCACTGATCTTTATGATTCATTAGGCAAAATGATGAAAGATTTTGAACACATTAAATCCTCACACACACTTCTAAATGAGGAAAACAGCCTGCTTAAATGCCAAAACTCACAGCTGACTAAGGAGCTAAGTACCCTAAGTCAAATAGTTGATGAAAATGAAATCATAAGGGCTGAAAATGCGAAGCTAATAGTAGAGATAACTGCTATAGAAAAGAGGGAGAATGACCTCAAAAATGTGATTGCCTCATTCACTAAGGCATCTAAATCATTGGATGATCTTATTATGAGTCAAAGAGAATGTGGAGACAAGACAGGCTTATAATTTAATTCCTCAAAAATCCAAAACTCCAAATAGTGCACACACATTTATTCCAAAGCACAATCACAAACAAACTGGCCTTGGATATAAGGGAAAAGGAAAACAACCGATTGAGTGTCTTTGAGAGGACAAGCGAGAAGAAATCCAGTCGAGTTCCTCAAAGCAAACTCTAAACAGAAATACTCTGTAAAGAAGAAACAGAGCTACCAAAAACCCAGGAAGTTCTATAAAAGAAATACATATGAAGGAATGGTAGAATGTACCCAAGCCAAGTGATTGGAATAACGTGAACTATCAAAGAAAGACTATGGAATATAAGCTCAAATGGCAAAGACTGAAACTCAAGAAAGGCCATTCCAAAGGTATAAGAGCTTTCATCAAAGACACATATGAACCTAGGCACTACACTCGGAGATACCACAACTACCCAAAGAAGGCAATTGCTAAAACACATATACAGCATACGACAAAAGAGACAGGTTGTATGAACCTAGAATCCCCAAGCAATTTGCCAAAATTAATTATGATTATGGGCGATAGATGGCAACCCCTTAGAGTCAAATCATTTGGCTATAGGTTGGTTGGATCATCTTACAATACTAACCCCTCGGGACCCGGACAAATATGGGTACCTAAAACTTAATTTCCTTGATTGCGAGGTTCAAGGAGCAGTGAGTGCCAAGGAACCTGGTACATGGATAGTGGTCATTCCGGACATATGACAGAAACAAGAAAAATCTGTTAAAATTCAAGGAAGTCAAATGAGCAAAAGTCATATTTGGAGGAAATGAAGCTCCAAGAGAAATTAGAGGCATTGGATCCATCAAGAAAAATGGATTAGAAATCACAGATGTTGCATATGTTGAAGGATTCAAATTCAATTTGCTGAGTATTAGCCAACTCTATGACAAAGGCTATAATGTTGGATTCAGCATGGGAATATGCCAAATCAAGGACACCGAATCCAATGAGGTTGTGTTGCAAGGATACAGAGAAAAGAACATATCGTAGTAGATTGGTCAACCGCAACACCAAGCACTTGTCTACTAGCAAAGAGCACGAATCAAGAATCAAGTTGGTTGTGTCGAGTCACCCGAATTTCAAGACTATTAACAAGCTTGCGAAGTAATCTTGTGGAAGGACTTCCGGACTCGAGTATACAAGAAGGAAAGTGAATGTGATGCATGTCGGATGGGAAAACAAATCAAATCATCATTCAAAGAAAAGACATGTCCATCTTCAACAAGAATATTGCATCCGCTACATATGGATCTATTTGGTCCGATTGAACCAACTAGCATAAGTGGGAAGAAATACACCCTGGTGGTAGTAGATGACTACTCAAGGTATACATGAACAATATTCATGTGTAAGAAGAAAGAAACTCTCTTTGAAACTACCACACGGTGATGAAGAGGATTCAAAATGAGAAGAGTCAAACCATTATCAAAATAAGATCGACAGAGGAACCGAGTTTGTTAATGGAATAATAACTCGATATTGTATTGAAAATGGTATTGGTCATGAATTATCTCAGAGCGGGGACTCCACACAGAATGGAGTTGCGAGAAAGAAGGAATAGAACTCTCAAAGAAGCGGCCAAGAACCATGTTAGCAGGAAGCGGGGCTACCTAAAAGATTTTGGGTCAAGCAATAAACACAACATGCTACACTCAAAATAGATGCATGATAAACATACGGTGACAAAGACTCCTATGAGATTTGGACAGGGGAGAAAACCAAATATTGCATATTTTAGAATATTTGGATGTAAATGCTTCATCCATAACAATGGCAAAGATAATTTGAAGGCTTTTGATGCTAAAGTGATGAAGGTATCTTCTTGGGATACAAATTGAAAGCAAAGCCTACTGAGTACTCAACAAGAGGACTATGGTTACTGAGATGAATCCATTCATGTGGTGTTTGATGAGCCGAATGTAAATGGAGAAGACATTGAAGAATCGGTGATAAGTTGAATCAACCAACCATGCGAAGAGTCCCTATCTTTGTCAAGTGAAGCCGGAATTTTAAACTCGGATGAAGATGAGATAGCCGAGTCTCAAAAACACCTGGAAAATCTGCGGCTAAGTGATGACGAGAGAGCGATCAAAGCAACATAGCGCAAGACGATGAATCCGCCTAACTTACTCCAACCTGATGTAAGATGGCCGAGAGACCATCCACCAAAACTAGTCATTGGAGATATAAGAGAAGGTGTCAAAACAAGATCCAGAACTCAACAAGAAGCTACGTTCACATGCTTTATCTCTCAAATAGAGCCTAAAGATGTGTCACAAGCACTGGATGACACACATTAGATTCAAGCCATGCAAGAAGAGCTGAATCAGTTTGAAAGAAATAAAGTATGGGAATTGGTTCAAAGACCCACTCATCAAAATGTTATTGGCACTAAATGGGTGTTCAGAAACAAGATGAACGAGGAAGGTTCTGTGGTAAGAAACAAAGCAAGATTAGTAGCCAAAGGATATTGCCAAGAAGAAGGGATAGATTTTGATGAAACATTTGCCCCTGTAGCAAGATTGGAAGCTATAAGGATGTTTCTTGCCTATGCAGCTCACAAGAATTTTATTGTATATCAAATGGATGTAAAGAGTGCATTCCTTAATGGTTTATTGGAAGAAGAAGTATATGTTGAACAACCTCCAGGATTTGAGCAGAAGATTCTTGGAGATAAGGTATACAAACTCAAGAAAGCTCTATATGGATGGAAACAGGCACCCAGAGCATGGTATGACACATTGCCACAATTCTTGACTGGGAACGGATTCACAAAAGGAAAAGTGGATAGAACACTCTTCAGAATTCAAGACAGGAAGAGCATACTGCTTGTTCAAATATATGTGGATGACATCATTTTTGGATCCACAAACAAAGAGCTGTGTGATAAATTTTCAAACCTCATGCAAATCAAATTCGAAATGAGCATGATGGGAGAGTCGACATTCTTCCTTGGACTCCAAGTGAAACAAGTGAAGGATGGAACCTTCATGAGTCAAACAAAATACACCGAGATTTAATGAAGAAATTTGGTATGGAAGAGAAGTCTTCTCGTGAAAATACCAATGAATACATCATCAAAATGGACATGGATGCGGATGGCAAGCCTGTAGATCAAACAAAATACTGAGCACTTATTGGATCATTGCTTTATCTCACAAAGAAGAGGCGGACATCACCTTTGATGTAGGTGTATGTGCAAGATTTCAATCTGCTCCAAAAGAAAGCCATATGACTAAGACCAAGAGGATCTTGAGATATTTGAAAGGATAGCCAAGACGTTGGCTTATGGTATCCAAAGGAAGGTGGATTCAAACTAGTTGGCTATTCGGACGACTATCTTTGGATGTAGAGTTGACAGGAAGAGCACCTCGAGGCACATGTCAAATGCTTGGAAATAGGCTAATTTCTGGTTTAGCAAAAAGCAAAATTCAATAGCCACCTCTACGGTGAAGGAGAATACATAGTGCGGGCGTATTTGTAGCCCAAGTCCTATGGATGAGACAACACCGGAGACTATGAAGTTGAAGAAAAGGAAATTCCAATCATGTGTGATAACATAAGCGCAATTGCAATCAATCAAAATCCTGTGTTGCACTCAAGGACAAAACATATTGATGTCAAATATCACTTCATAAGAGATCATGTTGAAAAGAAGGACATCATCTTGAATATATTTCAACCGACAAGCGGTTGGTGACATATTCACAAAACCATTATGTGAGTCAAGATTTGAAGAACTCAAGCATGAGTTAGGATTAATTGAGCTGAGTTGACACTCAGAAAACTCAAAGAAAAGAGATAAAGTACGTAGAGATGAAACATAGCTGAACTCTTAAATCAATTTGAGTAAATCACCAGATCGAAAGACAACGGTATCTGAGTTAGGACAAATTTGAGTATTTACATATGAGAAGAAAAGAGTTAAAAAGCAAGTGACAAGCTAAGCCATTTATGAGCAAAGTGACAAAAACGCAATCGTTTTTACTAAGCGGGAATGTTTTTAAGAATGACGTCAGCATAATAATGATGTGTACAGGCAAAAGCTGCACACCAAGCTTATGATTGGATATAAATGCTGCCGCATTAAGTACGAGACATTAAATGCTAACCGGCGTGCAAAATCTAAGCCGTTGATTTCGATCACATTTCAAAAACCACCCGCACATCCTTTCATGAACCGTATTTAAACTCTTTCGTCCGTTTCTCTCACACAATACCAAAAACTGTTCATTTCTCTCTCTCAGAAGCAAAGGCAAAAACTCTCTCAAAACCCTATCAATCTTCAAATCACCTTCTAAGTTTCATTCGGTGAAATACTGAAAAATGGCATCTACTCATGATTTTGTCAAGCTAGGAAAGCAAATCCACACCGGGTCTACTGTGGATTTCGTGGGTATGGTCAAACAGAGGTCCGGTGACGCCCTCGTAAAGAAGATCGCTGAAAAACTAGAAACGTCTGGGCTAAAACCATTTCTGACGATGGAGTTTCCGATGACCCATGTGGAAGAGGTCGCACGCTCTACGTGAAACAGAGATTCGTGATGAGGGGATCAAATCCTCTGTTCACGGGAAGGAGTTCATCATTACGCAGGATTTGGCGTAACACCGCCGTTCGGCGGAAGGAGCATCGAAATCAATGAAGTCGATGTTGACTTGGTCCGCTTGGAAGGAAGTAGCCAAAACCGATTTATCTTTGAAAAGATAGTCTACACAGCTAATAAAAGGCTGTTGAAAGATGACTACCACAAATTGTTGGACATCGTTGCCAAATGCATAGACATTAAATTTGGCATCTTTGACCAACTGTCTAAAGCAAAATTGATCATAATGGATGCGATCATTGAGGAAAAGAAAGTGAATCGCTGGCCGAGTTTGTCTCGGCAGACTCGCTTAACGCAGGAATAAATCCTTCAAGGAGGATGGAACGTTTGGAGGTTCCCTCGGGATACGGCCCTGGTAATTGGCCAAATAATGGAAGTGAAGAAAGTCCCTCTTCGACATGGAAAGGCGTTCCATGTAAACAAGAGGATGTTCAGATCAAACCTCTGGCGCACAGAAGAGAGCCTACGCTAAGAGAGCTGATACAAGTGAAGGGAATCAATCGACCTCAAGATACAAATGCCTCATCTCCTCCAAAGAAAAATTTGCTCTCCCGCATTTGCTAAGAAAAAGATCTTGCTCATGCAAAGAAAGAAAAAGAAATCGCTCCCGCCCTCGCAGCTCGAAGTCACTGTCCCCTTGGCGGTGTCTCCGCCGCTGCTGTGGCGGAGAAGGAATCTCAAATACCTTCTCCGGTCGTCAAGAAAGAGGAGAAGCGATAAGCCAAGACGGCTCCTCGTAAGAAAACAACAAAGACGCCCCCCCGCCCAAGACTGAAGAAACCTTGTCGAACGTAAATCCCTCGGTTCAAACAAGAAGAAGGAGAAGAATTTTCAAGCGTTTGAGCTTGAGAAACCGGGCCGAGTCACCACTCATTTGGAAAAGATACTCCGAGACTCGCCGGAGAAGTAGAATCTCCAGGCGTGATTGATGAAACGGCAGGTCTTTGAGGCCGATCGCCAGAGGCAACTCAAGAAGACCAATTTGTGAACGTAAGCGGTGAGAACAAGGCACACAGTGAGACAACCAAATTACTGTTGACAAGGTTGTCTCTCCACCGTAATGCAGGTGGCGAGGTGTCGAAAAAGTGAAGTCTCGCTACCCTTAATACCTGGAAACGAGGGCCAAAGAGAGATCGATGAAGACGATGTAATCATGCACTCTCCCTTATATCCGGACATCCAAAATCGTCATGCGAGAGTGGAGAAAATGGAAGTCGAGCCTATCCAGTGCGGTTTGAAAATCCGAGTTCATTCTTGAGGAAGAAGAACTCTTGATTTCTTGAGGTGGACACAGTCTTTGCGCAAGCCCTTGACGAGGATAATTGCATCAATATATTGAAGATTCGAAAATAAAATGAACGGGCTAAAGCGGTGAGGACGCAGAGGCACGTGAGAAGGCCAAAGATCTTCCCTATAACCGGCACCACGTAACATACACATCCTCACCTTGACGCCCTATCGAAAGTGATGAGGATGCGGACCCTCTTCTTTGCTGAGAAGAGTTGCAAATGCAGAAGCAATGGAAGAATCCGTAATCCTCCATGAGCAAAGAATGATGGAGGGACCAAGAGAGTCCTCCAAAACACGGTGGAGATAGACCCAATTGGAGTGGTGCAAAGATATATTGCCATTTGTTGTTGCCGCCACCACTTTCCCCACTCACTCGGAAGAAGGAATTCGAAGGAACTGGCGATGGCGGGATAGTGGGGACCCAGGTTGAGCCAACCCGTAATAAAGGTGTCTTACCACCGCCCCAACTACTGAATACTCAATGGGAACAATGGGAGTCCGGGAGACGAGTGACCCCATTCCAAGTCACTCGGTGGTATGCCACCGAGGGGTAAACTCCTCCACCGGCTGCGGCAAGGTCGGAGGATCTGCGGTGACTCCATAATGAATCTAGGAGGCGAAGTGGAGAAGGAACAAACATAAAGTACACAACAAGTTGTCATCAACGAGGCTCGAGACAGTTGAGACTGTCTCACTGAGGTGCCAACCGCTTTGAAGGCTAATGACGCTGCTAATGCGCTTGAGGCACGAGGAAGGAAACGACGCTTGGGAGTTAACACTCTAGGCGACGAAAGTGCAATCCATGGAGTTGATACTCTAATGGATGCCACCGCAGAAGACCCTAAGACAGCTGACACTGTCAAAAGGGATGTCCAAGGCCTCGCTGTAGTTGAGACTGCAGGAGGTAATGAAGGCCAACGGGAGGTTGAGACTTCCAGGGGTACAGAAGCTGAAGTACAGAACATCCCTCCTGCTATCGTTGATCTATCAGAAAAGGAGATAAGTGCACTTCACGATTCCCAGGATAATCCCGATGTAACCTTTCGGGATCGGAATGAGACGATAAAGCCGAGTCATCCCCCGCGGATCGATCCAAAAGACTCGGTGAGGATGTTCCAACCACGAGTAAGTCCGACCTCAAGACTACTCGCCAAACTTTCAACTTTGATGATGAGCCACCCATGGAAATCTCATCATCGTCCGATGACGCTTTCCGATAAAGCCGAGGACCGCTTAACTCACTTGGAAAAACCAACCGAGACCGACGAAGTTGTTGAGACAATTGAGGCTCGGCAAGTCGGGTCAACTTCACAATGAGATCCCACCAAACAGAGTCCATCGCGCAGCTCCCCCAAGTCAGGCAGGAGATCGACTCCACAAGGAACCTCACGAGCACCACTCATCATTGAACAAATCCCGATTTGCCCGTGATGATCTCTTTGTAGAATCATTTCCCTTCTCTCTCCGGAGGTACCCGACCTCCCCGAAGAATCGAGAAAGAGATCTCGAGCACTTCCGCACTGCAGATCCTGTCATTCCATCAGACACCATCGTTCCAATTGACTATGATTTTGGCGTTGCTTGGTCGTCGGTGAAATAGGGGAACAGTGAAGTTCGGGGAGGTGTTCAAAGCATTATTTTTGAAATTGAACGAATGGAGAGGCACCAGGCCTCGATGGATATGAGACTGGATAACGGGGATGCCAACCTCACCGCCGACTTGAGAGGCATAATAGTTAGAATCGGGAGTGGTGGCAACAAAGAAGAAACAATGCGTGTGGAACAAGCTAGATATTTGAACATTGTTCAACAAGTTGTTGGTCCTGGCGAATGAGAATGCGATGCGAAGACAAAATTGAAAGAACACATTGAGCAATGCATGAATCTCACACTGCCGAGATAAAGCTGCTGCGTGAGCAAAATAAGAATGAGCTCCTACGTATGGAAGAAAACATGGATCGAAAATTCAGTCTTCTCATGGTTGAAATGAAGTTGATTAAAGCTGAATCCAACGCTACTCGTTCTGAGTTTCGTGCAGCATACTCCACAGTAGACTCAAAGCAGAACTCGGCTATCAGCAGACTTGACTTCCTGCTCGCTAGTTTATTTCCAGGGGTTCCTCTATCTTTTGATGATGCCAAAAAGGGGGAAGAGGAATACCAAAAAGCGCTAAAGGGATCTAAAGTTGAGAAGGAGGGAGCAACTGTGAAGGGAAAGACAGCTGAGGAAGTATCAAGAGAAAAGAAAGGAAAGTCTGTTGAGGGGGAAGGATCGAAAGATGTGACCTTGATGATTGCTAAAACCCCCCCAACAAAGTCTTGTCACAACTGATATTATCAGCAAACTCCAAGTGACTCTGCCACTCCAACACTCTGCTGTACCAATGGTTGAAAAGAGAAAGACAGTTGAAGCAGGGATGGAGGAAGTGGAAGGAAGGATGAATGCCCGAGTTATGGATATTCTGAAACAACATGGCGGCATTCCAATAGACAGAGACACTTATGCCATCTCAGATGTCGGAACAGAGCAAAGATCAGTTGATGAATTTAAAACGCTCGCATTTGAAGGATACTTCGCAAACATGTCCATGGCTCAAGCCTGGGACTTGTATCTTGGGAAAAGGGTCTCACACTATGTGAAGAAGCCGACAGCAGCAGCAGACACCGACAATCGCTCTGCTTTGGTCACTCCGCTAGTCACTCAATTTGGGAAAAAGAAGGCCCCAAGATACAATACACGCCCAGGAGGTAGAGGAAGAAGCGGTGGTGGAGGAAGAGGTTTGGACCAGATCTCCGCCCAAAAACATTGAGTACATAGATCCAGGCAATAAATGAGGGATCAACCGGGTCAAGTTTTGGAAGAGCCAATCTGCAAGTGGCTAAGAACAATGTTGAGTATGTGAAAAGAATTGAAGAAGAAAATAAAAGACAAACTCATTATGATGAGAGGAGAGACAAAAGAGACTAAGAAGAGATGAAGTCTTTCGAAAGGCGTATGAAAAAAGAAAAAGAAGGTGCTGGAGATGAGAAAAGAGAAAAAGATCGAAGATGACAGAGTCAAGAAGAAGATGAAAGAAGGAGGGCGAAGGAGATGAAGTGTTGTTGTCCACCCCTTCATGTATTTTACTATGTAAATACACTTAATGTAAGTCTTATGTACATTGAATAAAATTATACAAATTCAGACTTGTGTAAATATAATGTGACATGGTTAGCTTAAGCCCCGGTTAAACTCGATACATTTTTGTTGGTTTAAGCTCGATACACTCAGAAATGCTTGACTACGTAAAGAACAAGAATGTTATGATCAATAAAAGATCGATTCTAAACATACATTCCGTGGTTCTACATTTGTCTCGTATGTATCTTTCTTTGTTAAATAATTGTATGAATGTTTTAAGTTTTGGCATCATCAAAAAGGGGGAAATTGTTGGGAAATCATTTTGTAGATTTTGATGAATGTCGTGTAAAACTTAGAATAGGAAGTTGGGACCCCATTTTTGTTGTAAACGCATTGTAGTAGATAGAGATGATCAAATTTGAGTTAAATCCTATACCTAAACATGCAAGAAGCCAACCGGAGACTAGAAGGAAGACTCATTGTGAGGCGGTGAGTATGGCAAAGAAGATAAGACGGGAAGAGTCATCAAATGATTGGAAGTCGACTCAAAGTCACCTGGGGATGTTAAGAAAATGCGGTCAAGTCAAAACAATCGAAAGAGATCCGTTACGTAAATCAAGAGGATTACTTAAACAAGTAATATCTCCATACTACCTTTCTTGAAGTGCTCACCCCGAAGCGTGCAAAAGGAATAAACCAATGGGAAACACCGCACCATGTCGAACTCAAAAGTCAAGAATAATTCATACGAGGAAGTGGAAATTTCAAGGACTGCAACAAGACAAGCCAACGACCACAAGTAACTTTCAAAAATAAGCCTATCTCTTCAACGGGCAGATTTTTGAAAGATTACTATAAAAGGATGAGGAATAACTCTGAGAGAAGGTTACCTGAACCACGAACATTCAAGCAAACATTTGAACTGTAACCTAAAATATTCTCAAGTCATTCAAAATTAATCCTCATGCCTACATTACGAAGAAAATCAATCCAACACTCACCTGTGAAGGAAAGATAACTTCATTCAGTTGAAGAGGAAATTTTTGAAGAATCAAGGGGTCTACATTCCAAGGAGGATTGTAGGAAGGTTCAAGGTCGAACCAGTCTCAAGTTTTTGGAGGGCTTCGTGATCAAATCCAAGAAGCTTGAGCAAGTAGGCTGTAGTAGCAAGACAGCTGCCCTGTGAAGAAGTTGAGTCGTACGAGAAGCAAGCTACGTGACCAAGGCATCTCCAGACTAAGTCCCAAAGGATCAAGTCAAATTTGTGTGATCAAGACTTGTATCCGGACTGCTACCACTCAGATATCTTCGATCAATACTTAGTGGATTCCTCCAGGAGTTGGAGAAGAGAGGAGTAGAAGAATTACCCCATCTTCGAACCTCTATAAAAACTTTTCGTGTCATTTATATTTCAGCACTTTAAATTCCTGCATCTTATTTGTTTAACTCTCATTGATAAATTTGCTATCCACTTGATAATCTCTAAGTGATAAAACCAAGTATTAAATCATACTAAACCAAATTTAAGGGTGTTAAGTCTTCCACGAGAACAAAACCACGCTTAAGTTAAGTCTTTAGTCCTAACGGTGAGTTATTCTATCAACAAAACTCGATCGAGTCCGTTGAGTGACTAACTCTTGATTAACTAACTTAGTCATCCACCAGAGGACACATCTCGTGAAGTATTAACTCTGAACTTTTAAAAGGACTAAATCGAAAAGTTGGTAAGGTTTATTCAACCACCCCCTTCTAAACCTTACACTCACACCCCTCGGGACCAACACCAACAAATACGCTCAAACCCAACATATTACCAAACAATACGCTGCATATAAAAACAACCACCAAAAAACCAAAAAACAGAGCACCAATTAGAGATCCGAAATGCAGCAGCCATAACAAGTGCGCAAACACTTCCAGAAAGGAGAAGAACAAGGAGAAGACATCTTTTCGAGCACAAAGGAAGAAGAATCGGACTGCACATCAGGAAAAGAGAAGAAAAACATACAGGAACAAAAAACAACAAATTGGAGAAGAAAGCAGGACACTGTTTCATATTTGTTTCAATTATGTTTCTTTCATGTTTCAAATAGAACAACAAAGAAACAATAAAGAAACAACAAATAAACAATAAAGAAACAACAACGAAACAACAACGAAATAAAAAATAAATAATACATCTTATACAAAAAAATTGAAAAATAATAAAAATAACAAATCAACAACATAGAAATACAACAGAAACAACACTGAAACACAACAGAAACAACACAGAAACGAAACAAAAGCAATAGAAACAATAAATAATAAAATAAATTCAGTAATATAAAGAAAGAAACATCATACATCAGCAACATCAACACCTCTAAATCCAATAGCTTTCCTTTTGGATGATTTTCCCTTAAAAAATTATTTTCATCAACATCGACAAGTTTCATCTTTCCGTTTTTAGAAGATGAAGAAACTAGGGCTTCAGATTTTGAATAAGAAGTTACATGAATCAAAGAGAAAACAAACCATCAATGGCGGAAAGAGAGAGAGGAAGTAACAGATTGAACAAGAAAGGAGGAAAGAGAGAGAGGAAGTGACAAATTGGACAAGAAAGAGCTGGAGCGTAAATGAGGGAAAAAATTAAAAAAAGAGAGTGCAAACAGTAAACAAAAAGGTAGAGATGTGAAATGTTAGTAAAATCAGGATTTGTGCCAAATGAAGAGTATTTTGTGTAATTTCCCCAAAACTTTATTGAGAAAAAAGCCCTATGGGCCGGCCCACTCTAGCCCCAGCCGGTCATAGGGCCAATTAGTGTCGAGCTAAAAAGCCCTCATGTTATAAGAGCCTATGAAATATAAGTCCAATCCTTAAATTTTTAGGGCCGAGTTAGGGTCGGCCCTCAGAGCTAGGCCTCTACGTGCAATAATCAAAGAACCATTATAATGATATTTAATTAATTTTTTTCCAAGTAAAAAGATATGGATAAAAAGTTGTTTGGGTGACTTGTAGCACAAATTAAGTCCCTAGTCTCAAGAGGTTTATTTAGGGGTGTCAATTTGTGACACGACATGATAATCCGACACGAACTTAATACAAATTTAGCAGGTACAAGTACAATCCTTAATAGGTTTAGGTCAAAATCAGGTCGGACATGGTTAACTCGCGAAATAAATAGGTCAGTCAGGTCGACCCGTGGGTCGACACGATTGACCTATTTAACCAATTTAAATTTATAGTGACATATTATTTTCATATTTTGTGATGTTTTAGTTAGTTATATGATGATGGACAAATTATTGAATGCATTTTATAATAATTTAAAGTAATTTTTATTGATAATTTTAGTTTTTTCTCTTTTTCTTTCGTGTCATATATGTTTTCCATGTCGTGTTTGGGTTACTTGTGTCATAAATGGGTCGTGTTTGTGTCGTGTATCTTGACACGAATAATTAAACAGGTCGTGTTCGTATCAAACATGTCATATCCGTATCGGACACAACCCACAAACACAAAACAAGACACGATTGACGCCTTAGGTTTCTTGCAGCACAGTCAGTCTCTATCCTTCTATTTGAAAATTTCCAACACTCAATTCAAATATAATTTACATATATAATCTTCTCGAATAACCGTTATTAATTATTATTAATCAATTTGTTTTGAATACCTTTTTGCCCCATAATGTATAATGGATAATTTGGTCCCATGAAAGCATAAATATTTTTAGTAGATTGTGAGATGTGAGCCACCGCCCATAATCCGATAAAGCAAGAAAGTTGACTCGGAATTAATTAAAATCACATCATTTACATGAGTTAGGTATATTTTTCATCTGCCACGGATTACATCTTGTGGTTTCAACCATTGGTGATGGATGTTTTATATTTGTTTCTTTTAATTTAATTAGTTTATACAAAAAAAGATTAATAAAATAAAAGGTGTAAGCAATGTTGAATTGGTAGTTTGAAATATATCAAAGCTGCGGCTTTAATGGTGAATGTTGCCAAGCCGGAGCTAGACTTATAGTTTTAGGAAAATTAATTAATTTTTTTTGGGGGTGTGTGCTAACTCAATAAAAAAAATAGATATTTAAATACTAAAGTATAATATTTTAAATAAATGTACATAAAAAAATTGTTTTTTAAAAAAAATTGGGGGGTGGGGGCTAAAGCCCCTTCAAGCCCATGCAAGGGAACGCCCCTGAATGCCGCGGTTTTGCTGGTGTTTTTCTGGAAAAAAATGTCTGGACAAGTTCTGGACAGCTTAAATTACAAAATAAAGTTGCAGCTTTGCTTCAAAACTGAAGGCAAAGCCGCGTTTTTGATATGCAGAGTTGACTATGTGTCTACGTTTTCTTCTGAAAAGTTGCACCTCCTCCTAAAGAGTTAAATCCATTCAATCCAAAAACGTCTCGGGACCTAAGAACTATATAATAAGTGTTCTTTGTCAAAATTAAGAGGGTGTTTGACTGATCTTATAAGCTCTTTAAAACATCTTATAAGATGTTTGAGAGTTTATAAGCTGTTTAAATTTATTTGATAATTTTTTTAGAAAAAGATCTTATAAACTCCCAAAATAAGATGTCAGGAGATTATAAGCTGTTTTTTAAAAAAGTAGGGAACCCCAACCTTTTTTTTTCAAAATAAGATCTTATTTCAACAACCCCATTTGATTTTGATTATTTTAATTACACAATTGACATTACTAACATCTTAAAAGCTACACCGTCTTATATTATACAAACACTTCAACAACTTATATTCTTAAAATAAGATTTAACATCTTATAAGCTTTAAAAGTAACTTATAAGACGTAGAAACTTATAAGATCTTTTCAATAAGCTTAGTCAAACACCCTCTAAACTAACTCAGTCATTCTTATTCTTGTAAAAACAATCCAATAACTTGGAAATTGGTTGTTTCTTTGTGTCTATCGTATCCAAAAAGTAATTTGTCTACAAACCCAGTTTGCAAATGCAATGAGGGTAAATAACACTTTAAAGAAAGTGATTATCACGCCTTAGACTTGTTTCAATCGATTCTCCATTGTTGTTCCATTCAGATTTCTTCAAGTTTGAAATATAAAATCGCTTTTTCTTAATTCATATTCTACAAGTCACAGATTTTATTGTCTCTTGTTCATTTCCTTCCAAACCCACACTGTTAGAAATCACAAAGGGTATGCTTTAATTCACAAAACCCAAAAGCATGCTTGACCGATCTACCATGATAATCCGAGAAAGAGAAGAGATAAATCCTAATCGCGAAGCGCATCAATCCATTAGGAAATTAGGGCTTGAGAATTCGGATCTAGATCGGTTTTGGTCTTCCAGACGAGCGGTTCTTCTTGAGAATCTTGAGAGTTCTCAGATCGACGCTCGTATTGTTCTCAGTACGCCCCTGTTGAAGGAGAACAAGACGTTTCTCTTATTTAAGAACCGCCGCCCGGGGACCATAACCGTTTTGGATAAGATCCCTTTATTTTCTATTTGGTCCCTCAACAAATAGAAAATCACCTAATAGTATCTACACATTTAATCCCATAACAATTTGATACCCTTTTAATCCAAAATTAAAACCTTATTAGATCACTTTAATTGGATTAAACCGTAAGACAACTATGCACATTTAATTAACATATGTTAGTCCAAATTAAATATTTCCAACAATCTCCCACTTGGACTACATATGTTACCAAACAAATGTGCAATACCTTATGAGCTCAAACCTTGATGTCACATATAAGAGTATCCCTTAACAATCTCGTCCATTGATTGTACTAATATAGGACTAAAAAGGCTTTCATCACTTTATGCGTGAATAAACCCATCAATAATCACATATACCAGCACAACCAAATGACATAGATCAATCATGGGTGCGTAGCATGGAAATTACATGTAATGTGATCTAACATGTCTATTTCCAACTGGTCCACCTTATTCCTTAGTGAGATCAATCATAACCAAAATGACAGAGTGTAATAAACTGAATACTTTATATCTGTACAGAAATATCCAAATACACAAAATGTGTCCAAAATAATGTATAGAGCAATAAAATTACAGACTCCCACTAAACCAAAGTATCCTGAAACTGTATTACACCCATACGAGCAGTGTGCTCGTGAAAGACCCTGGGTGTTAATCCTTTAGTAAGCGGATCCGCAATCATTGAGTCCATTCCGATATGCTCTATAGTTATTTGACCACTCTGTACCCTTTCCTTCACGACCAGGAACTTTATGTCAATGTGTTTTGACTTAGTAGAGCTCTTGTTGTTATTAGAATATAGCATTGCCGAGTTATTGTCACAATACAACTTTAGTGGTCTTTCTATATTCCCAATAATGCGCAGCCCAGTGACAAAATTTCGCAGCCATATTCCATGATTGGATGCCTCATAGCATGCTACAAATTCAGCTGCCATGGTAGAAGATGCTACAAGTGTCTGCTTAGCACTTCTCCATGAAATGGCTCCCCCAGCCAATAAGAAAATGTAGCCCGAAGTGGATCTCCTCTTTGTCTTGGCATCCCGCAAAATCGAATCGAATACCATATGATCTCCAACTCGACCGACGTATGTGAGCATGTAATCTTTTGTTCTCTGTAAATACCTCATCACCCGTTTGGCTGCTTTCCAATGATCCATACCAGGGTTACTTAAATATCTGCCCAACATACCAACAACAAATGCTATATCAGGTCTCGTACAGACCTGAGCATACATTAGACTCCCAACAGCTGAAGCATAGGGAATCTTCTGCATTTCCTTAATTTCCAGATTTCCTTTAGGGCATTGTTCGAGACTAAACTTGTCTCCTTTAGCTGTAGGGGTGTCTCTTGGTTTGCAGTTCTGCATGCCAAATCTTTGCAACACTTTCTCTATGTAGCTCTTTTGTGATAATCCAAGAATACCCCGAGAACGATCACGATGTATCTGGATTCCCAGAACAAAAGAAGCTTCCCCAAGATCTTTCATCTCAAATTTCTTTGATAGAAATTTCTTGGTATCGTGTAGCAATTCTGAGTCATTAGTGGCAAGCAGAATGTCATCCACATACAAGACCAGAAATATACACTTACTCCCACTGAACTTGTGATACACACAATCATCAACAACATTAGTCTCAAAACCAAATGAGACTACTACTTGATGAAACTTGTGATACCACTGACGAGAAGCTTGCTTGAGCCCATAGATGGATTTCTTTAATTTGCAAACCATAGACTTTGGGTCTCCAGACACAAAGTTTTCTGGTTGCACCATATATATCGTCTCATCAATGTCTCCATTGAGAAACGCCCGTCTTTACATCCATCCGATGTAACTCAAGGTCAAAATGTGCAACTAATGCCATAATTATCCCGAAAGAGTCTTTCGTGGAAACCGGAGAGAAAGTCTCTTTAAAATCAATGCCTTCTTTCTGAGTAAAGCCTTTAGCTACAAGACGAGCCTTATATCTTTCCACATTACCCTTCGAATCCCTTTTGGTCTTAAAAATCCATTTGCAACCAATAGGTTTCGCACCTTCTGTAATGGGACAAGATCCCAAACTTGATTGTCTTGCATTGACTTATACTCTTCATTCATGGCATCAATCCACTTTTGAGAGTTTGGATCCTGCATGGCTTGACGGAAATTGATAGGATCATTTTCCATCAATCCATTATTATCCTCATTTTCTTGGAGAAATACCACATAATCATCCGGAATAGCATTTCTCTTCTCTCTAGTGGACCTCCTTAATGGCACTAGTTCTTGAGGTTGTTGAGTTTGTTCTTCCTGAATAGTTTCAACCTGAGTGGGGAGTTCTTCAACATTATCCTGTTGAGGTTGGATCTACTTCTCGGCTAATGACAGAATAAAAACCCGAACATCATCGAAGCGATGAAGAGGTGTTGAGATCGACTCCTCCTCAAAGGTAATGTCTCTAACCTTATTTCTCCCCCAAACTCAACATCCTCAAAGAATCTTTTGCATTTCCGTCTCAAAAATAGACCTTCTAGTGGGATCATAAAACTTAAAACCCCTTGATTTTTCTGAGTAACCAATAAAGTAGCTGCTAACTGTTTTGGAGTCCAATTTCTTTTCATTTGGCCTATAAGGCCTAGCTTCAGCTGGACATCCCCATATGTGAAAGTGGTTTAGACTCGGCTTTCGCCACCCAAAGCTCAAAAGGTGTTTTAGCAAATTTGCTTTAGTTGGTACTTTGTTGAGAATATAAGTCGATCTTTAGTGCATCTCCCCAGTGATTCGGCAAAGAGAAATGACTAATCATACTCGCACCATATCCTTTAGAGTCCTGTTTCGTCTTTCAAAGAACACCATTCATGCTAGGCGCCCGGCATGGTGTCGTGGGGCGATTCCACATTGCTCTAGGAAGATAGCAAAAGGCCCTGGGCGTTGTTCTCGAACCATCATATCCGCCGTAGTACTCACCTCCACGGCCGATCCGACTTTAATTCTTTTTCCGAGTTGATTCTCAACTTGATTTTTAAAAACCTTGAACATGTCCAGGTCTCTCCGATTTTTCATGAATTAGATATAGGTACCCATAGTGTGAGTAGTCGTACATGAATGATACGAAATATTGTTGACCATTCCAAGAAGCCTTAGGAAATGGCCCACAAATGTCCGTATGTATCAATTCTAAGACGTCTGAAGTTCTGTTGGCACCTAATCTCTTTATTTTGGTCTGTTTTCCTTTAATACACTCAACACAAACATCAAGATCCGAAAAGTCAAGTGCATCTAAAATACCGTCTGACATAAGTCTCTCAATTCTGGTTTTTGAGATATGGCCTAAACGTTTGTGCCATAATTTAGCCGAATTTTCTTTATTTAATTTTCACTTAGTACCTCTTGATTCAACATGCAGGGATTCATTATACGAAACAATAGTATCAAGCATATATAGATTGTCATAAGCACTTAACGGATTAGGTGCAAAGCAATATTGGAATTGAATGAAAGACTAAAGCGACAATTTCCAAATGAACAAGAAAAACCGTATTTGTCCGAGAAGGAAATAGAAACCAAATTCGTCTAAACGATGGTACAACAAAAGTATCTTTCAAATCCAAGGAAAACCAGTTCCTAATAACAATCTAAAATGCCCTATTGCCTCCACTTCCACCGATTTGCCATCACCCACAAAGATGTATCTTTCACCATCGATTGGCTTTTGTAGCTTCGAATAACCCCGCATTGAAACACTTATGTGAGTAGTAGCACGAGAATCTAACCACCAAGTGTTTAAGCATCAAGCTAAATTAACTCTCGAATCGCACCAAAGCAAGAAATGTACCTTTCTTCACACGCCAAGCGCGATACTTGGTACAATCCTTCTTTTTGTGTCCAGGTTTGCCACAAAAGAAAAAATGCCATCCCGAGTTTCACCTTCTGTTTCTTTTGTGTTGGACCCTTATCATTAGCAACTTTCTCAACATCATTTTTCCTTTTGCCCTTATCCTTGGAAGATCGCGATTGAGCAATCTCGGTTCTTTCTACATTTGTTAGGAATTCTATTGTTTAGATTTTGATGAATGCCATGTAAAACTTAGAATAGAAAGTTGGCTCCCCCAATCTTGCTTTGAAATGTATTGTAACAATTAGAGCCGCAAGCCGAGTTAAGTTCGCCACGCTCCAACTTGCAAGAAGACAACCGAAGGCTTGAAGGAAAACTCTGCTTTGTGAGACAATTTGAGTACAACAAAGAAGAGCAGACAGAACTCGATTGAAGAAGCGGTGAGATGCGGTGAGTGGAACATCATCAAGTCAACTCAAGAGAAGCAAGTCTCAGCCGGGCGGGGACGGGAAGAGTCATCCAATGATTGGAAGTCGACTCTAAGTCACCCGGGAAAGCGAGGAAATGTCAAGTCGAGATAAATAAAAGACCGTTTACGTAAATCAAGAGATTTACTTAAACAAGTAATATATCCATACTACCTTTCTTGGAGTGCTCACCCCGAGCGTGCAAAAGAAATGAACCAATGGGAAGCACTACACCGTGTCGAACTCCGAAAAGGTGATAAAACATTTCATACGAGGAAATGGCAATTCCAAGAATCGCATACCAACGATCGCAAAGTGATTTTCAAAAATGAGCCTATCTCTTCAACGGGCAAATTTTTGAAAGTTCACTATAAAAGGCCGAGGAGTTTGTTTGAGAAAACAGAGAGGATGAATGACACACGTGAGATATACAAGCTTATCAATAATCGAAACAATCTCAATCCTCAAGCCTACATCTCAAGTACATCAATCCAACACTTACCCGTGAAGGAAAGAGAACTTCAATCAGTTGAAGAGGAAAATACGAAAACAAGGGTCTACATTCCAAGTAGGATTGTAGAAAGGTTCAAGGTCAACCAAGTCTTAAGCTTTTGGAGGGCTTCGTGATCAAATCCAAAGTGCTTGAGCAAGTGAGTTTGTAGTAGCAAGGCAACCGCCTGTGAAGAAGTTCGAGTCGTCACGAGAAGCCACCGAGTGATCAAGGCGTCTCGTGATCGAGTCCCAAAGGATCAAGTCTAAATTTTGTTGTGATCAAGACTTGTATCCGGATCTACCACTTTGTAAACCGATCATTACTTAGTGGATTCCTCCGGGAGTTGGAGAAAGAGAGAGTAGAAGAATTACCCCATCTTCGAACCTCTATAAAAACCATCTTGTGTCATTTACTTTACAAAGATTTAAACATCTGCACTTTTAATTGTTTATATCTCTTTGATAAATTTGCTATCCATTTGATAATCTATAAGTACTAAATCAAATCGTAAAAACTTGCTTAATCAAACTTAAGGGTGTTAAGTCTTCCACAAAAACAAAACCACATTGAGTCAATTTATAGCCAACAAACCGAGTTACTCTATTAACAAATTTCACCGAAGTCTGTTGAGAGATTAACTCTCGAGGACTAATTCGATCTGTCCATCAAGGACACAATTGTGTAGAACTCAGAGATTTAAAAGGCCTAAATCGAAAATTTGGTAAAGTTTATTCAACCCCCTTCTAAACCTTACACTTACACCCTTGGGACCTACAAGTGGTATCGGAGCGGTTGGTTCATTGAACCCTCCGCACCGGTTCCGAACTAGATCTCCAATCTTTTCAAAAGTCCGCTTTAGTACTTAATCTTTCAAAACTCTTTTCTATCATTAAAAGTTATTATCATGGAAGCAAATCTAACACGCATTCCTATGTTCACTATTGAAGAATTTGATGATTGGAAAATTCGTATGCGTGCTCATCTATCAAAGATTACATGATGAGATGTGGATAGTGATAGAAGATGGGCCTCTCGCAAATATTAAAGGTGAACACGGTATGCATTTAAGAGTTGCACCGGGCGGGAAGAGGAAAAGACTGCACACCGGACGGTCATGGTTGAAAAACCAAGAACCGAGTGGACAAATGATGACAGAAAAAGATACAACCGGACAATGTAGCCAAGGACATTCTCTACAAAACCTCGACAAAGCCATGTTCAATAAAGTGAAATCTTGCAAAACTGCTAAGGAAATTTGGGACAAACCGACATTGATTTGTGAAGGCTCGGAAAGCAAATCAAAGAAAACAAACTATCGGTGGTTGTACAAAAATTTGAGAACTTTAAAATGATCTCGGAGAAAACCTGGATCAACTGGATGCTCGGTTTCGTAAATCACAAATGAGTCGTCTACACTTGGAAAGGAATATACACAAAAGGAAATGTGTATGAAGATCCTAAAAAGTCTTCCGGTGAATGGGAAATGAAGGTCATGGCATTGAGACACTCCATGGACCTATCAAAGACATCCAATCATGAGTTATTCTCAGACCTCAAAGCCTACGAGTTTGATGAGAAGGAAAAGACAGGAAGAGACAAATTGTACCCAAAATGTTTGCTCTAGTTGTCAAAGATGGAAGGAGAGTCGAGGTCAACAGCAATTGACCCGGAAAGAAAAGCCCCAATGGTTAAAAGATTTAACAAATTCTTTAACAAGAACTACAAGAGAGGAAAGGGTGAATCCTCCGGAAGACACTCGGCTCCCTCCAAATCAAGGGATGATAGGCCAACCAAGAGGACAGATCATCAACAAGCCGAGTATCAAAGGGTCGACAACTCAAGAATAGAAAGAGCATGTTCAAAAGGTGAATATCTATGTTGGAATTGTAGACAACTGTGTCACTATGCCATTGATCGCTCATATCCTCGTAGTCAACAAGTACGAAACGAAGAAAGAAAAAGGTCTTGAGAGAAAGAAGATAAGAGAAGAAAAAGGCAATGATGGTCGCAGAGATCCGAGAAACCCAAGTCAAGAGAGACGGTGACTCAGAGAGCGATGAAGCCGACTACTCAAGTGACTCGAAGAAGAAGCTTTGATCCGCTTAATGGCCAAAGAACAAGATCAAGAAGATGAGGTACAATCTAACTCAACAAGCTCGAGACACTAGTGATAGTGATCGTGACACACACACTTCATCACCCACTCGATCTTTATGATTCATTAGGCAAAATGATGAAAGATTTTGAGCACATTAAAACCTCACACACACTATTGAATGAGGAAAACACCTACTCAAAAATCAAAACTCAAAGTCGACTAAGGAGCCGAGTACTCTAAGTCAAATAGTCGATGAGAATAAAAGTTTAAAAGGTTGAAAATGCTAAATTAATAAAGCGAGAAAATTGCCGCTATAGAAAAGAGGGAGAATGACCTCAAAAATGTTATTGCCTCATTCACTAAGGCATCTAAATCATTGGATGATCTTATTATGAGTCAAAGAGAATGTGGAGACAAGACAGCTTAGGATTTAATTCCTTTGTGCCATGTCAAACCTCAAGAGTAATTTTGGAAAAAGGATCTTCAAGTCATGAAGAGTCCGAAAAATCCAAAACTCTAAATGATGCACACACTTTCAATCCAAAGCACAATACTAAGCAAACGGCCTTGGTTACAAAGGAAAAGGAAAAAAAATGCCCGGTTGAGAGTCGAAAGGATACAAATGAGAAGAGATTCACCGAGTCCTCGGCAGACTCCAAACGTAAAAATACTCAGTAAAGAAGAAGCGAGCTACCAAAAATCCTTAAAACTCATAAAAGAAATACATATGATGGGAATGGTAGAAAATATCCAAGCAAGCCGACCGAATAATGTGAACTACCGGCTAGACTTATGGAATACAAGCCCAAATGGCAAAGGCCTAGAACTCAACAAAGGCCATTCCAAAAGCATAAGAGCTTTCATCAAAGACACATATGCACTCCAGGCACTACACTCAAAGACACCACAATTACCCAAGAAAGGCAATTGCTAAAACACATATGCAGCATACAGACAAAAGAGACAAATTTGTATGAACCTGGACTCCCCAAGCAATTTGCCAGGATTGATTATGAGTATGGCATCGATAGATGGCAACCTCTTGAGTCAAATCATTTGGCTATAGGTTGGTTGGATCATCTTATAATTCTAACCCCTCGGGACCCGGATAAGAATGGGTACCTAAAACTTAATTTCTTGATTGAGTTCAAGGTACTGTGAGTGCCAAGGAACCTGGTACATGGATAGTGGTCGTTCCGCATACACGACAGAAATAAGAGAAATGTCAAAATTCAAGGAAGTCAAAGGAGCAAAAGTCATATTTGGAGGAAATGAAGCTCCTGGTGAAATAAGAGGCAGATGGATCCATCAAAAGGAATGGTTTAGAAATCACGGATGTTGCATATGTTGAAGGACTAAACTTCAATTTACTAAGCATCATCAACTCGCGACAAGGGCTACAATGTTGGATTCAACATGGGAATATGCCAAATCAAAAATGTTGAATCTAATGAAGTTGTCTTTGCAAGGATGTAGACAGAAAAATATGTATGTAGTGGATTGGTCAACTCGCAACACCCAAAGACTGTCTACTAGCAAAGAAAGACAAATTGAATCAAGTTGGTCGCGGGCACAAAAAGCCGAGTCACCGAACTTCAAAACAATTAATAAGCTAGCAAGAAGTCATCTTGTAGAAGGACTTCAGGACTCAAGATACAAGAAGGAAAGTATATGTGATGCATGTCGAAGGGAAAACAAATCAAGTCGTCATTCAAAGAAAAGACATGCCCATCCTCAACAAGAATATTGATCCGCTATATGGATCTATTTGGCCCAAAGTGGAACCAAAGAAGCATAAGTGGAAAGAAATACACCTTGGTGGTAGTAGATGACTACTCAAGATATACATGGACAATATTCATGTGCAAGAAGAAAGAAACTCTACAAAAGCTACCACAAATTGATGAAGAGAATACAAAATGAGAAGAGTCAAACCATTATCAAAATAAAATCGGATAGAGGAACCGAGTTTGTCAATGGAATAATAACTCGATCTTGTATTGAGAATGGTATTGGTCATGAACTATCACCGCAAGGACTCCCTTTGTGAGAATGGAGTTGCGAGAAAGAAGAACAGGAGTAACCCTCAAGGAAGCAAAGCAAGACCATGTTAGTCAAGCGGGGTTACCAAAAAGATTTTGGTCAAGCAATCAACACACCGCTACACCCAAAACAGATGTATGATAAATAGGCGGTGACAAAGACTCCTATGAGATCCGGATGGAAGAAAACCAAATGTTGCATATTTCAGGATATTTGGATGTAAATGCTTCATCCACAATAATGGCAAAGACAACCTAAAGGCTTTTGATGCTAAAGGCGATGAGGGTATCTTAGGATACTCGGTGAAATTGAAAGCAAAGCCTGAGAATACTCAACAAAAGAACTATGGTTCTGGAAGAATCCATTCATGTAGTATTCGATGAGCCAAACATAAATGGAAAAGACATTGAAGAGTCGGTGATAAGTCAAAACATCCAACCTCACGGAAGAATCCCTATGTCAAGTCAAGGCGGGGATTATCAATTGAGAAGAAGATGAGATAGTGAATCTCAAAAGCATTTGGAAAATCTGCGGTGAGTGATCACGAGAGAGCCGACCACAAAGAACACAACCTGCAAGTCGATCAATCCGGCTAACTTACTTCAACCTGGCGTAAGATGGTGAGAGACCATCCACCAGATCTTGTCATTGGAGACATGAGAGAAGGTGTCAAGACAAGATCGAACTCAACAAGCAATGTTCACATGCTTCATCTCGCAGATAGAGCCTAAAGATGTGTCACAAGCATTGGATGACACACATTGGATTCAAGCTATGCAAGAAGAGTGAATCAGTTTGAGAGAAATAAAGTATGGGAATTAGTACAAAGACCCATACATCAAAATGTTATTGGAACCAAATGGGTATTCGTAAATAAGATGAACGGGAAGGTTACGTGGTAAGAAACAAAGCAAGATCTGGTAGCCAAAGGATATTGCCAAGAAGAAGGAATAGATTTTGATGAAACATTTGCTCTCGTAGCAAGATTGGAAGCTATAAGGATGTTTCTTGCCTATGCGACTCACAAAAATTTCATTGTATATCAAATGGATGTAAAAAGTGCATTCCTAAATGGATTATTGGAAGAAGAAGTGTATGTTGAACAACCTCGAGGATTTGAGCGGAAGACTCTTGGAGACAAAGTGTACAAACTCAAGAAAGCCTGTATGGATTGAAACAGGCACCAGAGCATGGTATGATACCCTGTCACAATTCCTAATCGAAAATGGATTCACTAAAGGAAAAGTAGATAGAACACTTTTAGTAATTCAAGACAAGAAGAGTATACTGCTTGTTCAAATATATGTGGATGACATCATTTTTGGATCCACTAACAAAGAGTCGTGTGAAAAATTCTCAAACCTCATGCAAAGTAAATTTGAAATGAGCATGATGGGAGAGCGACATTCTTCCTTGGACTTCAAGTGAAACAAACGGTGAAGGATGGAACCTTCATAAGTCAAACAAAATACACCAGAGATTTAATGAAGAAATTTGGTATGGAGGAGAAGTCTTACGTAAAAATACCAATGAACACATCATCAAAATGGACATGGATGCGAGATAGCAAGCCAGTAGATCAAACAAGATCTGAGCACTTATGGATCACTGCTCTATCTCACAATGAAGCGGAGCCGGACATCACCTTTCTTTGAAGGTGTATGTGCAAGATTTCAATCTGCTCCAAAAGAGAGCCATATGACTGCAGACTAAGAGAATATTGAGATACTTAAAAAAACCAAGAAGTAGGCTATGGTATCCAAAGGAAGGTGGATTCAAGCTAATTGGCTATTCGGACTGACGACTATCTTTGGATGCAGAGTGGACAGAAAAATACTTCAGGCACATGTCAAATGCTTGGAAAAGAGTTAATTTCTGGTTTAGCAAGAAGCAAAACTCAATAGCCACTTCTACAGTGAGGCAGAATACATAGCAAGCAAAGGTTTGTTGTGCCCAAGTCCTATGGATGAGACAAAGGTGAGAGATTATGAAGTTGAAGAAAAAGAAATTCCAATCATGTGTGATAACACAAGTGCAATTGCAATCACTCAAAATCTCGTGTTGCACTCAAGAACAAAACATATAGATGTCAAATATCATTTCATAAGAGATCATGTTGAAAAGAAGGACATTATCTTGGAATATATCTCAACCGATAAGCAACTAGCCGACATCTTCACAAAACCATTATGTGAGTCAAGATTTGAAGAACTCAAACATGAGTTGGGGCTAATTGAGCTAAGCGAGAGACACGAGAAGAATCAAAGAAAAGAAATGGAACGGGAAAGAAGGTGAAAAAGAGTGAAAACAAAAATTAGCTCAAGAATCACAATTTTATGATCGGAAAAGTCGGCTATACCAAGTCGGTGATAATTTGAGTCACTAAGAGAAATGTGAGAAGAGAGTTAAATCCTAAGAGATGTTTGAATAACTTATGAGCAAAGTGACAAAAACGCGATCGTTTTTGACTTAGCGAGAATGTTTTAAGAGACACGTCAAAGATAATGATGATGTGTACGGACATAAAAAGCCGCACACCAAGCCTATGATTGGATATAAATCTTTGCCGCATTAAATACGAGACATGAATCGCTCAATATGCGTGCGAAATCCAAGCCGTTGATTTCGATCACGATTCAAAACCGTCGCACGCCCTTTCATAAACCATATTTAAACCATTTTTCGTCCGTTTCTCTCTCACACTTCTAAAAAAGCTGTTCAATCTCTCTCTCTCAAAAAGCAAAAGCGCAAATACTCTCGAAACCCTATCAACCTTCAAATCAAATTTACGAACTTTTCCTTGAAATTATTCTCGAGAAATGGCACCAACGTATAACTTTACCAAGTTGGGAAAACAAATCCACACCGGTTCGACCGTGGATTTCGACGGAATGGTGAAGCGAGGGGTCCGACGACACCCTGGTGAAGAAAATCGCGGAGAAGTTAGAAACGCCAGGATCAAAACCGTTTCTAACACCTGGAGTATCCTATGACCTATGTGGAGGAGGTCGCACAATTCTACGTGAATGTTGAGATTCACGATGAAGGAATCAAGTCATCTGCATTCACGGGAAGCAAATGACTATCACCGCAAGGATTTGGTGAATATTGCTCACTACCAGGAAGGAGCAATGAAATTAAGGAAGGCTGATGTAAACAAATCGACGATGGAAAGAAATAGCCAAGTCCGACATTCGACAAAATAATATACACAATAAAAACAAGAGACTGCTGAAGGAGGATTATCACAAATTGTTGGATATTGTTGCCAAGTGTATCGACATCAAATTTGGCGCTTTGACCAATTGTCAAAGGCAAAATTGATTGTGATGGCTGCAATAATCGAAGAAAAGAAGATAAACTGGGCTGAGTTTATCTACAGCAGACTCTGCGAACGTGGGGAACAAGTCCTTCAAAGAAGATGGGTCATTTGGAGGATCTCTAGGATATGGCCTGGTGATTGGCGGCTATTGGAGGTGAAAAAAGTACCTCTTAGACATGGGAAGGCCTTCCATGTTAACAAGAGGATGTTGAGCTAATCTCTCTCGGTGCTCGAAGCGTCGACGCCAAGAGAGGCGACACGGTGAGGGGGAATCGGTGACCAAGACACACCGCTTTCCTCTCCAACAAGAAGAAAAGGCGCCCCGCACTGCCAGAAATCACGCCCTCGCAAAGAAAGAAAACAAACATGCTCCCCGCCCCGCAGCAGTCACACCGCCGCTGCGAGTCACCCGCCCAGCGACCGTGTCACCCGCCCGCTGCAGCGGTCGAGAAGGACTCACAAATTCCTCTCGATCGTCAAAAGGAGGAGAATCGACAAGCACAGACGGCTAGCTCCTCGAGAAACAAACACAAGCACGGCCCCACCGCCCAAGACTCGAGAGGACACCGTCTCCTCGAACCGAGAAATCCCTCCGGTACAAACTAAGAGACGTAGAAGACTTGTAAAGCAATCCGAACAGAGAAACCGGTGAGTCGGCTACTCGGCTAGCACAAATACCGGAGACTATCTGAAGAAGTAGAGTCTCCGGATGTAGTTGATGAACCGCCCAAGTCTGCTGAAGGTGATCAGCAGAGGCAACTCAAGACACACTGTAGCTCACACAGCTGAAACTCAAGAAGAACCAGCCCAAGCAGATAGTGATATAATGATCCTATCTCCACCTTACCCAGACATCCAAAATCGTCTGCGTGAGTGGAGAAAATGGAAGCTGAGCAAGTCAAGGAACAGTTCAACGGCCTGAATTCATAGAAGAAGAAGAGGAACTGCTAAATTTCCTCGATTATCTACTGTGCTCCCAGCTCTAGATGAAGACAATCGCATGGATATTCTGCAGATCTACAAGGACAAGGAGAGAGAAAAGCAAGTGAAGAAGCGCGAAGCACGCGAAAAGGCAAGTATCGCCTATCTCCGCACCACGTAACACTTCCATCCTCTCCTTGATGTCTTCTATGAAAGTGACGAGGAACAGAGAATGTCACGCCACAGAAGAATTGCAGATGCAGCAAGCATTGCATGAATCAAGAATCCTTCACGAGCAAAAAAGATCGATGGAGGACCAGGAGAGTCCTCCGAACACACAGCTGAAATCGATCCAATGGGAGTGGTTCAGCAAATAGCCACCGATGTTCCGCTACCACTTCCTCACTCGAAGAAGGCGATAAGGAGATGGCGATGAAATCGGGCTAGTGGGGACCCGGTCGAGCCAACCCCTATTGAAGGTGTGCCACCACCGCCCCAACGGCCGAACCATCAATTGCAACAGCCGGGAGTTTGGAGACGAGTAACCCCACTCCAAGTCACTCGGTGGTGCGCCCGGTGAGGGGAAACTCCCTCCACCGGCTGCAGCAAGGTCGGAGGATTCGCAGATGACTCCACAAAGAATGTAGGAGGCGAAGCAAAGAACACTCAAACACAAAGAAACAAGTTGCCATCAACGAAGCTCAGGCGATTGAGACCTGTCTCACCGAGGTGGTGCACTACGGCTAATGGCGCGATGCGATCGAGGCCTGAGGAAGAAGCTTGAACAGGAGTTAACACTGGGGGCGATGAAAGCGCAATCCGTGGGGTTGAGACTCCAATGGATGCCCTGTAGAAGACCCTAAGACAGTGACACCGTCGAAAAGGGGAAGAGTGCCTCGCAGCAGAGAGACCGCTGGAGGAAATGAAGGCCCGGGGGAGGTTGAGACTTCAGGGGGTAACACACCGGAAGTAGAGAACATCCCTCCCGCAACCATCGATCCATCTCGGAAGGAGATCGGCGCACTTCATGATTCCCAGGACAACCACGATGTCACCTTTCCGGGATCGAAGAAAGAAGTTCGAGTCAACCCCATGACAAATCCAAAAGACTCGGTGCGGATGTTCCAGGCACGAGCAAGTCCGATCCCAAGACTACTCGTCGGACCTTTAATTTTGATGATGAGCCCGAGACCGGCTCTGTTTTTCACTCGAGGCACCATTGTTCCGGTAGACTTGATTTCGGACGTATGGCCATCACCGCAATGTGAAGAATCAAAAGAGAAGTGTTCAAGGCACTCTTTCTTTGAAGTTGAAAAGATGGAGAGGCATCAGCCTCCTTGGATATCGCTGGACAACAGAGATGCCAACCTTACTGGTGACTTGAGAGGCATCACAATCGAGGATAAGGAATGGTGGCAACAAAGAAGAATCAATGCGTGTGGAACAAGTGAGATACTTGGACAATTATTCAACAAGTTGGTGTGGGAGAGTGAAAATGTTGATGCTAAAACGGCTGCGGGAACACATTGACCATATGCACGAAGCTCACACCGCCGAGATCAAGGCTGCTGCGTGAGCGAAATGCAAATGATATACGGCGTTTGGAAGAACACATGACAAGAAAATTCACCTTCTCATGGCCGAGATGAAGCCGATTTGTGAGAATCCAACGCTACTCGATCAATTCGTGCGGCAAAAAGATACCACGCAGTTGAGACTTGAAGCAAAATTCAACCATCGAAGACTCGACTTCATGCTTGCCAAAGATGTTCCCTGGGGTTCCTCTATCCTTTGATGATGCCAAAAGGGGAAGAGGAATACCTTAAAGAAACAAAATCTGTTTGTCGAAAAAGAAAGGAGCAAAGCGGTGAACAAAGCAGTGAGAAGGAAAATCGGTGAGGAAATTTTGAAATCAAGAAAGGAAAATCACGAGGGGGAAGGATCAAAAAATATGACCTTGATGATTGCACAAACCCCAACAGGGTCTGTCACGGTGACATTATAAGCGAAAAACTCCCCGTGACTCGCCACTCCAACACTCTTTGTATCTATGGTAAGAGAAGAGAAAAGAAATTGAAGCAGGGATGAATGAGGTGGAAGGAAGAATGGATGCAGGGTGATGAACATTTTGAAAGAACACGGAGGCATTCCGGTTGGGAAGAGACACGTATGCCATTTTGGATGTCGGACAGAGCAAGATCGGTTGGCCGAATTCAAAACGCTCGAATCGAAGGTTATTTTGCAAATATGTCCTCGCTCAAGCTTGGGACTGTCTTGGGAAAAGGGTCTCACATTATGTGAAGAAAGGCGACAGACAGCAGACAACCGTGATCCACTCTGCTGGTCACTCCATTGGCACTCATTTGGAAAAGAAGAATGCCCCAAAGATCAAAGATACGCCCGAGAGGTAGAGGAAGAAGCGGCGAGTGGAGGAAGAAGCTTGGCACTAGGCCTCGCCAAGAATATTGAATACGTAGATCCGGGGAAAGAAATGAGGGATCTTGGTCGGGGCTTGACCATGTGGCGAACTTGCAAGTGGCTAAAACCAACGCCGAGTATGCAAAAAGGATAGAAGAAGAAAACAAGAGACAAACTCGGCTATGGCGGGAGAGACAGGAAAGAATAAGGAAAGATGAAGGCGCCAGGAAAGGCATATGAGAAAAAAAAAGAAGGCGGTGATGACGAAGAAGAGAAGAAAGAGAAAGAAGATCTTGATCAAGATGAAAGAAGGAGAAAACGAAGGAGATGAAGTGTTCTTTGTCAACCCTTCGTGTATTTTATATGTAAATACATACAATGTAAGTCTTACGTAATAATGCTATAAATTTTTTTGACAATTACATACTCGATACACCTTGTAAAAATTGTGTTAAGTACAAGAATGATATGATCAATAAAAAGATTGATTATGTGCATACATTCTATGTCAATACACTATCGTATGTATCTTTGTTATTTGCATCTTTGTATGATTTAAGTTTTGGCATCATCAAAAGGGGGAAATTGTTAGGAATTCTATTGTTTAGATTTTGATGAATGCCATGTAAAACTTAGAATAGAAAGTTGGCTCCCAATTCTTGCTTTGAAATGTATTGTAACAATTAGAGTGGCCAAGCCGAGTTAAGTCGCCTACGCTCCAACTTGCAAGAAGACAATCAAGGCTTGAAGGAAAACTCTCTTGTGAGACAAGTGAGTACAACAAGAAGAGCGACAGAACTCGATCAAGAAGCGGTGAGAGATGGTGAGTGGAACATCGATCAAGTCAACTCAAGAGAAGCAAGTCTCAGTCAGTGTGAGGAAGAGTCATCCAATGATTGGAAGGTGACTCTAAGTCACCGGGAAAGCGAGGAAATGCGGTCAGTCGAGATAATCGAAAAAGAACCGTTTACGTAAATCAAGAGATTTACTTAAACAAGTAATATCTCCATACTACCTTTCTTGGAGTGCTCAGTCCGGTCGAAGCGTGCAAAAGAAATGAACCAATGGGAAGCACTACACCGTGTCGAACTCGAAAAGGTGATAAAACATTTCATACGAGGAAATGGCAATTCCAAGCGCATACCAACGATTGCAAAGTGATTTTCAAAAATGAGCCTATCTCTTCAACGGGCAAATTTTTGAAAGTTCACTATAAAAGGCCGAGGAGTTTGTTTGAGAAAACAGAGGATGAATGACACACGTGAGATATACAAGCTTATCAATAATCGAAACAATCTCAATCCTCAAGCCTACATCTCAAGTACATCAATCCAACACTTACCCGTGAAGGAAAGAGAACTTCAATCAGTTGAAGAGGAAAATACGAAAACAAAGGGTCTACATTCCAAGTAGGATTGTAGAAAGGTTCAAGGCTGAACCGAACAAGTCTTAAGCTTTTGGAGGGCTTCGTGATCAAATCCAAAGTGCTTGAGCAAGTGAGTCAGTAGTAGCAAAGCGATTGCCCTGTGAAGAAAAGGTTTCGAGTCGCACGAGAAGCGGTGAGTGATCAAGGCGTCTCATCGAGTCCCAAAGGATCAAGTCTATTTTGTTGTGATCAAGACTTGTATCCGGATCATTACCACTTTGTAAACCGATCATTACTTAGTGGATTCCTCCGGGGAGTTGGAGAAGAGAGGAGTAGAAGAATTACCCCATCTTCGAACCTCTATAAAAACCATCTTGTGTCATTTACTTTCTGACATTTAAACATCGCACTTTTAATTGTTTATATCTGTGATAAATTTGCTATCCATTTGATAATCTATAAGACTAAATCAAGTAAAAACTTGCTTAATCAAACTTAAGGGTGTTAAGTCTTCCAATGAAAAACAAAACCACGGTTGAGTCAATTTATATAGCCAATTTGAGTTACTTTATTAATGTATTTCCGAAGTGCATTTGAGAGATTAACTCTCTTGAGGACTAATTCGATCGGTCCATCATGAGGACAGTGTGTAGAACTCAGTAGATTTAAAAGGCCTAAATCGAAAATTTGGTAAGGTTTATTCAACCCCCCTTCTAAACCTTACACTTACACCCTCGGGACCTACACTCGCTTCAACCTTTCTTCCTCTTGCACACAAAATGAAATGAGCTCATTAAGAGTCCACTTCTCCTTTGGTGATTTAACCGACCTTAAACCGATCGAATTGTGCAAGAAGCGATATTAACACTAAATGCACGATTAAGTCCTCGACACCTCGAGCTTTAGTGCCCTTAACTTTGAAGCAAGATGAGACATCTCCATGATGTACTCCTTATATTTCCCTTGCCCTTATACTTAAGTGAGATCAAGTTAGCCAAAAGCGTACTTGTCTCGGCCTTATCGTTTTTAACAAAACGCTTTTCAATTTCCGCAAAGGTACTTTCACTGGCCGTAGTAACTTCCTCGGAAGTCGCGCCTCGAAGGCTTCGAATGCGCGCTTAATGATCATTGGTACTAACGCGATTTGAGCGCTCCCACTTCTCAAAGTTCCGCTTTTCCTCTGAGAACTTGCATCCGTAAGAGAGGGGGGTTGCTCAACCCTTAGCGCATAGTCCCGGATCCACGACCCCAAAATGATCGTGGATGTTTTCTTTCCAATCCTTAAAGTTCGACCCATTGAGCATGGGAATGTTGTTGGTGTTAGCGAGAAATAGAAAGAGAGACATCATTTGAACAGAGAACAAAACCAAAATTAACCGTCATGCTCACATTAAACCGAATAATCAATCATTAAATTTAAATAAGTTGGTAACATCTCGAGGCACCTAGCACAACATTAATATCAAGTCTTTGGACAAGAATATTAACTTGTAAGTGGCTACCTCTTGTAGTGATCAAACATCGACAATAAATCTGTCAGCTTGATATTGTCTTCCTTTGGGCCGACAAATCACTTACATGGATAACCTTATAATTGCCACGTATTTACCACCACAGTGTTTGTGCATTTCGGGCCAAATATTAACCTTCCTTAAGGCCGCTAATACCCGCGTGAATATACACAAACACAAACATCCAATATTCTCAATGAATAAATCTACACAAGAGAGGTCACTTTGGCGACTTAGGGATGGCACGGGGCGGGTTTGGGGCGGGTTTGAACAAACCGGACCCGTCCCGCAAGGAGAAAGTAAGACCGGGACCCGCCCGCCCGCCTCAAGACTCCGCCCCCCCGCCTCAAAAACGGCAGGCGGGTCTAGACCGCTAGACTCCGCCAAATATATTTTTTAATTTATAATAATTTATATTTTTCTATTTATGGCCAATTTTTCAAAAGTAATCAAATGCCAATAGGTTAAAAAATAAATAAATATAATTATGCAACTTATTATAACTATTTTTTAGAATTGACTACTATTAAGATTTATTTTAAAAACAAATACTATTATACTACATAGTACTCAACTAATACTTAAAATAAATATTCAAAGTAGAATATTACAAGATATTATATTAGTAAATTAAACTTTAAAAGTAAATAATATTATATTAGTACTCAACTAATATTTTTAAACATATAATACTCAAATTTTAAAGTAAATAATGCAAAAATATTTTAATATATATTTAAAAATTTAATAAAAATTAACATGCGGGCTTGGAGTCGGGCGGGTCCTATAGGACCGGGACCCGCCCGGACCCGGCGGGTTTTGTAACCTTGGACCGAGACCCGCCGGGACCCATTTGTCCGGGTCTAGATGGGCGGGTTTAATGCGGGGGCGGGTTTTGACCCGCCCCATTGCCATCCCTACGACTTCTTGTTTCAATAAATCCACTTTAAATATTAGACAAAACAAATTGGGACATGAGATGCACCAAACAAATTTAAAATAAAATGATTGCACACAATACAAATATTCCTTATTTATTTGGGGCCAATATAATAATACTTCAAACTTTTCAATTGAGCCACAAGCCTCAAAACTAAGGTTGGTAACAACAATCCCAAACTTTCTGGAAATTACTGATCAACCCCAAGAACACAAATATTTGGTCAAAAATACCATCTTCCTTAAAGGCCCTATTTCCCGTCACAATGATATTCATAAGCCAAACTGAATCCATAAATGAAAATCCATGAAACACATCATTATTCCATTAACCAAAAAGTAGGATTGAAAGCTTGAAGTATCTGTTTATGAACTCTGAATCCATTCATTAAAAATAAACACCAACATCATCATTATTCCTCCAACACAAATTTGCAAAGTGGCAGACAAAAATCTGAACTTGTAATTGAGGCATTACAATTCTGCCAAATCTTATTTTATAAATCGAAATCCACAAAATAGAAAAACAGACGAATCGCCAGAATTGGATTTTATAAAAGTTGCGTTCGAAATCACGTCGGGTTTAACCAAAACTTTAATATCACACAAGATTTCTGGAATTCCTGGAAGATCTGAATCCAATTGCAAAAATATATATACTCCGTATATTATAAACCAAAGCCCAATCAGGCCATCAAGAAATTTTGAAAAACCCTAATCTTGTTTCTCACGAAGAACCATAAAAAACAGACGCAAATCATCCAAATCTCAGAAAATCATGAGTAGAGTGGCTCTGATACCACTTGTTAGAAATCGAAATCATAAAGGGTATGCTTTAATTCACAAAACCCAAAAGCATGCTTGACCGATCTACCATGATAATCCGAGAAAGAGAAGAGATAAATCCTAATCACGGAAAGCGTCACCGAATCCATTAGGAAATTAGGGCTTGAGAGTTCGGATCTAGATACGGTTTTGGTCTTCCCAGACGAGCGGTTCTTCTTGAGAATCTTGAGAGTTCTGATCTCGACGTTCGTATTACGTATTACGTCATGTTGAAGGAGAACAGACATTTCTCTTATTTAAGAATCGTCGGGGACCATAAATAGTTTTGGATAAGTATCCCTTTATTTTCTATTTGGTCCCTCAACAAATAGAAAATCACCTAATAGTATCTACACATTTAATCCCATAACAATTTGATACCCTTTTAATCCAAAATTAAAACCTTCTTAGATCACTTTAATTGAATTAAACCGTAACACAGCTATGCACATTTAATTAACATATGTTAGTCCAAATTAAATATTTCCAACACACACAAGTTTTTCAACAACCGGCACTTCATGTAAAAAAGAAAATAATTGTTTAGTGCTTTTTTTTTTTGGATTTCGCTAAAGCAATGGATTTTATAATGTTATTCCTTAATTGTTTTACTTTAATACTTTAATGATTTAACAGTATATTTAATACGATGTAGAAGACTTTTTTCGCTATTTAAAATGAATAATTAGTTAGGGAGAAAGATGAAAGCGAAGTAAGGGTATTTTAATGTATACTAGATTGATGCTTGCTGGCAAGAAACTTAAGGTGGCAAGCAACCTCATTATATTCTTAATTTTATGTAATGAAATTCCAATTTTAGGTAACTTTGCCTTGCAAAACATTAATTAATCCATGATTAAGTGTGCACATGACCACTACTTAAGACACGCAATAATATAAATTATTTAAGTCTTGTTTGCCAGCTTGAAAAGAAGATATGTACCATTCCACGAGATAAGTTTGATCTCTATAATTACCAATAAGATTTTATTTAAATAATAAATGTGTAGCAAGTATAAGTCCCATCAATATTAAATCATACACTTCAAAAATAAATGTATATATAAGTCAAATTAATATCAATTTATTTATTATCAAAACATGATATTAAACAAACATCATTGGAATTACAGTAATATATATATATATATATACATATAATCAAACTATTTTTTATTACTCACCAAAGTCAAAACTAGTAAACTACTACTCTCCTCGTTGAAAGTGTATTTGTTCAATACTGATAAATGATGAACCTCCAAGGGTCAGGTTGGTCTTGTAATAAGTGGCGGATCCAGGAATCGACGATGGGGTGGACTAGAAAATAAAAAAAAAACAGTACAATAAAATTTATGCATAAATAATTTTTTTCAGTATTTATTGCAGTTGTGCCCTATAAGATTTCAAAGCATAAAATTCATCAATAACAGAATCAACATCTATAATATTAACAAAACTTTGTTCAATAAAGAGCATAAACAATCTGCAAGAAAATCATCCTCCATCTTGTTACAAGGTGCCGACTTCATATGTTTTATTACTGAAAATGCTTGTTCAGTTGTGGTGGTAGAAACATGTAAAGTTAAAATAAGATGAATCAATGTAGCTGATTGCTGACATAACTCAACAAGTATAGGAGTTAGCCTAAAAATGTTGCACCACATCATGCTTATAATGTTTCAGCTCATACTCCAAATCGACAAAGTCTTGACTAGTGAAATCTTTTTCAAATTTATCAAAATAATACAAGAAAAGATTTAAAAAATGGATTATTAACCCTTGATAACAGAACTTTGATTTTATTCTATGATAAAGAAAGAAGCCTTCAAGAAATTGGAGCTAGGAATTAGTAAAGGCAAAAATTAAACCACAATACAAATCACTTGAGTGATGTGTTGCCATTGAATTCTTATTTGATTTTCTAAGAAAATAAGAGAGTGGAATTTGGAAAAGCAAAGAGACCGACAAGGCCGACTAGTGATCATGGATGGTGAAAAGTAGTTCAAACTTATCTTTTATTGTAGTTAGTTTGGATTTGTTTCCTATTTTAGTTTTTTAAAGACGAGAGTTAAAATATTGGGATGGGCTAATGAAAAACAAAAACCATAAGTTAAGCTGGAAACATATTTATTAATAGAAGATTGTCACAAACATGCACTGGGCTCCAGCTCAGTGGAATCCATGAGTGCATCCGCCTATGCTTGTTGTTGTAATTGCACCTTAAGCTTGTTGGTTCAAATTTTGACTAACCTGGAGTGAGAGATTGGGTTTGCTTCTGTTTCCTAGAGATTAGAATCATCCCTGAGAATGATGAATATCCCATAGTTCGAAGGTATACTCTGAGTCGAAAAAAAAAAGCTTGATAAATGATAATAATTGTCTTATACTAAAAATATAGAAAACAGGTCGCCGAACAAAACAAAACTCCATTTATTGTAAATTATTTGAATTGCATCATTAATATTACATTTGATATTTTAATTTTATAATATAGTATTTTTTTTGAACAAAATTTTATATTATTATTGATCCCACAATATATGTTTTGGCGAAAAACTATTATTTTAAATGTATATAAGATCTTAGTCAAAAAAAAGAAAAAAAAAGCATAGTATGATAGGAAGAAATAAATAATGGAAAGACTTTTCTTTCATGGTTCCCACGCCAGCTGTCCATTCAAATGGAGACCTTCCTTAGCCTCAGGAATGGTGGGTATGGGATAATCTAATGGAATGGGTAAGGAATTGGGGATTGAAGATATGATCTATAATCATATATATAAATATATTTTTTTATTTTTTTCTTTAATAATGCATAAATTTATATATCATGATGATTGATGAATTTCTAAAAAGAAAAATCAAAAGACAAAAATCAGCATAGTGAATAGTGAATACACATTTTTATTTACATTGAATTTAAGAATAACCAAATTAGTTACCACTTATGGGACGAATATGGTTCAGCATGGTTGTGTAATTAATATTACAGTCGATATATATTCTGAATAAATAAAGTCTGTTCTGTAATTATTCGAGTCTAGTTTCAGCTATAGTAACACATTTCTAATTCAGAAATAATTCGACAGCTCTTAAAATAGTTAATTTGATAATTTTTTTTGATAAAATATCGTTTACATAACAAAAATCCGCCTTTTCGCAATTAATTGGAAATATTGTGATAAAAAATACTAAATTAAATTAAAGAAAATAATATTATTTTGTGCGAATATTGTCAATTAAAATTAAAGGATTTTTTTATCACATTATTGTTTGTGGGAGATATACAAAACATATATACGTAATTTCAATATCCCATAAAAAATATCATGTTCTATTCGAATTATTTTTGAAAACTCGAAATATTTTGTTATTATGAATATTGAGCTTTGTTGAACCGAACAGGTTTTTTTTCCCCATAATCTTAACCTAGATGAGCTTAAAATTTAGTCGAATCGGGCAAATATATTATCATGTCTGAACATATTTACCGGATTGATCTTTCAAAAAATACAAATTATATTGTCTAAATTGGGTTTCCAATAAATTTATTAACGTAAAAAAGTTTTGACAATATTAAATTTGAATTTAAAATCCACAATGCAGCAAGATTGCTTGAATAATGTTGTCCTTCTTCTGGGCTTGGAAGTAATCTGTGTGGGCTTCACTTCTATTAAAGAACTACTTGGGGTGGGCTTGGGATTAGGTATCAACTGCGTACTGGATTATGTCCTGGGCTTTAAACAAATTTCCCAACATGGGAAATGGGCTGATAAAAGTTGTTTTGCTTGGCTATTTTGAGCATTTTGATGCTCTTGGAAATGTCTCACACAAAATTATGGTCAAGAACTGGACCGAGAATAATAATAATATTAATAGTAAGAATATAATAAGAATGAGAATTACAAAAATACCCTCAGTGTTCGGGTAGTTACAGAAAAAAAACCTGGGGTTTTTAAAATTGCAAAAAAAAAACTCGTGGTCTTACATTTTTCCTTCATAAGCAAAAATATATTTCAGAAAACCCCCGACACTTGTAAAAATATTACAGTTGCCCCCTTAAATTTAAGACAAAATCAAATCTGATGGTGTTTTTTTTTTTTTTTTTGTAATTTTGAAACATCTCTGGATATTTTAAAGGGCTTGTATGGATTTTTTTCTAAGTTCAATTTTCAATTTCTAGTGTTGGAAAATAAATTTTCAAACTTTATTGATTTTCGTGTGAAAATTGGGAATATGTTTGGTTTGTTGTCTGAATTTCTGTTTGAAAATGAGAATATGTTTGGTTATAGTTTTTCAAATGAATTTTTGACATAAATATGCGTGATTGTAGTGTATTTTTACCTAGATTTGCGTAATTGTGATAAAAAAATTGTTTGGTTGTGTTTTCAAAAGAATATTTTCCATAAGAAAGTGAAAACTGGAAATGATTTCATTTCTACTGAAATTTTTTTAAACAAACATAAAATCTTTTTCCGGAATAGTTGGAAAGTGGGAAAATGATCTTGGAAACACAACCATACAAGGCCTTTGTAATTAGCCCAAACCCAGGGGTGTTTTTGTAATTATCCCTAATGACAATAATCAGCAAAAAAATCATTACTTTGAAGAAGTGGTCACATTGACCAGCTAGGTAAGTGCCAAAAACAACACTCTTATACAAGTCTCAACTCTATTCCCAGTTTCCCTCAAAAAAAAAAAAAAAAAAAAAAAAACTCTATTCCCAGTTTGCCTGGGAAAAAAATGTTTCGAAACGAAAAAACGAACAAAAAAATTCAACCAGAAACATTAACTTCAACTATAAATGGTATAAAAATAAATAAAATAAAAATATTTATGAATTGAATCGTCGTCTCGTCTCCTGGATTCTTTAGAGCTCTTCAGATATCTGCTCCTTATTACCAACGCCGCGACAAAAAGAATGTAATGTGCTCTGTTGTATCTGTGTTTCTGTACATGTATTGTAATCCCATCACCTTTTGCTTACTTGACAATGTCTTGAAAAAAAATCTGAGTTTGCTAACTAACATTCTGTTGTTGTTCAAAAGGATCGACCCAACACTCGTCCTCCTTGACCGCCTTGTTCCATCTATTTCTGAATGCCCTCATTTCAGCAGCTGATCGTGCACGAATCTGCATACATATTGTTACGTAAAAATAGTCTGGAACTAGAAACTTAACCGATAATTCTTGGAGCAGAAAACGGTTTATTATTATTGTTGTTGTTGTTGTTATAATTGTATGTTGTATACTTGTATGTGGTGATATTAGTGCATGGAGTGAAAGAAAAGCAATGACATTTATTCTTACCGCGACTCTCTTATTAACGTTGTAAGAATCTGAACTTGCCTGCAATTCCAACAAAAAAATTCTTATTGCAGATCAAAGGTGGGATGTTGATGCACGCAGAAGCCACGAATAAACAAACAACGAACAAAAGCAATACGAATATTCACAACAAAACGTGAATTGCAATGAAAAAGAGAGAAATCTCAAAATTTAATAATAATTCAACCTCCCTAAAAATAATAACTAAACAAATATTTATAAGATTAAAGTCCTATAAAAATAAAACTCCTAACTATTGAAAACTCTTAAAAGATAATAAAATAACATAATAAACTAATCTTAATAGATAATAAGATATCTTTAAATCTTTATCTCCATCAATAATAAGATATCTTTAAATTTTTATCTCCATTAGATGTGGCACCAACATAAATTTTTCATTTTTTTGCATCTAGAATAAAATCATACCGGTGATTCTGAATCTGACAAGTTCCTTGAAGGGGAAGATTGGTCAGAAATTGTCTGCATTTACAAGTACCATAACGACTAATCATAACGCAACATTAACACTAACCCATACGCGTCCCAAAAGGTAAATTTGTCGGGTATATCATGAATTTGAGTAATAAAAAAAAGAGATAATTACTAATACTACCCTCTTGACATATGTTTCTATTTTACGCACCATAGTTTTATTGGCAATGCCACCAAGGGTGGGAAGACCGAGATGAACTATATACTGCTCGTCGACCACACCAACTTTAGCAGTTCGATCACCCTGTAAATAAGACGACGTTTTTTTCTTTTACAGTGAAGAAAGACAAGTAGATCAAATAGAATTACAACTCTAGTCGAAAACTTACCTGTGCACAATAACCAAGCTGCATATCCAGGCCCCAGGCATGGATCAAGTCATTCTGTAAAGAGCATCAATTAAATTTCAGAAAAAGAAAATGTGTAACTATTATAGATTAGTCTAAAAAGTTAAATTTAGCATCTTGCCATAAATTTTTTAAGTCAGTGCTATCCAAGAAATATATTGATTTCACAGTGAACAATACTTCTACTCGTGAAGATATTAATTAGGGATAATTACAAAAACTACCCTGAGGTTTGCAGTAATTACAAAAACCTCGAGAAGTTTCGAAATACAGAAAATCCCAGGTCTGATTCCGTCTTACATTTTACCACAACCGTTGTTTGACATGACGGAATTTGTTGACGTCATCAAACATCTTATAATTATTATATCCTCAACTTTTCGGAATGTTACAAATAACCCCAACTTATTTGGCAACTGCGAAAGCGCAAAGATACGAGTACCTGAATCATATACCAAACACAACGCCATGCTGCCTTTGAGAACACAGGGGCCATCATTTCCACCCAACTGCACCATATTTTACTTGACAACATTAGCAGATACTCGGCTAATGTTTAACCAAGACACTTACAGCAATCCGTAAGTACAGTTTGAGCTTACAAAAACAGAAACGAAAATGTTCCATCCCGTTTGAGACACGAGTTATCTAATTTGAAAGGCATGAAACTATATATACTAAGTAAATATATTCTTCATGGTTTAGACCTCAAAGATTATGAATTGCACAAATTGGAAGTTATAAGAGTTGTACTCTTACCCTACGCATGGGGGAGCGGTACTGTTGCCATCACATGTTCCAGAGCCACCAGGTTTGAACCTATAGTATCTCCTATTTACGCCATAAATAAGAATTCAAAAAATCAATTTAAATCAAGGCCATGAGAATATTAAATGAATAGCTATAATTCAACATTTTTCCCCTTGACAATAATAGACAGATGACAAATTATTTCTGAAAGTGTGATTTTTTTTTCGAGTTCGAATAAATTTCTGAATGATACGTCGTTTAAAGCAGTTTTTAATTTTATTGAAGAATCCTACATGTTTTTTTTTAACTAACCTGTGCACCTTTGATCTCCGGCTTCGGACAGTAATGTGATGATGCACCTCGGATTTACCAAGGTCAAGAGCAGGCTGTGAAATTTCAAGACCTTCTTCGTTGATAATTGATAGGTACCTGTAAAAAATTACAATTATGAAATTTAAATAATGTTCTGTATTACAGAAATAATTTCACTAACTGACTCTTTGCAAGCTGCTTTTTCAACTCTCAAATATCACACAGCTCGATATCCAAATAATGAAAGATGACTATACCTATAACAATTATATTCTTTTAAGAAAGAAGTGTCATTGGCATAATTATTTGGGAAAGAAAGTCATTTCTGTCGAATTTATGAGTAATTCTGGGAGTGGAACACTGTAAAATAACATTTTTATCGTACAGAAAGGTTAAATATTATGTTTCACTTGAGGAGCACCACAAAATCAATAAAAATCCAGCATAATTATAAATGATGAAGTGTAAATAATTCATACCTTCCTGGACGAAAATTTTCGACTCCCAAATCCTCATCCCAAAGAAAAATATACTCGTACTCAGCAACAACATCTGGATGTAGAAAACGCTTGGCAAACCACCTATTCCATTACACGAATGAATTTCATGCAAGCAATGAAAAGTAAGAATTCGTTAAGGACAATATCTTGAAAACATACCATTTTGTTTGGTTTCTGGCAGAGACATGAAGGACTCTACCATTCCATTCGAAATCGCGCCACTCATCCACAATACCATCATAATGGAAAAGCATCACAACAAAATCCTCTCCAAGAAACTGCAACAAATCATAATGCTTATTGTCAGTAAATTAGGATAGTTAAGATTTGTTTTTAATAATTATTGGGAAAGTCAAAATTTAGATTTAGGAAAGAAATAATACGGAAAGTCAGAAACTGAAATCAGGGAAGAGCTGATTTAGCTCCTGATTTTTTGGTTCTGATTTTTTGGATTAGGATCTTATCTTTCTCTATAAAGTCTTGTACATGTAGTTCTTTTCAAATCAATAAAAGAAAGAATGTTTCTCTTGGTAATTTACATGGTACCAGAGCTTTAGGGTTCAACCATGAATTACAAAGCTGCCATGGTTGGGGCAAACGTAACCTCATCTGAGGCTACCAGTGGTGCGACTTTGGAAGGTGCTTCTCAACCATCTTCGGTTGTGTCGCTTTCTGAAAATTCTCTTCAGATCACTATTCATAAACTAAATGGCAAGAATTACCTCGAATGGTCCCAATCAGTTCGTCTTGTGATTGATGGCAAAGGAAAACTTGGTTACTTGAATGGAGAAGTGCAGCCACCTGCCACGACTGATACAAACTATAGGAAATGGAGGTCAGAAAATTCAATGGTGACCGCTTGGCTGATCAATTCCATGGATCCAACTATTGGAAAACCCTTCATGTTTCTTCCAACTGCTCGTGATGTCTGGGAAGCCGTTCGTGAAACATATTCAGACATGGAAAGTCATTCTCAACTGTATGAGTTGAACGCCAGAATGTGGAAATTGCAGCAGGGTCATCGAGATGTAACAGCGTACTACAACGGTAAAATGATGACTCTCTGGCAGGAATTAGATATATTTGAGGAAGAGGGCTGGGAAAGCACAAATGATAGTATCCGCTACAAAAAGAAGGTTGAACGAGGACGAATATTTGTTTTTCTCGCCGGCTTGAATAAAGATCTTGACGAGGTACGAGGATGAGTATTGGGCGAAAACCTCTACCCTCCATCAGAGAAGTGTTTTCAGAGGTTGTCGGGAAGAGGCTCAAGACAAGTGATGTTGAATAAGATTGAAGAGCCAAAACTAGATACTGAAGGGTCGGCTCTTGTGGTTCGTGGAACTGATTTCGAGAATGAAAACGTGGAAGTAAACAAAAACCATGGTGTGATCATTGTCGGAAACCTTGGCATACTCGTGACACCTGTTGGAAACTCCATGGAAAACCTCCAAATTGGAGGAAGAAACCAAATGGTGATTCTCGAGCACTTCAAGTTAGCAATACTAATCCAGAGCAGCAATCTTCCTCAGATTCGCTTCCATTCACCAAGGAACAGATTGACCACCTGTACAAAATGTTCCAGTCTCAGTCTTTAGTAAATCCTAAACCATCATGTTCTTTAGCACAGTCAGGTAATCATTCTACTGTTGTCCTCGCTCACACTAATTCCAATGGTTCCTGGATATTAGATTCAGGTGCCACCGATCATATGACTGGATCCTCGGAGTTTTTCTGTTCCTACACACCTTGTGCAGGAAATCAAAAAGTCAAAATTGCAGATGGGTCCCTCGCAGCTGTTGCTGGAAAAGGAACAATTACTATTTCTCCATGCCTAACTCTCAAAAATGTTCTTTCATGTTCCTCATTTATCTTATAATCTTTTGTCTGTCAGCAAATTGACACATGATCATAATTGTCAAGCTAATTTTCTATCCTCTCGATGTGAATTCCAGGATTTAACCTCGGGGAAGATGATTGGCAGTGCTAGACAAGATGGTGGCCTCTATTTCTTTGAAGGCGAGACTACATTTGGAAGGCAAGACCAGCAGACCTGTTTTAATTCCATCTCTGTTTCTAGTAATAATAAATTATGCTATGGCATTATCGATTAGGCCATCCAAATTTTCAATACTTGAGACATTTGTTACCAAAGTTATTTGTGAATAAAAATCCTTCTATTTTCCGATGTGAATTTTGTGTGTTGGCCAAACATCGTCGTGCTACTTTTGCTCCGCAACCATATAAAAAATCTGATCCATTTACCATGATTCATAGTGATGTGTGGGGCCCTTCCAAAGTGCCAACTTTTTCTGGAAAACGTTGGTTTATTACTTTTATTGATGATCACACTAGGGTTACTTGGGTTTTTTTGCTAAAGGACAAATCTGATGTGGAAAATGTTTTCAAGAATTTTTACACAATGATTTACAATCAATTTCACACACAGATTAAGATTTTTCGAAGTGACAATGGCAAAGAGTATTTTAATAACATACTGGGAAGTTTTTGCTGAGAAAGGAATTGTACATCAGAGTTCTTGTACTAACACTCCCCAACAAAATGGAGTCGCTGAAAGAAAAAAATAAACATCTCCTTGAAGTTGCTCGGGCATTGAGTTTTTCAACTAAAGTTCCAAAATATCTTTGGGGAGAAGCAATTCTTACAGCCACTTACTTAATTAATAGATTAGCCACAAGAATTTTGAATTTCAAAACGCCAATAAAGTTTTTCAATGAATGTTTTCCAACTTCCCGTCTTACTGTAGATATCCCATTGAAAATTTTTGGCAGCACTACATTTGTTCATAATCATGATCCTAGGCGCACAAAACTTGATCCAAAGGCTCACAAATGCATTTTTGTTGGTTATGCTACAAACCAGAAGGGATATAAATGTTTTGACCTACTCTTACATAAAATGTTTGTCTCAATGGATGTCACTTTTTTTGAAGGACAGTCTTACTATAGCACTACTCATCTTCAGGGGGAGAGCAATAGTGAAGATGCATTCTTAAATGATTCAGATTTAACTATTGATTTCGTTCAAACTGATATTTTACCACATGAGACTAGTGAAATTGGAATTATAACAAATTCTTTGGAAACAAATGATTCAAATATTGAAACCAGTGAACAACCTTTGTTAATGCCATTGCATAATGATAGTCAAGAAACAACTGAGATGTGTACGAAAAGGTATAAAGGTCTTGTGTACTCAAAGAGAAAAGGGAACACTATCTTGCAGCATCACCAAGAATCTGACCATCGGTTAAATCATGAGATCAACAATCCTCCAGGTATTTCTGAATCAAATTCTTCTAGCCAACTTGATCTTCCAATTGCTCTTAGGAAAGGGGTCAGGTCTTGTACTAAATACCCTTTGTCTAATTTTGTTTCCTATAACAAGGTGTCACCCTCATATCGTGCTTTTATTTCACAAGTGTCTAGTGTTGTCATTCCAAACAATGTACAGGAGGCTTTAAATGTTCTAGAATGGAAGGAATCTATATATGAGGAAATGAAAGCTCTGGAGAAGAATGCTACTTGGGATAAGGTAGACCTACCTCAAGGGAAGACAATTGTTGGATGTAAATGGGTATTCACTGTTAAATACAATTTAGATGGATCGTTGGAGAGACATAAGGCTCGACTAGTGGCTAAAGGATTTACCCAAACTTATGGAATTGATTATTCTGAAACATTTTCTCCGGTGGCAAAATTAAATACCATCCGAGTACTCCTGTCAGTTGCAGCAAATCTTGATTGGCCCCTATACCAACTAGATGTAAAAAATGCTTTTCTCAATGGAGATCTTGAAGAAGAAGTGTATATGGAGGCTCCACCAGGCTTCACTGAGAAATTCGGTTCTAAGGTGTGCAAGCTGAAAAAATCCTTATATGGACTTAAACAGTCACCTCGAGCTTGGTTCGAAAGATTCACAAAATTTATTAAGAGTCAAGGCTACAACCAGGGGCAATCTGATCACACTTTGTTTACGAAAAGTTGTGCTAGAAATAGAGTTTCAGTTTTGATAGTCTATGTAGACGACATTATTTTGACAGGAGATGATTTAGAGGAGATGGCCAGGTTGAAGCAAAGTTTATCCACTGAATTTGAGATTAAAGATTTGGGACAGTTACGATACTTTCTAGGAATGGAGGTTGCAAGATCTAAAAGAGGTATTGTGGTGTCCCAACGGAAATACATCTTAGATTTGTTGAAAGAAACTGGAATGAGTGGATGCAAACCATCTGATACACCAATGGAAGTTAATACCAAACTTGGAGATGTAAAAGGAGGCATTCCGGTAGACACTGGTAGATATCAGAGATTGGTTGGCAGGCTGATTTACTTATCTCATACTCGCCCAGATATTGCCTTTGCGGTCAGCGTGGTTAGTCAGTTTATGCATTCTCCATGCGAGGAACATCTTGAAGCTGTGTATCGAATTCTTCGATATTTGAAAGGTACTCCAGGAAAAGGACTACTCTTCAAGAAAAATGAGAAAACAGGAATTGAGGTATATACTGACGCTGACTGGGCAGGTTCAGTTATTGACAGAAGATCAACATCTGGCTACTGTACATTCTTATGGGGCAACTTGGTAACCTGGAGAAGCAAGAAGCAAAACGTTGTTGCTAGAAGTAGTGTTAAGGCTGAGTATCGTTCGATGGCTCAAGGTGTTTGTGAAGCGCTTTGGTTAAAACGAGTTCTTGAGGAGCTCAAAAGGCTTGTTAGTCTTCCTATGAAGTTATACTGTGATAACAAGGCAGCTATTAATATAGCTCACAATCCGGTTCAACATGATAGAACAAAACACGTTGAGATTGATAGGCACTTTGTACAAGAGAAGCTTGAAGGAGGCATAATTTGCATTCCCTTTGTGCCATCCACACAACAAATTGCAGATATCCTAACGAAGGGTTTGTCAAGACAGCTCTTTGAGTTTCAATTGAGCAAGTTGGGCATGATAGATATCTATGCACCAACTTGAGGGGGAGTGTCAGTAAATTAGGATAGTTAAGATTTGTTTTTAATAATTATTGGGAAAGTCAAAATTTAGATTTAGGAAAGAAATAATATGGAAAGTCAGAAACTGAAATCAGGGAAGAGCTGATTTAGCTCCTGATTTTTTGGTTCTGATTTTTTGGATTAGGATCTTATCTTTCTCTATAAAGTCTTGTACATGTAGTTCTTTTCAAATCAATAAAAGAAAGAATGTTTCTCTTGGTAATTTACACTTATATATCCCCATACAAAGAAGTGAAAATCAAAAAGACTCAACAAGCGAGAATTCGTTTTGTAAGAGAAATAATACCTTTTTAACAATTTGGTTCACCAATTTTTTTTGCTTGATCCCAGCTGCTACGGCCAATAAACTTGTATGCTTTGAGTTGTTCTGATTAAAAAAGTACATAAAAAAACGTACAGAAGTTGAAAAAGAACTTCACAAGATGATTTGTATAACTTGATGATGGCTATGATTCACACTTATAATAATTTGTTCAATCAAGTTAAGCTTTAGGAAGTAATAAAGACAAAAAATAAAATCATCGAGAAATTGTAAAATTATTGATACATACATCATTTGAAAGAGGGCCCGACAAAGGGTGCATTTCCAAGTTTGTAGTAGTCGAAACAATTCCTCTCGGCAAAGCTTCGCTCCCAGTAGGCCTGCATTTGTCCTAAAATTAAAAAAATCGATCTCTTTAAGTTAGAAGCAGTCGGTGTAAGAAATTTATTTTTTGGGATTAGAACGAAGAAGCTTGTAGATATGACAAACATTGCATTTGTCAACGTCTGTATTTTCTCTGGGATCAATCACTTCAATGTCCAGTGTTGGTGCTACCTGAAACTGCAAACACATATTCGATTATATGGCTATTTATACCCACTACTATTTCTTGTTTCTATAGTCAGATTTTGACACAGTTTACACAGATTATGTCAAGGATCATATTTTGTTAAGACAAATTTCCCATAAGAAAATATTTGCGCATTTTTCAGACATTTTAATCCAGATAAACATTTGGTTTGGATGCCAAGGAAAATAGTGTAATAGTATGAAATCTACCTCGCATTCGACAGGTTCTGTGAACTGTTGTGTATCATTGAGTCCAAGTCCTGGTGATAACTGTATTGATTAAATAATGGAATCAATTTTCATTCAAGAAACATGCATATGATGCCGTACAAATATTTTGATTACTCCAGAGACAAAAAAAAAAAAGGTAATTAGAAATTGTGACATCTATAGCTTTAACAGTAACCACAGCGTAAAATGCTCGGATTTTGATTTCAGTAATCCATTTTTGTTGCAAAAGGACCAGGGAACAAGAAGATACATTTTTAGATTGTACGTAAAATAACTAGAAAAGCTTTTACTAATCAAGAACAACAAAAATCAGTTAATGCTCCAATACAAAGTGTAGATTTAAGCTAAATAATCTCATCTACTCAAACGAACACTCACGTTTTATAAAAATTGTACACTGGATTGAATCTCTGCTACATTCCAAGTATGAATGGTCTTATTAAACAAACTTCGAGGATGCACTGAATAACCTTCCAATTCAAAATAGCCGAATCAAATGAATTTGGCTCGCAGAGAAGTCGGACAATATATCAAAGTCATAATTGAATGAAAAGCGTTCTCTTCCCTCCGACTTCTTTAACCAAAAGACAGCTAATGACTATGTTTTAGAATCGAGTTAAAGGCACGGGTAACTCAAACCATTCAAACCACATAATTAATACACTATTTTCGACATACTTGAGATAATCTCAACCACTCCCATAATGTTGTAAAAAAGTACATCGGTAATTGTTTTGGTTCCAAAGTAGAATGAACATATACCGTAAAAGGATCTTTCCCAAGCCATGCGCTGCAGATGAAGAAAGCAGCACAAATCAAACACATGGTAACGAAGAGACTGTACAGACATGATCTGCTTTTAGGATCTGATAACATAGAAACCTGAAAACAACGAAACAATTCGAATATCAGAGATAATCGCAAGGTGTGAATAGTGATAATACTCTAACTAATTGGTATAAGCAGGTTGGTTCGCTGGATTTATGCCACACCTTAGTCATAATGGTACATGTCTCAAAATATGAATTTGTACAACTTACAGAACATTAAGTTGACAAAGGCAAAAACCAAAGATGAAGTTTGAAGGTCTCAAAATAACAAGTCCATCTTTGAAAAAATCATGTTGGCAAGGTAAAATGATTGCCACAACACATAGGACTCGTTTGGGAAACTTGATTTAGTACAAATTTATCAATTGTTTGGGATCTTTGAATACATTCATGATACTAACGCCAACCCGTTTTTGTGTCCTACGGTCGGTTGATAACTAGTCGAGGCCATGGGGTGCAATTACATAATCCCACCCAACTCGAATCCTTCTGTGAAGGGTCCTTGACGAATTTGTCCTTATTTGCGTGGGTAGAACTATGTTTCTACTTTTCATTAGGGGTAATTTGGTCATTTTGGAAATTTATCCAATTTTATCATCAATGTCAAACAAAATATTATTATCCTACTAAAATAATCACATATCGCAATCATACTTCACAAACATGTTATTAAACTCAATTATATGATCTCAATGTTAACTTATCCAAACTATTTTATGAATCCAATCAACAATCGCAAACAAGTCTTTAACGGATAAACATTACAGCCCCTCCTAAAGTAGAATCTACAAGTAGACGACGACTAGGACGAATATACACGCGCCATCCAATATTTATGACAAGAAGTCAAAAAAACCCAACGAACCGGCTAACAAAACGAGAAAAGAGATTTAATTCTGCTGAACTGCATACCATGACTCACAATCAACAGCACCAAACTGTCAATAACACAATCAAGAATGCCTTATCCCATAAATGGGACTGCCCTCAGAAAGTGTTAACTAAACCAAATTCAAATATATCAACAGTCAATAATTGCAACAAATTATTTCCAATTAACGACAATTTCAAAAAATATTCAAATTTTGAAAACGGTGTCCTATTTTTAGTCATATGGAATTAATCCACACGATTAATCAATCATAGTTTCAAAGCCCAAAGGTCAAACCTTTTTCCCCACAAACGAATGCTATGAAAATTTAACTCATACAAAGTCTACACAAAAACAGAGCATCCTTAAAAACCTCAAAAAAAAAAAAAAAACCCACCTTGATAAAACCGACCATAAAATCCCATATACACGTCAAAGTAAATTCAACCAGGAATCTCTTTATACCATTAACAAAAACCATCAAACACCTCAACAGCACAAAACTACCCAACATAAAATCCCATGCACCAAAAAAAAAAAAAAACTTTACAAGAAATATATACAACTATTAACTATATATATTTGTGTGTGTGTGTGTGTGTGTGTGGAGAAAGGTGAAAAGAAATAGAACACGGAGATACTTACAGAATTATTTGACTTCATGGCTCATGAAAAAAGCTCAGAAAAACACCCGCGGACAAGGCAGAAGAATCTAAAAAGGGCCTTTTTATTTCACTTTTCTATTTGGACCTTTCAAATACATACATATGTATATATACGTATAGTGAATATAGATACAGGAGACGTGTATGTATCGTTTTTACAGTATTAAGAGTCTAAGAAGACTAGAATTCTATTTCTGCTGTGTTTTTTTTTTCTTTTTTTGAAGAACAGAGGAAACCATTATTGGCGCAGCCAGAGTTGGAATGTATTTTTTGGTCGTGCAAGGACGTGTGTTGATTCTCTTTCGCGCGCGTGTGGGTACTCGCTGGTGGGGTCGTGCCACGTGGACGTGTGGAGCCTACCGTTTGGTAGTCGTGGATGGGTATGGATTTATTATGACAATTAATATGTCTAATCTTGGATTAGTATTGGAAAAGATTTTTTGTTTTATTTTGTTTTGATATTATACTTGTATTGGTATTCCTAGTGGGGACACATTATTGTGATTGGCTTTGTCAATTTTACATTATTGATAACAAATTGGTTTTGTTTATTAAGGTCTAAAATTGTTTTTGAATTTTCAAACTTGCTCTAGAAAAAAAAACTTAATTAAGTGAAGTATAAAAAAAAATTATTGAAGTTATGGAATTAATTAATTTATGATATTTTGGATTTAATCAATGGTTTTGATGTTGTATTGTTGCGTCCAACAGATTTTATGTTCCACATTTTGTGTTCCACTACATTGGATTATAGATATGTGTGTTAACATATGATTTTTTAGATGTAAATACAAAATTCATCATCAAATGGAGTAAAACATTAAGTGAAATATTAAATCTGATTACGTATAATATCTATCGTTGTTACGTATTTTTTCAAATATGTATTTAGTATATATTCAATTATTCATACACATAATGAAGTATAAATATTATTTTATATTTGGATGAGATAGAAGATGTGCTCCCCTTAAAACCATAAGAAAGTGATAAATTCAATTTTCCTTTACATAAAATACGAAAGAATAATGGGGGCATGAAGAATGTCAATGATTGGCGGCAGACAATAACAATATAATCCACGCTATCTTGCTCGTCTCAAAAGGTCAACTTAGAACACAGTGTTTGAGTAAATTAAATATATATGTTTTTTTCTTTTTAATAACCTAATAGGCTTAAGTCGACTATACTTTGATGACAGGTCTAATGGCTTGGGTTGGGCAGACCCAAGCCGATTCGAGCCCAGTGGGCCATTTTGTAAAATCGAGCCGTTCCGGAATTTCTTGTGACCCGGGTCAATTTGGACCTCTCGCAAATGAAGCCGAGTTCGAAGTCGATTTCAATTTCACAAATTGCTATTCTATTGCTACCATATAAATTGTTGGATGCGCCTGGCCAGGGTCTGTGGTTGGATCAACTGTCCATCACCAATAAAGTTGGCAAACTATAGTCCGATCGGCCCGAGATTTGGATTCATCTGGGCTATGATTTTCTAGGATCAAATTTTTTTTGGCCTATTTGGCTTGGGCCGACAAATTTTTGTAAAAACAAAAGACAAATATGGGTTGGACTGGACCAAGCAATTTCGGGGCCCGAGCAAAATTGGGTAAGCCAACCCAACCCCATTTTTTTCAAAAGTCCAATGAGCGGGTCGGGTCACCAAGGCTCAACCCCTAATAGGAGGTAGGATTGCCTCCCCAGAAACCGAACACACACTGATGACCTCCAGAGTGCATGAGGCCACCTTATTTGCCAATCCACTTGTCCCTAGGAGAAATTTACTATATATGTTGCTTTCCTGTGTGGTCAGGGTCGGTCCTTTCATAGGGCCAACAAGTCGGTCGATTCTGCCCAAAAAAAATAAGAAATTTAAGGGCCCATAATATTTTATGTACCTTTTTTTGTATATAGTATATGTATATAGAAAATAAAATGTTGCGCCATGAGTAAATCTAGCCTAGTAGTTGAATGTCTGTTATTCCCATAAAAGTTCCCAATCGCAGCCAGTGGTCAAGCTCTCCACTAAGAATGAATAGCCCATATCGATTTTTCTTATAGTTTTGCTAACAACATTATCACACTTAATTTCTTTTTTAAATTCTCTCAAAGTTGGATCTCATCAAAACTCTTCTATAATCAACCATGTCACAAGAAATGATTCAATGGGCTAGCTATCTTGTCGATTAAGAAATAAATTATTGAACAACTTGACAATACTAACTTGATTAATACTTTTGTTGCTAAAATAGTAAGATATTTAAATAAATATTTTGATTTGTGAATATGAATCACATATTATTTTAACTATAATAGAGTTGTTTTATATCGCACAATTTTCTTTATTTTGTTGTTTTAAATTATTCTTAAGTTTGTATAAAAAAAAGGGCTCAATTTTAAAATTCCACTCAGGCCAAATAATTGATAGGATCCTCCATGTGTGTGGTGGATGTACTAAGTGTATATATGTTTTTTTTCAAGTTCTTTGAGATATATGAAATTGGCCTGGAATATGCTGAGTAACATAAAAGTGACACAATATCCAACTATTTCTTGTTAAGTATAAAAGTCAAATTAGTAGAAAAATTCCAGCAATAATAATGCTTCCATTAAAATACTACAGTTGTTGCTTTGATGTGTAGCATATCATTAATTAATTAATAATTGCACCATACATATGGTATAAGTGTTAAGATGTGTATAGATAATTAAAAGTAAACTCTAATAGTTTATTGAACTTAAAAAAGAAAGAAAAAGTATAAATGCTCCAAGCCCCTATATACGATGAATGTACTAAAAAAATTAATGTTTATTATACTCGACAAAGTTCGATGAATTTATGGGTTCTATTTAAAGTCTATAATTAATTCAATTTTTGATTTGAAGTCAATAAATGTAAATAAGTAATTTTTGACTGTTCGGATTCTTCGGAAGCCTTTTAAGTTGCTGGAATATAAATTTAATACTTTGTCAGAATTTTGCACCGAAATATACGGATGTGGGAAAAGACATCAATGCCGGTACAAACAATTTTGAACCAATTTTGGGTTTTGTTGTAAGTTTCTTAAAGATTTAATACACAATTCTACATCATGTATCATATGTTTTATTCATGGAATTTTGAACCAATTTTTTTTTTTTTGGCTAACTTTCAAGAAATTTATTTTAGATGGAGAGATTTCATGCTACATAAATTAATATTATTCATAAATTTGTTGCCTATTGATTGTAACATAATACAATAATATTAGAAAATAAATGATATGTTATGATTATTTGCAACATTAGATAGGTAGTGTCAGTAACATCCGTGTGTGTATGATGAGTCGTGATATAATCGTTACACATAATATTTGATCATGATTAAAAGACTTTAGAGAAAGTTCAATCATGCGCCATTTAATTGGGAGCCAAATTTTTGGAAGAGCGGATCCCAACTGAACACCATTTCAATTGCTACTTTAAATTTTGCTAGCACGGTAGTTGCGTATGTATGTATGTATGTATGTATGTATGTATACATATATGTTGTCTATGAAAATATTTTAAAAGTTCGACTTTTATCCTAATTGTATATTTTTCAGTTAAAATTAGTTATCTATATTTTATATGTACATAAATACTTTTAATATGTTAGATGTATTATATCTAATTAAATATCATGGTTTAGTTTTTGCTTAAATTTTATTTATAATTATTTGTTCTATTTATGAATATTATTTAATTTACTATTAAGTAAAAAATACATACTTTAATTGAATAATTGTAAAATATAATGCAATAGATTAAGAAAATTATAAAATAGATAATTTAATGAAATACAATAATTATGGCAAATGGAATTACAAATTTTATGTTCAGGGTAATATTTGAAATATATGTATTGAAGATGGGTTTTGACAATATTGGTGAAAAAATTACACAATTTTAATAAAAGAAAAAAGTTGTGTTAAAATAAAATTTTAAGTCGGAGATAAATGATAATCGCTCAAGTACTATCTTTCCTAGCCCCTTCCTATGTAAATAAAATGTATACTAGTCTTTCTTCTATGTTCTACAAACCTTAATGATGAGTTCTATTGACTAGACAAAAGGATTCATGTTCTGTCAAGTATCACAACAACAATGTATTGTCAAATTCATTTATTCATTTTTTTTTTTTTGAAACAAATTCATTTACTCTTATTTGGAGGCAAAACATGAATCAGCAATAGATAAAGGGAAAAAATCTGTAATTGCTAAGGATTGGTACAATATCACAAGTTGTTAATATATTTTTTAGAGTTTCACATCTCATGATTGGTTGGCAAGACTAAGATTTTTTTTTTTTGGTTGGCAAGACTAAGATTTGTATATATATCTAAAACTTTAAATAATGATGTATTAGTTGTATTCTCAAAATTCCATTATAGGCCCTATTTTGCTATGTACTTTGTTTGGTTGTTATCACATCCAATTTTAGTTAAATTTCCTTGAGGAGTATTCTTTTTCGACTCTCTTAGAATATGATGGAGATATTGATAAAGATATGATATCGTGTTTATTATCTTTTAGGATTTTAGTATATATTTTAGAATATCTTATATTATATTTTAAGAAGTGATTTATATGTTTATGATTATAATTAGTTTATCTTTTAAGTTTCCTAATCAAGTTAGGAGTTTTATTGTGCTAGGATTTTAATCCTATAAATATTTGCTATTTTGTTATATTTAGGAGGTCGAATATTATTAAATTTTGAGATTTATCTCTTTCATTGCAATTTACGTTTCTTTGAGAAGATTCGTATTGCTTTTATTTGTTGCTCGTTTATTTGTGCTTCTACCTGCATCGGTTGGTATTCAGAGACGGACTTGACACGAACCATGTTGTCCGGGACAGGATCCACAACGCAAAACGACATCGCACGCATCCGTCAACAGATCGACTTGTTGACACAACGGATAATCACGTTCCGCATCCAGCAACAAGAAATTTTCGACATCGTCACTGCCCAACTCACAACCGACCGTGATCGAGTGCTCGAGACAGGCAACGGAGGCAGTGGTCGGAACTATCGTGGTGGTTGTGGTTTCGATTTTTATCCATCCCCACATATTTTGTCAAATGAGGAGGATGGTGGTTACGATAGACCACCAATTTTTGATGAAGAAATTGACAACACTATCATGGAGGTCGGCTACGACGAGCCTCCAAAATTTGACGAGGAGATTGTTTGTTATGATGGGCCACCTATATTTTATAAGGAATATGACGACACAATTTCTGAGATTGGCTACGCAAAACAAGTGCAAGTTGCCGAGGAAAATGGTGGCAATAATGTCCCACTAAATAAACAAATTGAGAATGTTTATTTTGCATCTCAACTATTTCTCAATTGCATGACCTACATCAGCAAACCAATGGATGGGAGGGTATCCATTGATTTTTCCTCTCATGTTTTGGGATTGTCACTTCTAAATCCTTATTTACAATTCATTCGACCATATTATAATTGTGCTATATCATCTTCTCATGTCATCCTACCAAACACTTCTTTATTCATTAGTGGAGTTAGTCCTTTCTATGGGATTGTTCAAATCAACCAAGTGCCGAAGTTTAAGGCACGAGCTGGAATATTTAAGTTTCAATGACAATCAAAAATTCCTCAGCTTGATATATTTGGAGAAGCCTTTTATGATGTAGTCTTCGTACGCGTCATTTGTATTCATCTTATTTTCTCGTCTCGTCCTCTGCGCGCCCCTCCATGGTTTGACAATTATTCTATCTCCCTTCCGATTCGAGACGAATCATTTCGACCCCGGAGAGAATGATGGAGATATTGATAAAGATATGATATCGTGTTTATTATTTTTTAGGATTTTAAAATATATTTTAGAATATCTTATATTATATTTTAAGAAGTGATTTATATGTTTAGGATTATAATTAGTTTATCTTTTAAGTTTCCTAGTCAAGTTAGGAGTTTTATTGTGCTAGGATTTTAATCCTATAAATATTTGCTATTTTGTTATATTTAGGAGGTTGAATATTATTAAATTTTGAGATTTATCTCTTTTCATTGCAATTTACGTTTCTTTGAGAAGATCCGTGTTGCTTTTGTTTGTTGCTCGTTTATTTGTGCTTCTGCCTGCATCAGTGATGGAGATATTGATAAAGATATGATATCGTGTTTATTATCTTTTAGGATTTTAGAATATATTTTAGAATATCTTATATTATATTTTAAGAAGTGATTTATATGTTTAGGATTATAATTAGTTTATCTTTTAAGTTTCCTAGTCAAGTTAGGAGTTTTATTGTGCTAGGATTTTAATCCTATAAATATTTGCTATTTTGTTATATTTAGGAGGTTGAATATTATTAAATTTTGAGATTTATCTCTTTTCATTGCAATTTACGTTTCTTTGAGAAGATTCGTGTTGCTTTTGTTTGTTGCTCGTTTATTTGTGCTTCTGCCTGCATCAGTTGGTATTCAGAGACCAGTCTACGCTCCCTGAAACATGTTGTCCAGACCGGATCCACAACGCATGAACGACATCACACAAATCCGTCAACAGATCGACTTGTTGACACAACGGATAATCACGTTCTGCATCCAGCAACAGGAAATTTTCGACATTGTCACCGCCCAGCTCACGGTCGACCGAGATCGAGCGTGCGAGGCAAGCAACATAGGTAGTGGTCGGAACTATCATGATGGATGTGGTTTTAGTTTTTATCCATCCCAGTATAATTTTTCAAATGAGAAGGATGGTGGTTATGATGGACCACCAATTTTTGATGAAAAAAGTTGCGACAATATACTAGAGATTGGCTATGAAGAATCTCCAAACTTTGACGAGGAGATTAGTGGTTATGATGGTCCACCTATCTTTGATAAGGAAGATGATGACGCAAATTCGACCTTTGGCTATGATGAGGCAGATGAAGACACTATTTCAGAGGTTGGATATGAAAACCTTCTACAATTTGACGATGATAATGGTGGATATGATGGTCCCCCAATTTTTGACGAGGAAGATCGCAGTTATGATGAGCAATCAATTTTCCATAAAGAAATTGGGATTGTTTGTGGGGATCTTCAATCTAAAACAATAGAAAAAATAAGTAATGACAAGGAATCACGGATAAGAAATAAAATTCATGATGTATCTATTATTTATTCTATTGGTGTCTCTAAATTTCGAAATGAATGGCACGTTCAGGATTGGTTTGATGGATACAGTGGAATTAAGTCGTCGCTTGGGCAAAGTGGAGATGGTTTTCTAGAGTTTCACCTGGATTATTTTATTTTTGATCCATTTCAGCTACATTTTGGTATTCACCTTATTTTTAGATCTCGTCCTCCTCGCGCCCCCTCCATGGTTTAACAATTATTCTAGTGTCAATCTCCTTTCCGATTCGAGGACGAATCGTCTCGACCCCGGAGAGAATGATGGAGATATGATATATATCTTTTAGGATTTTACATTATCTTATATTTTAGGAAGTGATTTGTGTTTAAAAGTATTTTATTCTGGTTTATCTTTTAATGTTTTCTAATTAAGTTAGGACTTTTAGTTTACTCTTATAAATAATTGGTTTACTATTTTTTTTAGGGAGATTGAATATAATTAAAATTTGAGATTATTCTCTTTGCAATACATGTTTTTTTGAGAATTATATTGCTTTGTTCAATACTTCCGGTATTCTTGTGAATCAACAGTAGTATTTGTGTTCTTTGTTGTTCTAGCATTACGTTTCCCGCATCGTGAGAATATCTTGATTTGCACCACTTTAGTGCATAATTTGCACTATGTTCATGCATAATTAACATTATATCTTCAGCAGTTTGCACCACTTTTTGCACTAGAAAATAACATTTCATAATGAATCTTTATTTTATTAATTTAATATTGATTTTTATTACATATAAAATTTTATTTAATATAATATTTATTAAATTTTATATTTTCAAAATTAATCAATTTTAAAAAAAATATGTAAAACTTAATGAAATTACTTAGAAAATATGTAAAAAATGTATAATTTATAATTTATATAATCTCATAGTATTATTCAAATTACACATCATATTATTTAAAAAAATACACCACATATAAATGAATAAATCTTACTATTAGTTTCTATTAAATTAATTTATATACAAAATTAGTTACAATATTCAAAATTAAAAAACACATATTTAACGAAAAAACCCACAAAAAAAAACAAAAAAAAGAGTGAGATGATAAAGTCAAACAGTGCAACGTCATTGTACAAATGCCAAAATAACGCCAACAACTAGCGTAGTGCTGGAGCACAAAAAGTAACGCCCAATGCCATTTGATGTGCTGCTGGCACTACAAAAAAAGGGTAATTTAGCGGCATATATTTAGCGGTGGTCATGCAAAAACGCCACTAAGAGGGTGTTTGACAGAGCTTATAAGCTCTCAAAAATAGCTTATAAGATATTTAAGAGCTTATAAGCTCTTAAAATGTGTTTGGTAATTTTTTCCAGAAGAGCTTATAAGCTCCAAAAAAAAATTGTTAGAGAGCTTATAAGCTCCTAAAAAAAAGTACCTCCACCCCAACTTTTTAAAAGAGATTATAAGCTCTTTATTTTTATTTTTAAACATTAAAAAGATAAAAATATCCTTAATAATTTTATAGTATCCCAAAATTACCCACTACACAATTAATCTCTCATTTTTTTTTCCTGTAAATTCAACTATCTTATTTTATCCAAACACTCTGACAACTTATTTTTAAAATAAGATCCAACATCTTATAAGCTCCTAAAACAGCTTATCAGATGTAGGAGCTTATAAGACGTTTTAAATAAAGCTTAGGCAAACACCCTCCAAATAAGTATTTGGCGGCAGTTACACTAATTGCCGCGCTCTAGTTTAAAATTTTTATTTTCGAAATTTTGGCCACGGTTATTTCCTGGCGGTTTACAAAACCACCGCGATATTTTCGATAATCGAAAGTTAGCAGCATTTAAAACCTCCGTGATCCTTTTGCCTATAATATGAGTCTTAGGCGTTAGTGGCGGTAACATGAAGTCAGCGGCTCTACGATAATCAGAGGGGGTGAATAGATTATCTCCATATTTTCGATTTCGCCCTCTTTTTCGAATGAATGCTCAAAGACAGATAATAAAGGTGTGGAATGTAAACAACACACGCGTCGATTTATAGAGGTTCAACCCACGCAGGGCCTAATCCTCTACCACCCCAAGTATATCAGGGATGGATTTCAAAAAGAAAAAGATTTTATTAATTTACCACAAATTAATACAACACCAACTTACAACAACACCTTCAAGAGCACCACACTCTTCTTCAACACCACCTTTGAGATTACCACAATCTCACTGAAGATTACCACAATCTCCAGCGGCGCTTGTGAAGATTACCATTGATCTTCAACCTTGAAGAATACCAAATTCTTCAACACCTCAACAAGAAGATTACCACAATCTTCTTTCCTAACACCTAGATCACCCAAGAGTGTTCTTACCACAAAGAACACTCACGAGGATATCTTGTGTTGAATGATTACCCAAATTCAAGATTACAACTCGATAATTGATAATACAATAGAGTGCAAGTGTAATCAAGAAAAGCCTAGACCTCAAGAATGTGAAAGTGAATAGCTAGGTAAATTACAACAAGAAATAAGAATGATGTAAGAACAAGTGTATTCTTGAGTGTATCTTGTTGTGTTGTAGTTTTTCTCTCTACATGTTGTGCTTCAAATCTTATATATATAGGAGATGATTGATCTTGATGATAGCTCACTCTTGGAATCGATTTCTACAAAAAATTGCAATTAAAATCAAGATTATAGTTGTTAGAAATCAATTCCACAATTTAAGGAAAAGCTGTCTCAGACAATTGCACAACGGTTAGAATTTTCTTTGTCAAACTTAAGGCGGCCAGGCCGCACACAAATAGAGCGTTTGAAAAAAAAGAATACACATTTACACAGGCGACTGGTCGACGTCTACCTCGACCAGGTCGACCTATGCCTCAACTTAGGTCCCCTCATGGGTTTGGAAGAAAGAAAACATTCTGTTTCAATTTTTGCTCCCAGTCGGGTCTCCTATAGGGCGGCCGGTCGGCGGACACCGGTTGCCTATAGGGGCGACCGGTTACTGACCATTTTCTCGCAAACATGAAGTTTTTGTTTTTTCTCAACTTTCAGTGCGGGTTGCCCTATACGGCGACGGTTGACCTCAAAACAAAAGTGTTATCCAATTTTATATCGAAAATAAACTTCAAGAAATACTCCGAAAAATAGTGAAAATATTTTAGACCGATCGGGAATATTAGGACAACATTTAGAAACATTGTTTTGGTGTAAAAATACATTAACAGAAAATCATTAAAAGTGTTGTTCAATTTTGTCGAAAATAAAACTTGAAGAAATACTCCGGAAAATATTAAAATCATTTTAAATCATTTAGGAGTATTTGGACAACCTTTAAAACCATTGTTTTGGTGTAAAATCAAAATCATCAAAATCATGATAAAACCATTTATCAAACAACGGTTTTATAAACCGCCAATACATTGTAATTGAATACTAAAACTTAGAATTTTAAATGAGAAGCAATATAATAAAGGGTGTGGCTATTCACACCCACCTCTTTTATTACTACACCCACCTTTTTCTTTAATCCCTATTTTACCCCCTTTCCCAAAATAAAATCATAATAAGTTTCCCAACCCTCATTTACATCTTTCTCATCCTAAAACTATCATGGTGCAGCGACGACGCCGAATGCACCGGTGGTGGCGGAGGAGCGCACTGGCGGCGAATCTCCTCTCTATTCTTTTTTTTTCTTTATTTAAACGTGCTGGCACAGTAAATTAGAAACCCATTAATGCATTAACATTAAACACTAATGGTCAAACTTAATTAACATAATAATTTATGTCCAGTATAATTTCCTTTGAAATATTTTGTAATCTCAAAATGTTTGTGTATTGTTTGTGTGGACGGTGATGGTTGAGAATGGTGGATTGTGGTGATGGTGGAGGCAGCGTGGTGGTGGGGGTTAGTTTTCTTTGTTTTTTTTTTACAAAAGGGTATAATGGGAATAAAGTGTATTAAAATTAACACTAATGGTCAAACTTAATTAACATAATAATTTATTTCCAGTATAATTTCCTTTGAAACATTTTGTAATCTCAAAATGTTTGTGTATTGTTTGTGTGGACGGTGATGGTTGAGAATGGTGGATGGTGGTGATGGTGGAGGCAGCGTGGTGGTGGGGGTTAGTTTTCTTTGTTTTTCTTTTTTTACAAAAGGGTATAATGGGAATAAAGTGTATTAAAATTAAAATGATGGGTGTATTAAGAGGAAAAGGGGGTGTAAGGGCATCTCCAACCCATAACACCAAATTTGGCGTGAAAATCACACCAAATTTGGTGTTTTGGTGTAATTTTGCAAAACTCATCTCCAATCCACTACACTAAATCTTACACCAAATGAATATTTTAATATTTTCTTTTCATTTTGGAATAGCAAATTTATTTGTTTATGCAATTATTTCTTTTGCTTATATTTTATTATTATTAATGTAACTAAATAAAAACCTATATTTAACTAATATTACATTAACTAATTATATTGCAAAATTAATATCACAATAAATAAATTATAACTAATATCACAATATAACTTATATTTAACTAATATACATTAATTAATTTATTTGTTTATGCAATTATTTCTTTGATGTTTTTTTAATTAAATTATAATTTTGTTTATTAATTATTTTAGTTTATCAAAATTTTAAGTTTAGTTTATAATAATTTATTGGTAAATATTAACTATTGTTCATCCAAAATAATAATTATATACAAAATTTAAATAACTAAAACCATGTTACAAATGATTATATATCAAATATAGGATACGATAGGAATTAAAAGTTTGAAGTAGAAGAAATTGGAGGACAAAGAGGGAATATTTGTATTACACCAAATATGGTGTGATGTTTAGAGTTGATTTAGAGGGTGTTTTTTAGATATTTGGTGTTTTAGTGTGAGTTTTAGAGTTGGGTTGAAGATGGTCTTAATAGCCCCACCCTATGATAAATAGATATTAGTTGTCAAAAGTAAAACAATTAGATAATAGAAATTAGATTATCAGTTCAAGTGAAGTCTCTTCGTCTCCCGTTCTCTCTCCCCTTCCTTAACCCTCCTGCCGCCGTCGCCGACACCGTAGTACCATTGTCCACCGGAGCTCAGATCTCACCACTCCAGCCACTAGCCGCCTCCAGCGACCACCTCTATCCACATTCAGATCTGGATTTCCAAAGCCCTAGCTAAAAAAAAGGTAATTGTTAATTTTACTTGTTCGATTCTTTTGATTTATTGAAATTAGAAATGTTCAAATCCTTCAATAAAGTGTTCTTCTGAAATACAAGTGCAGCTTATTAACTTTTTTGTACTATGAGTTGGATTGCTACTTTTTTTCTTAAAAAAACTGTTTAGGATTGTAAATTTTTTATATATTCGAAGTTTAACCTCTCTGTTTGCCGATGATTTTTTCGCCGATTTCCTGCACAAACCAACAACACTTTCGTGCTTGTTTTCTACGAGCACTAGTTACTATGTGTTTGCAAACCTTCAGCTTGTATGTGTGGTTTTCATTTCCATTTTCAGTCTCATTTTGGCTTCAACGCTCTGTACTTATTCTTCTGCTGTGATCAAGGCCGCGACTATTAAGAGGGCGTTTCGCGTGTCGTTAGCCGTGTCCGTATTTTCGTTGTAGCCAAGCCGTAAAAAGCTGCCTCTTCTGGTGGTCTGAGGAGGATTAGCCATGTTGGTATTTTTTTTGGAGGGAATCTAAAGTTGTGGTGCAATGTGTGTGAGTGTGTGTACAGGGGAAGCTGTAATTATATATAGTGCGTGTTAATGTTAAACATAATTTTGAGAATATATTGAGATTTTTAATAAATTTTTTGTGGTCAATGAAGGTTTGGTGTAGGTTGAGAAGTTGAGGACCTGAGGAAGTTTGCTGAGTGAAGTTACATAGAAACAGAAACTGGGACCAGGTTAATGTTGAACATAATTTATGTAATAATCTCTGACTGTGATTGTATTTTCTGTTATTAGTCTGCTCTTTCACCGTGGGTAATTTTGATTTACTTTTGTACTGCCACTTGTTAAGATTTGACTAGCCTGACTTGATAGCTATGCATCTCTTCTTCAAGTGTTCTCTTCAAGAAGAATTTGAGCACTGATTGAGGACCCAAGGTGTGAATGCATTGCTTTCCTCTTAATCAATTTTCTTCTCTTTACTCCAATTCTTGTGTGAGGAATATGGTGATTTTGCTTTCCATATATCAATCTCGGTACAATAATTGCATCAGGAAGTGATTTAGTATAACTCTTTTGTCGCTTAATCATTTTTGTTTGAATGATGTTCGTCAAAGAAAGGGAATAATGCTGAAAATGGAACAGTTGCTATCTGAATCCTTAATATGGATATATGCCATCAACCAGTGGATTCTGGTTATTACTTTTCTGCTGTTGTTACCGGAAGAAGAGACCAGTAAATGCTTTTGCATTGTTGGGCATGTGTAATTTGTAATTGTCAATTTCATTGTGGGTTAGTATACTTGTTGTTTGCTGTCTTCTTCTCTATATAAGTTTTTGACATATAAGTTCTTTTTTGACAATTATATGGGGTGCATCATGCATGTGGTGTCAGCGTGTGAGTGCTTCTCTATATAGAAGACTACGTGGCTAGTTTGGAGAAGGAGCTGGCTGCAATTAAGTCTAAATTGAAAGCTCAAAATCATAAAATGGAAGCGCAAAATCTTCAAATGGAAGATATGAAAAAGACTTTGGGTTTGTATTTAAGTAGTAATTCTAATCTTGTAAGATTTTTATCCTATGCAGTTTTGATCAAATAAGTTTTAATTCCATCTTGTCGCTAGCCACTCGGAGGTTGAATCTGCTTGGCCCGTTGCACCACTTGCTTCATCGACGCCTTGCGCGCCGCCTCCGTACACAAAACCACCACATGCAACATTTTCACGAGTTTATCCTTCGGACTAGAGTCCCATAAATCGACATTGTAAAGACATCTTAGTCATACCTTTATTCAACATCATGCACGCCCATAAAGCGATGTTAAATCCATCATCGTGCAAATAAACGACGGATCTAAAGCCCTCTTATCGAGCATTAATTCCAAAAGCACCACACTGCAGTAGTTTTGTAAACATCGGCCTTGTTCGACACTCGCCGCCTGTCGGCCACGTATTCGGCGCTATGTATCCGTAGAGTCCCGGCTACCACGAGCGATCGCGTGCGTCTCAGGAGTAGCGAGAATCTTACACAATCCAAAATCCAACAAATACACATTGTTATCGTCGTCCAACAATATGTTACTCGGTTTGACGTCTCGATGCAGGACGCACGTATTGCACTGGTCGTGTAGGTAAGAAATGACGGAGGCGATATGCAAGGCGATCTTGTGGAGTACGCTCCAGTCAAAAGCTCGTCTCGCTCGGTCTCGATGAGCGGTTTAAATTTCTACCGGGAGATAATTGTAGATCGGGAACATCTCGGCTAAGCGGCGTAGTACCGATTAATGTAATGAGATTCGAGTGTTTGATTCGCGAGAATCCGATCTCGGATGAAAGCGTGTCGGCGCGCTTGGTGTAGTAAAAATACATACCACATTAGGCGCACCACAGTTTCACACTGAGGTCAGCATTCTCGGGTGAATCAAACACCCGAATCTCATTACATTAATCGGGTACTACGCCAGTCAGGCCGAGATGTTCCTGATCTATAATTATCTCCCAGGTGGAAATTTAGACCGGTTCATCAGAGACTGAGCGAGACGAGCTTTTGACTGGATCGTACTCCACAAGATCGTCGTGCATATCGCCTCTGCGGTTTCTTACCTGCACGACCAATGCAATCCGTAGCGTCTGCATCGAGACATCAAACCGAATAACATATTGTTGACGACGATAACAATGCGTATTTGTCGGATTCAGTTGTGTAAGATTCTCGCAACCCCGAGACGACGCGACGCGACCACCCGTGTAGCGGGACTCACGGATACATAGCGCCGAAATACGTGGCGGCGGCGAGTGTCGAACAAGGCCGATGTTTCGACTGGTGTGGTGCTTTTGGAATTAATGTCGGATAAGAGGGCTTAGATCCGTCGTTTTTTATTTGCGATGATGGATTTAACATCGTTTCGTGGGCATGCATGATGATCTTTGAATCAGGTATGACTAGGATGTCTTCGGCGATTTATGGGACTCGTCCGAAGAATAAACTTCGTGAAAATGTTGCATGTGGCGGTTTTTGTACGATGGAGGCGGCCGGTGCAAAGTCATCGATGAAGCAAGTGGTGCAATGGTCAAGCATATTCAATCTCCGAGTGGCTAGCGGCAAGATGGAATTAAAACTTATTTAACCAAAACTGCATAGGATAAAAATCTTACAAGATTAAAATTACTACTTAAACACATCTGATGCGGTATGTAATTTTACATATTACATTTATTTTCTGTGTAATAAATAGTCCCTATTTGTCATAATTTATATGTGAGGGTTTCATCATATATTCTTTCAAATGAATTAATAAATAAAGAGTTTTCATTCTTGTGTCTAATTGCCTTTGTACTTGGATGAATATGGATTCACTTGTAGATGTTTGTAGAGAGCATATAAGAATCGTGCAAAAGTTCTTAGCAGAAGGACTTCTTGGCCCTTGTTGACATCTTCTATTTATATATAGAAGATGTAAAAAATGCTTGTTATGAAGAGAGGCAAGTTTGAAATCTTTAATTATACATCAAATGGCAGTGTGCTCTGGCTCTTTGATGTGGCAGTAGTTAAGTATATATTGGTATGACAAAATAGGGATTGACATGTGTATGCATATAATATGTCTAAATATATGTTAAGGAATAATATTGATATATATTTTGTTTTAATTGTAGGCACCCCAAGGAAGTGGTCATCAACATTCAGCGGGCAACACAAAACAATATTCATATAATATCGAGGAACATGTCCTTATTATATTGAGGAACATATACTTTTGTAGTTTTTTTTTTTAATCGGTATGTACTTTTGTAGTTGTTTTCTAATGACTGTAATGTGATACCTAATTTGATGTTGAATGATAAAGTTGGGTGATATTATTGGGTAGGTATGAATTATAATTAATTTTCAAAGATTAGTTCAATGCATGTACAGGGTATATTTACAATTGCAATGTGATATTGAATGTACAAGTTTAGAAAAAATATATAATATTATTTAGCGCTTATAAAACGGTACAAAAATATAAAAAGTATATATGACAAATTTAGTGGCTATTAAAAATATAGCTAAATGCCAAATCAAAACTATGAGTAAATTTTATTATGAAAAAATAGTTGTAAGCACAAATAAATGCATTTTTAAAATAAATTTTAGTGGCGGCTAGCAAAACTACCGCAAAAATTTGATTTGTAATTCTCGGCGTTTTGATAACCGCTGCTAACAGGTTTTACTAATTTGTGGTAGTTTTGTGACCGCCATAAATATAACTCAAAACGCCACTATAGTCTTAGTAGAACCGCCGCTAAATAAGTGCCGTTAAAATATTGTTAAAATATTGTTTGCAAACCGATATTATTTAGCGACACAATTTATAGCAGTTTTAAAAAACCGCCGCTAAATATATGGCGACACACATATAGGCGGTGGTTGGCAAAGCGCTGCGAAACACTATGGTGGCGGTTTGAAACCGCCACTAAATGCGAAAAAAATCGCTGCTAAGACCATCTCCAACCCAACTCTAAAACCCACACCAAAACACCAAATATCTAAAAAACACCCTCCAACCCAACTCTAAACATCACACCAAATTTGGTGTAATGAATAGTGTTACACCAAATTTGGTGTAACACTATTCCTTTACACCAAATTTGGTGTAATACAAATATTCCCTCTTTGCCCTCCAATTTCTTCTACTTCAAATTTTTAATTCCTATTGTATCCTATATTTGATATATAATTCATTTGTAACATGGTTTTAGTTATTTAAATTTTGTATATAATTATTATTTTAGATGAACAATAGTTAATATTTACTAATAAATTATTATAAATTAAACTTAAAATTTTGATAAACTAAAATAATTAATAAACAAAATTATAATTTAATTAAAAAAGCATCAAAGTTTATCATAAAATACAAAACACTAACATTATAATTAAACTTGAATTAAACTTGAATTAATAAACAAAATTATAATTTTTTTTGTCTTTAAATATTTGTTTTAGATTTGTCGTTTTTTATTGTCTAGTGTGCAATTTAGTATTTTTATTTATTGTGATATTAGTTGTAATATTAATTTTTCAATATAATTAATTAATATAATATTAGTTAAATATAAGTTTTTATTTAGTTACATTAATAATAATAAAATATAAGCAAAAAAATAATTACATAAACAAATAAATTTGCTATTCTAAAATGAAAAGAAAATATTAAAATACTCATTTGGTGTAGGATTTAGTGTAGTGGGTTGGAGATGAGTTTTGCAAAATTACACCAAAACACCAAATTTGGTGTGATTTTCACACCAAATTTAGTGTTATGGGTTGGAGATGCCCTAAATAACATGTTTTTGGTAGTGTGGAGTTGATCTTAGTTAGAAAAATTATATTATACGTTAGAAAAAAAGTAACGCCCAATGCCATCTGTATCTATTTTTTTAATAAGTTAGGAGTAATGGTTGGAGGGGATGAGATAAATTTCAAAGAAATTGAAAGATACATTGTTTGAACATACATTGTTTGAACCCTGTATAATCGTGTAATCTATGTACATACGAATAATTAAAAATTATTTTCATTCGATTTGAACAATAATTAGTACTCTGCAATTGTACATTTTGGTGAAACGTATAGTACACATTATATTCACTTCATATATACTTAAACGCATAATAATCGATTTCAAAAAAAAAAAAGCATAATAATCAATTTAATAAATATTGTATCATTTACGTATAATCATTATTTATAACTGTAAAAGGAATATCATAACAACAAAAATAAACATCCTAATATATAAATTTTAAAATTAGAATAATTTTTATTAAATACTTGCCGTCAATTTATACATTAAATAATATAGAAACGTATATTTTTTTTGCATAATTAAAAATCAGTATTAGCACAATTCATATTTGAAATACGTTCATATTTTAAGTACACATCTACGTATTCATGTAATTATCCATTCATTACTTTGATCTATTTCTCCACGGTGATTCTCAACATATTTTTTTGAGCGCATATTTTCAACAATATTTTATAATATACGTACTTATATGTATTAAATTGGGAACCAGTGATTTAAACTTGGTATTTGACTATACATGTATGGTTATTTGGATTGGGGACTTTGATATATGTGTTGTTTAGTTGAATATTTATTTATCGATTTATTTTTACATTTTAAATATAATACATGATAATTAACATATTATATTACTATTTTACAATATATAAATAAAAAATGATTAGTTTTCATTGGTTGGACCAATGTTTAATCGGTTTAATCTCATAACAAAATAGATACGATCATCGATTCAATTATAAAAAGACTTTGCCAATGGCCAATGGGCCTAGCGATATCACTTCCTCCTTAATGTGAGAGTAGAGCTGGCAAAATCCATATCGGCCCGTGGGCCGGCTCAATCGGCCGGAGTTCTGGGCCGGATTGGGCTACGATTTTCCACGCCCAACCCAAATTGCCCCATGGGCCGAGCTTGGCATGGCTTTTAACCCGCCCCAACGACCTGATTTATTGTCAGCTCTATGTGGGAGGTTAGGACTTTGACTCGTATATGCGTTTAGGAAAGAGTAAAAATAAATAAATTATAAGAACACTATCTCCATTTAACTAACTAATCTAATTGCCGATGTTTTATTTGTCTGTGACTTGTGAGTAAATTTTATACATAAATGTATGATCAAGTCCAACTTATATTATTCAAGAAGAGTTGTTTGAACTGTATGCGCTGCTTGCTACAAAATTTTACAAATAAATAAATTTAGATTCTCATGTATGTTTATAAGACAAAATACAGTATTAAGCATATCAATATACTGCAAATATCGACCAATGTAAAAATATTTATTTATTTATTTAATTTTTTGAAAAGAAAAATATTTATTATATTATTCAAGTATGTTTGAAAAGATTTACATTTTTAAGTTATTCATTTGGGAAATCAATTAAGCCCAGTAGTCAACCAAATGAAGAAAAAATTTGTATGTGCTAATGGATTGCATTTATATTTTCCACATTTAAGAAAAAAAGGGAGAATAGAAAATTAAAGAGAAAATTAAAAAGAAAAAAAATTAAGATATGATTCTTTTCATTTAAATTTTAAAATGAAAAATTAAAAAAGCGCCAAACATTAAATATAGACCATTATGAGGAATCCCCGATAGTCCTGTTTGGGTCCAAGACTGATCCAATCCCTCACCCAACCTGTTTGGACACAAATAGATTGAAGGCGCCAGATAGCATTGTGCGCCGCCCAGATATATTGCGCTCGATACATTCCTGCGCAAATTAGGGTTCCACTTCACTCCAAACCTCCTTCGTTCTTCTTTCCAACGGATTAGTTCGGGAATAACACCCAATTTCGACTCCGATGTTGGTATAATCCATTTGGATCTATATATGTACATGTATTCTTATCAATGTACGATTTATCACTTGAAGATTGATTGGTGCCACGATTAATCGAAAGAGAGGTGCGTCGATTTTTACTATTTCTTAAATACATTTGGCGCTTCTCTTAGATTTTATAGTTCTAAATATATTTCGTTCGTGGATGATCATTTAAATATCGTGGGAACTGATAATTTTTGTTAATAATGGTTTTTTGGGTGTTTGCTCATACGATTCTTTGTCAGCGTGCATTTATGCGTTTTATATCAGTTGCGATAATGAGTTTTGTATACTGGCATTTGATGTATAGTGGTATATGCATTGTCATTTCTACAAGTTGCTGTTTATATGCATTGTTGTATTTTTGTCATTTCCTATTTTCAATATATATTATTTGGCTATTATTTTTGCTTCTGGGGAAGAGAACTTAACATTAGAATGGATTGGAGGATCTGGAGGCAAGTTATTGAACTTTTATAACACAGTTATGTGTGTGGGTAAATGGATTTCTTGAAGTTTATGGTGATTCTTGAGCCATTTCCCCTTTATCCTGGATTTTTAAGGTGTGTCATATGCTTGAGGGAGGGACTCATGGTAATTGAATAACTATCTGTATATCGTATTGATAATGGGCATTATGCTACTCATGCTCTGTAAATATTTCTATTTGTCGTAGAAAGTAACCTTCTTATCGGGGTCCATGTGTTGACAGATTACTAAAGTCAGATTTGTGTCAAATTTGCATTTATATTTGTTCCGATGTGCATAATGAGTTAGCTGCCACTTTGGATCTTCTTACCACTGATTTTGGTAGTTGACGCTTTGTGTTTAGACATGGGCCGAAAATAGCATTGTTTCAAGAAACCTTGAGAAGTCTACAATGTCTGAAGAGGCCGACCAGATGATGCTGGTGTATGATGATCCCTCGGATCAAAGATCCATATCATTGGATGATACAAGCAGCACTGAGGAATCACCAGATGAGACCAGACTATCCTTAGAGATGACCAATGATGTTATTCCATATATCGGGCAGCGGTTTGCTACTCACGACGCTGCTTATGAATTCTACAGTGAATTTGCAAAACGTTGTGGGTTTTCAATCAGGCGTCATCGAACGGAGGGTAAAGACGGTGTTGGGAAAGGTCTCATAAGGCGTTATTTCGTTTGCCATCGGGCAGGAAATACTCCCGTGAAAACGTCGAACGAAAATAAACCACAAAGAAACAGAAAATCTTCGCGGTGTGGATGCCAAGCATACATGCGTATAAGCAAGTCAACCGAATTAGGAGTGCCAGAATGGCGAGTCACTGGCTTTGCGAACCACCACAATCACGAACTTCTAGAACCGAACCAAGTGCGTTATCTTCCTGCATATCGCACCATATCAGAATCTGACAAGAATCGAATTCTCATGTTTGCAAAGACTGGAATTTCAGTGCAACAGATGATGAGGCTATTGGAACTCGAGAAGTGCGTGGAACCCGGATATTTGCCGTTCACTGAGAAAGATGTTAGGAATTTGCTTCAGTCTTTCAGAAAAGTAGATCCTGAGGATGAGAGCATAGATTTACTTAGAATGTGCAGAAATATTAAGGATAAAGATCCCAATTTTAAATTTGAGTTTACAGTTGATTGCAATGGCAGATTGGAGAATATAGCTTGGTCATATGCCTCGTCTGTCCAGTCATATGACATTTTTGGTGATGCTGTGGTCTTTGATACGACACATCGGTTGACTGCTTTTGACATGCCTCTTGGAATATGTGTAGGACTGAACAATTATGGCATGCCCTGCTTCTTCGGCTGTGTCCTTCTCCGTGAGGAAAACTTGAGGTCATTCTCTTGGGCTTTGAAGGTAAAAAGTCATAGTGAAGCACGTTTTGAATAATTAGCTTGGAATGTTTTCTGTCAGTGTGATTGACTGTTTGTATTTGCTTGTTTTGTTGGTCGAGTTAATACTCTTCAGACCTTTAAGCTTTGTTTGGACATAAGGATTTGGATTTGACGTGAAGATTTGCGGAAATTATTTCAAATGACTTCGTCAAGACTCTATATAATCAATTGATCACTCAAAAGTCCACTCAAAACTCAATTTTCTGAAATCTATTGCAGTATAATACTATTTGTTGTTATTTTGGATTTTAAAAATCGACTATATTCAATCAAATATAGCTTAAAATTCGATTTCTTGAAATGCATTGTGATATAAGATTATGTATACAAGCTCATTGGATTTTTTTTTTTTTTTTAATTATGGATTTGAAATCTGTACCTGGACAATCTTAAAAATTTAAAATGCATCTGGAGAAACTTTTTTCTCTAAGATACCCTGTTATATTGGGGTGCGCCTTCTCTTCCTAGTCAACTACCAGTCCAACAAAATGAAAATGGTGCATCTTCTTAGATCCTAGCCCTTAAACACTACAAACAACTCAACCTCCTGGCCCCTCCTCCAACATATAATAGAAGAAAATTAGGAGAGTGATTATATATATGTATGTGTGTATTTCTCATTTAATTTGCATGCAATAAATATAATTATGCTAACTTCGAATTTTTTGTTTGAAGGCTTTCTTAGGATTTATGAATGGGAAAGCTCCACAAACAATATTGACTGACCAAAATATGTGTCTCAAAGAAGCAATAGGAATGGAGATGCCTGCCACCAAACACGCTCTTTGTATATGGCTTATCGTTGCAAAATTCCCATCATGGTTCAATGCAGTTTTGGGAGAACGGTACAATGAATGGAAGGCTGAGTTCTATCGACTCTATAACCTGGAAACTATTGAGGATTTTGAATTGGGTTGGAGAGATATGGTGAATGCTTTTGGTTTGCACACAAACAGGCATATAGCTAGCTTGTATGCCTTACGAAATCTTTGGGCACTGCCATACTTGAGAAACCATTTTTTCGCAGGAATGACCACTCCTGGCCAGTCAAAATCAATTAATGCTTTTATTCAACGGTTCTTGAGTGCTCAAACCCGGCTTGCACATTTTGTGGAACAAGTAAGCACTCTGGCTAAGTTGCTTACTAGCTATATTGAATTTATTTAGTAAGGTGAGATTTTTGTTTTCCTCTTCTCTGTCATGTCACAATCTTGTTCAAGAAAACAATCCAAAGGTTTATATACAATTTTGGGTTAATTACAAAACTACCCTGAATCGAGTTATTTTTCAAAATTGCAAACACCCTCTTGAAGTTTGTATTTACTTGACAAATACCCCCTCAAAGGTGCAATTTGTAAATTAGAAACAAATATCAAGGGCGTAGTTGTAATTTTGAAAATAGTTGTTCAAGTTTGTAGTTAGGCTAATGTTGTGGGGTGTTACTTTATGATTTCTTTATGCTTGAGGTAGAACTTTCACAGAATTGGCCATGCTTGTATACAATGATAATAGGTTTTCGTATTTTATCTTGCAACAGAGTTTGGAAAATGTCGTTTTATAAAGCTACATAACACCATTACCGAGTATGAAGTTTTTGTGATAGAAGCTGACAAATCTGTTATGTGAACGACATATGGTTACTTCAAGATTGGCGACCCATTCTATTAAGGGATAATTACAATCACCTCCCTAGGCTTCGGGCGAATTACAAAAAATGTAGAGGTTTTTGAAAATTGCAAAAACCCTTTGAGTTTGATTCCGTCTTACATTTTCCCTCTTCATAAGCCAAAAAACATTTCAAATCCCTAAATATTACAGTTGCACCCTTCAATTTAAGATAAAATCAAATCAGGGGGCTTTTTGTAATTTTTAAACTTCTATGGATTTTTTTGTAAATACTCCAAACCTTAGGGGTAGTTTTGTAATGCTGTCCTTTCTGCTTTAACTTCTATTAATTCGAAAATTGCCGATGCTGTCCTTTCTGCGTTAACCTAACTTTACGATCAGGTAGCTGTAGCAGTCGATTTTAAGGATCAAACCGGAGAACAACAGACGATGCAACAGAATATTCAAAACATCAGCCTAAAAACAGGGGCACCCATGGAATCGCATGCCGCATCAGTTCTCACGCCTTACGCTTTCTCAAAACTCCAAGAACAGCTCGTGATGGCCGCCCACTACGCGTCATATCAGATGGAAGATGGTTTTCTCGTTCGACACCACACCAAACTCGAAGGAGGTCGGAAAGTTTATTGGGTCCCACGAGAAGGCATAATCAGCTGCAGCTGCCACCAGTTCGAGTTTTCTGGAATCCTGTGTCGGCACGCTCTCCGAGTTCTGTCAACCGGAAATTGCTTCCAGATTCCGGAAAGGTATTTGCTTCTCCGGTGGTGTAAAATCAGCGTACCGCCCAATCGACATCTTCAGGCTCCTCGGAATGATCCAACTGAGAGGATTCAGTTACTGCAGAGCATGGTGTCAGCGCTCGTGACGGAATCTGCGAAATCGAAAGAACGGTTGGATTTGGCTACCGAGCAAGTTTCTGTTCTTTTGTCTCGAATTAGGGAACAACCCGTTTCGAATATCGGGTTGAGAGAACTATCTTCCACACACAGGACTCTTACTTGAGAGAAATATAGTTTCAGTTTGGTTTGGAGAGGGGGAAAAAAGGTTTAATTACGAGAGAACTTTTGTAGAATACACTGAAAAAATTTATAGTAGCTATGAGGATGTGTGTATGTAAAGGGCTTAGAAGTGCCATTTTGGCTAATGTTGTCTCATGTCATTTTTTGTAATTGTTTCTGAAGAAAATTATATATACCTTTCTTTTTCTCTCAGAGCTTTTGGACAGGGGTATGAATATATATGGAGGTCAAGCAAAATGAACGAACAGACAAAATGAAAGAAAATTTTCAAAGTAGTATTCATTTCATTGGGTGTAATTTTAAATAGGAATAATTACAAATAAATCCTTGAGGTTTGGAGTAATTACCAAAAAGACCCAGAGAAGTTTTAGAATTACACAAGTTCCATGATGTTTGGTTTCATTTTGCATTCTGCCCCAATCGTTAGTTGACATATGTCACCAAATATTTTACAATTGCATGTCTCAGTCTTTCTAAATATTACAAATAGTTCCAACTTTTCGTCTGGTTATTTGGGATATTTAAAAAATTTGAGGGATGCAATTGTAAAATATTTAATGATGTCAACAAATTCTGTCAGTTCAACTAACGATTGTAGGGTAAAAATGTAAGAATAAATCAAATCTCGACAACAAATTCTGTCAGTTCAACTAACGATTGTAGGATAAAAATGTAAGAAGAAATCAAATCTCGACAACAAATTCTGTCAGTTCAACTAACGATTGTAGGGTAAAAATGTAAGAAGAAATCAAATCTCGAGGGTTTCTGTAATTTTGAAACTTCAGTTTTTTCTTTCTAATTATCCCAAACCTCATATCTTTTTCTTTAATAATCCTATTTGATATGTAATGCAGTATTTGAACTCTTAACCATCAGATAATCACAACCATTAGTGATCCATGTAACTTGTAAATGCCTTCGAACTTGAATTACCATCTGTTAATTTGCCTGTTCTTTTCCTACCAACGATTCAATATGACTACATCATTTCAAAAAAAATATGACTACATGAAAATAGTTCCCTGTTTAGTATACTTTTCGGACATCGATTTGAGAAGGCAAGGAAAAAACAATGAGAAGGAATGTTTTTAGAATTTGTCTGTCATTTCTAGAGCTGACAATTTTGAGGCTAGACTGAACCATAAATTTGGAGGCCCGAAAAGAATCGGATCTATTTGGCCCGACCTAATGGTAAATCGTCCGGCCAGCTAAATTTTTAAGAAAATGAAAACTGTTTCACAAACCAGACTGGATCATAAAAATATTGACTCGACCTGGCCTAATTGCCAACTCTAGTCATTTCTTTTTATAAGCACTTTCTTCAAAACATTCTAGTCATTATTATACATATTTACATATATGTTTTAATTATTATATATTTGTATACATCTATATACATCTATATATATATATTCATACATTATATCAATTATAATATAAATTTATTAATTTTCAATCATTACATTTTTACAAAAAACAATTATCAAATAACTTTCACAATAATGTAACAATGATATATATCATTAACATGACAAAATATTTCCATAAAACGTAGCTTCTCACAAAAAAAAAAAAAAAAAAAAATTCAAACGCATTTTCACAAAAATAAATAAAATAAATTATTTTTTTAAATATAATTTTTAAAAAATATCTCTTCAAAATAAAACCAAACATAAACTGTAAAGCGGCAGAAGGGCTTTAGTTAAACAGAATCGTCCATCAATTTAGTCGGTAAAACAGAAGACACGTCTATAATCACTATAACCCTTAATACCACTGAACGCTACTGTGCACCGGTGAGCAATTCCTGCGGTTCCCTCCGGTGAATCTAATTCCCTTGATCTTCGTTTTGTTTGAGTTTTTAATGTTTTGAATTTCAGTTTGTTATGAATTAATTTTTTTTTCGCCATTTCAAGCGTAAATTGTTGCTAAAGTTAATAGGGGCCTACTAATGAAAAAATGGAAATGATGAGAAAATACTGGAAATTGTTGATGTTCTTCTGGTGGATGCAGTTTTTCACTGTACTGTATTGATTAAATTTAAAATTTTAACGTAGAATTTGGATGGTATTTTAACAGTTGTCTTGAAACTGTTTGACAAATTTGTTCTTATTTGTTAGTTTCTCTTCATGGAGTCTGTGTAACTATGGGTATGGGCTAAATCAGTTTGTGGTCATTTTTATGCCTAGCTGTTGCTGAAATTTGTGGTTTCCAGCTTTCTGTCAATTTGATCCTCAGCTGTTTTTTCTTGAGGTTTGGATCATAGCCATTGTTATTTTCTTTGATGGTGATTGGAAACATAGCGTGAAAATTAAAGAAATTGAGGAGGGATTCAAATCTAGACTTTGTGTCTGCACAAATAGTTAGGGGCATCGATATTTTTGTGTGTTTTCAGCACTTCAGAATGGTTATATTTAAAGTGTGAAGTTTTTCCCCCTTTTAGAGCTTTCTCATTGGTGATCTTAGGGAGGACAATCTATGGGTGATCTCATATGACCTGTTGAGACTATGTGAGCAACTTACATTTCGAGCTAAAAGCTTAGAAGTCTGGGGACAGAGAGACAGAAAGAGACTTTTTCAAAGTAAATTTATAGACTTACTGGCCTCTTGTTGTTCTCTTTCATTTGTTTCATTATAGGAGTTATATATTCCTATGTTTAAACCATAATATGTCCCATAATCCTGTTAAAGGGGTTAATGTGGCGTTTTTTTTTCTTGGCCCGCCTCAGTTGACCGGTACTGTACATTTGGCAGGTCAACGCTATTGGGTTTTCTCACCAATATAGCTCTCTTTTCATCATATATAAAATGGACTATCATACTTGCGGAAATGAAGATAAAATTTGTATTATTATAAGAAAGTGAACGGACTTTTGAAATTGCCAGGAACGGAAGTTACAATTTGAATTAGATGCCTATTATTAATTTTTTAAGAACCATGATCAGAGCCATGCATTTTTATTTCTTACCAATTTTCTCTGCAGTTTTTTAGGTCTTCAGCAAGCTGTGAATAGTTAGCGAGGACCACAATGCATCCTCCTTTAACAATCCACAGGCACCCGATGTGCGCTGAAGTAAGTTTTTTTTCATCACGTTGCTCAACCTTCCATTGAAAGAAAGTTTATTCTCGTATAATGTTCCTGGACATAGTTTATTCTGCCCAATTATTAATTTGAATGACTTTCTATTTTGGTAGTTACATACACTTCTCGTGATATATAATGCGTGAGAATATTTTTCTTGTTGTATTTGTTAAATCCTGATTCTGAAGACTGCTGCAAAAAGTTTATTTTCTGGTTTTCTAACTGCGGATTGATATCATATTCTCAGAAAGTAACCCCAACCGTATTGCTGTACTAATTGGTTTATTCTAGTAAACGTGGCCCTAGTCTGTTAAGATGCCAAAAATATAATAGTTGACTATCATTGTTAACCTGTTTGAAACATGTTTCCTCCTAATGCAGTGATACCAATTGGAGATACTTTGTAATGGAAGATACATATTGATGGCTTTTATGCATTGTGATAGCTGTTAGTTGATGATTTTGGGTGTACTCGACTGTATCTTCTTTACTTGCTTTAGCTTTCTTTCAGCTACCAACTTCATAAGTGGCATAAACATTATTTTCTCAAATTTTGTTTCCCTCTAGTACTGAAGTCACAAGACTCACAACTGGTTGTTGGCTGAAGAATATTTAAAAGGGATAATTACAAAAGCCCCCCTGAGGTTTGAGCAAATCACAAAAAAATCCAAAGATGTTTCAAAATTACAAAAAAAAACCTCAGATTTGATTTTGTCTTAAATTTAAGGGGGAAATTGTAATATTTCTAGAAATAGGGTTTGAAAGATCTTTTACTTACGAAGGGGAAAACGTAAGACGTAATCAAACCTCAAGGGAGTTTTTTCAATTTTTCAAAAACCTCTAGGTTGTTTTGTAATTAGCCCGAACCTCAGTTTTTTTCAATTATCCCTATTTTAAATGACCTTATTTTCAATAAAGTGGTGAAAGTTCACCATTTCGTTTCTTGATAATAACTGCTGGTTGGACCATCTCCTATGTATGCAAGTTATATTTTCTTGATTGGCTAAGTGTAGTAGTAAGTCTTTGGCTCTTTGCCAGTGGGAACTTACGTGACCGTATGTACACGCAGATTATTGAAGAGTTCCAGAAGTGCCATATTGACCATCCTCTTGGGAAGTTTTTTGGACAATGCACAGAGTTAAAAATTAAGCTCGATAGGTGTTTCCGTCAAGAAGTAAGTTTCCTCTGTGCCATACTTTTTTTCATTGTGATAGTCATTTAATTCTCTGATGCTATAACCAGACATCTTCGTCCTTCTGCAGAAAGCTCTGAAGCGGAAGGTGAATTTTGAAGAGAGCAAAAAGTTGAAAGAGAGATTGAGGGCGCAAAGGATGGAAAATGCCGAGATGAGAGATGAAAAGCATTTTGCACAAGCTTAATGTAGAAAATGGAGATTGTTTTTGAGCTTTCACCATATTTCATTAAATTTTTCTTGGGTAAATTACAAAAATTATCTCTGTGGTTGTCTGATTACAAAATATTTGTCAAAATTAAAAATACTCCCTTAAGTTTGTCTTTGTTTTACAAATACTCCTTCAATATGTTTAATTTGTAAATCAAAAGTGTCAGATATATTTGTAATTTTTAAAGATAATTGGATTTTTTAATAATTAGACTAAATCTCAAGGATGGTCTTTTGTAGTTTAACCTCCTCCTCCTACTTTTTGTTCTTTTTTTTTTTTTTTGTGTGTACCTTTTTTCTTTCTTCTTTTGGTTCTTCTTTGGTGAACTTATAAAATACAAGTTGATTGGAATTTCTTTCATAAGAATATACTGTCCCAATGCAGGTAACATTTGCAACTAGCATGTAGCCATGTACCAAGACAAGTGCAATTTTGAGATTCAATTCTACATGCAATTGTAGTAATTTTCCTTATCAAAATGTCACCTGTGGTGGCTAGAATGCATAAATCTCCTGTTCATAAATAAGATCCTATTAACTTTATTTTATTGAGTAAAAGTAGTTGTTGATTTGTTAACAATCATTACAATGCAATCTGCTAGGGAGCCAAAAAACTTGTTCTTGAAGCGCTTAGGGCAACTACACCATTTGCTCTTGCACCTCCGTGGACAGAGGCAGTCGCTCAAGTACCGGGACTTTCCTGCCGTGATGCCGCCCGACCCCTCCGCCACATCCAAGTGCTGAGGTGGTGGCACGTGCGAAATGCCATGTGTCGTTGAGAAGGGCAAATTTGTAAATTAACCAAATTCCTAACCATAGAAAAAAAATACTTATTTAGACTAGTTTGATCGAGTTATTCTAGTTTAAAATAACTTACTTGGGGTTTTTCATAAATAAATAATTATAATCACTCCAGTTAAAAGCTTTTAGAAAATTGTCAAAATTTACTATCATAAGTTAATAAAAAAGATACTATAGTTTGAACTTACATGTACAATGTGTAAAAAAATCAACTCATTCAATGGCATGACGATGCACCTAAACAACACAAAAGTGGAACCTTGAACTAATTATTTGGACCGCCATTTATTGAAGCCATTTAACTTCATACAACTCCTCAATACTCCTCAATGTTAATAGTTTCTGGTTTGGCTAATCTGTTGCGATCCCAAAGATGTTGACACATCCTAAAGATGCTAGCCTCAATACTCAGATTGCTTAAGATCATGGAAAATAGGAATCAATCTCTAAACTAATACCTATCAGAAATATGAAAGCGCAATTTGAACCAGTAAGCTCAATAATAATATCCAACAATATCCAACACACTTTCTTCGTCAATAAGATCAACTTTCCCCATACGTAGATACGATCGTGTCAATGGAATAAAGACAAGACAATAATAATATCCAACAATATCCAACACACTTTCTTCGTCAATAAGATCAACTTTCCCCATATGTAGATACGATCGTGTCAATGGAATAAAGACAAGACAAGCAAAAATGAAGACAAACAAAAATGAAATAACTTGGAAGCTTATCAAATTGATGGCTTGTAATAAGTGGCTCGCTCTCTATTTCGGAAGGGAACTGATCCATCATTTGCTATGGTCACACCATCAAACCGATATCGTATTTATTGAGAACTACATCAGAGATCGGGTTGATTCTACTCACAAGTACTCCAGTTCTAGTTAAAACCGATATCGTATTTATTGAGAACTACATCAGAGATCGGGTTGATTCTACTCACAAGTACTCCAGTTCTAGTTAAATTAGGACGCATTTGAAAGTGTTCCCAAAGTTGTACCGGTATTCTCAAAGTTGTACAGTTTCAGTAAGTTGGCAAGACAAATCTATAGAGCTGAATCCAACATAATACGCAATGAAATGTTCGTATTGTATCAATTTACATGATGTTGAAAACAAAGTTACATGATGTTTTGATTATGGATAATTGAATATGACATTTTTGAATTCGAATTATGAGTTGGGGCTTAAGCAAATAATGAGCGTCTATCTTTTATTTATACTTTTCATCTTCATCAATGATTGGTAAACATAAAAAATATCTAACGACTACATAATTTTTCTAAAACCTCTAACAATATCGTAAAACTTTTCTAATTACTCTTCTATTGTGTACTTGTCTATTACATTTTAGACACCTCTATGCAAATAGATAATTCTATTAAGTCTCTATAATACTCAAGAACAAAATTATATTGTTCATGGAAAAATTTGCAGATCTGAATTCTTTTAAAATTCACAAAGGGGTTAGACGGTTAAATGAATCATAGCAGACTAACGCAAACCCGACCTATTTAATTTGCGGATTATTCGGGTTCAACCTGATTTCGACACGGGCTTATGAAGTTTGAACTCATACCCATTAACTTCGTGTTAATTCGGTTTGTGTCGTGTTTGCGTGTCGAGTCCAAAATTGACACCCCTAGGGACATCCATTCATCCAATCCCAAGAACCCCTAACCTTGTTATATGTGTTGCAGGCTAGTTTCCATCCATAAATTTCACCAATTCCGGAGAAGAAGTTGGACCGATTAATCAGATTTCTTGACTAGGAGTAATTTGCAATTTTGAGTAGCATTACATATTATACCACAATCAAAGAAAGGAACGGCACCCAATCAAAAATAAAATGTATATTTGGTTATATCAAAAAAATTGAAGGAAAAAAAAAATCATACGACAAATTTACTTGGTAACAAACAAGAAGATATTTACTTGTTTTTTTAATGTAATAACAACTTTAGAAAAAATAGAAAAATCTTTAGCCAAAGAAAATTCGTTTCTACAGGAAAAGAAAGTATTGATCCCTTGAAGTGGCCAGTAGTAATAATATAATATACTTTAAAAAAATATAACAAACAACTATATTTTTTCTTGTTAGCCTTTAATTTATAGAGACTTTATAACACAACTAATATAAATAGATAGTACTTTCTTTTCAAAAAAGATAAATAGATAGTACTTGAGAGATAAAGACACAAGTGGGTGAGATACAACTTACAAGACACTAAACCTTGCACCCATCCAATCGGTCTTATCTATGTTACACATGGAGGAATCTCATGTGAATAACTACTAAATATATTTATCGGATATACATAAATTCACACACAATAAGAACTGCATTATATGCAGAGTATATTCCTAAAGGGATTAGATCTAATAAACCCATCCAACCATAGCAAGTTGTTTAAATAGACATGAAAGGATTGATAATTCCAATAGAATCTAACTCAAACAAAACAATTCAACTTAAATGACTGTAAATGCTGTAACCAAAACTCCATTTTATAAGAGATCCAATTAACTTCATTCTATTGAGTAAAAGCAGTTGTTGATTTGTTGTTAACAATCATTACAAAAGCAATCTCCTAGAGAACAAAACTTGCTCGTGAAGCGCTTAGGGCAAAGGCAATCACTGTCGCCGGTGCAATTGCCCACCAAAATGCTACTACCGTTATCTGTCTTACAAAAGCACTGCCCCGGAGTGCACTGCTTGCTCTTGCACCGCCGCGGACAGAGGCAATCGCTCAAGTTCCGGCACTTCCCCACCGCAGTGCCGCCCGACCCCTCCGCCACATAAGGGTGGTGCGGTAGTGGTGCGTGCGAAATGTCATGTGCCGTTGAGAAGGGCAAATCTGTAAATCAACCAAATTCTTAACCACCGAAAAATGTATACTTATGGGAATGTTTGCAATCACTGAAAAAAGTGCATCTCAGCATAGCCAAAAGATCGCTTCATAGTTTTGCAAATACTAATTTCTGCTTTTGATTCTACTTCATGTAATCAAAATTTTCAAAAAGGGACATAGGTGCTTTAGATTTCTAATTTTGCTTCTAACTTGACTTTTTACAAACAAATAAGCACTTTTATGACTTTTTTCACCAAACACACTCAACTTATCATTCAATTTACAAAAACTACCAATTTCTGATTATCAACTACTTTTACTTCTTCTGCTACAATAAATATATTCTTTTAGAAACAGAAGTTTTTGCAAACACTCCCTAATTGCTCTATAAATGATGTCAAATAACTTGGGTTTTTCAGATAAAATAATATAATAAATACATAAAACATAAAAACCACTCTAATTGAAAGCTTTTGCAGAATTGTCAAAAATCTACTATCATAAATTAATAAAAAAAGATAGGATAGTTTGAAATTATATATGTACAATGTGTATTTGTGTGTGAAGAAAATGGATATCATGTGTATAGGGGGAACATAGGTACCAACCCATTCCAATTATCAGAATTGTGACAAGAAGAACCCATTTGAATAAAGCCATCTTCTACAATAGAGAAAAAAATAGTGAAAAACTAAGGTAAATTTTATGAAAACTTTAGCAGTTCTTGGGAATAAATATGAGTGGGTTTCCAATTAAGCAAATAAAACATAATATGGTATTTAATGGAATTTTCGGAATCGAAATATAAATCTCAAATATTATGATTTTCAGATTTCTTGTCTAAAATACTCTTTTTATTACCTTCTTTCTTCTTCCGTTTTTTTTGGGAATAGATTGATAATATCGTCATTGCATTTTGAATGTTAATTATCGATAGTTATGGTAATAGTTGATAACAAAAAATTAATTTTATTCAACTATCAACTACTACAAAAACGGATGAGATCTTCTATTCCAAGATGATGTAACTTCTATACACGTGTCAATCATCCGTGCAGTGGAATAATGAATGAACACCATCTTGGAATATAAAATCCTATCTGCTACAAAAATAAACAAATATTCGACACACCGTAAGACTTATGACAAATAATGGATTACAATGACAAGTAGTATATATTGTACCTCTGGTAAGTAATACTTTATTTCCTTTGTTATAGAGTAGATTTATGAGATTTTATCTTCAGACTCCCATAAAAATTGTAACAATAAACCAATGAGATTTTATATTTGGACCACGAAAATGATCATTGAATTTCAGTTTGACTTCTTATAACTAGGCAAGTGCATTATTTTCATTACCTTATGAGAAAACTAGAATTGTCAATAAGGGCTCAACTCTGAGAGACGATCCTAGCCCGACTCTAAAAATTTATAGTTGGGCCTATATTTCATAGACACTTATAGCATGAAGGGTTTTTAGCCCAATCCTAATTGGCCTTAGAGCCAGTTAGGGCTAGGGTCGGGCCAGCCTTTAGGGCTTTTTTCTCAATATTTTTTTTGTATTTTATAGATTTATATTTAAATTTATACCTATATGCTATCAAATCTAATTCTTGATCTCATTTATCAATTGTTATTAATCATGACAAATTATAATTGATGAAGATGAGTGAACATGATAATAAAATCCATGATTCCATTGTTTGAATATTAGCTTGATAATGTTATTTTATTAATTTATAAAATTATTTAAAAGAAAACTCATTAATTGTTGTGTATTTCTTTATTAGATTATGTTATATTAGTATTTGATATGAGTATTAAATTATATGGGTATGACTTTATCAAAAAGATAAAAAGAAAAATAATAATTATAGGGCTATTCCTGACCCGACCCTGGTTTTATAGGGTTAGGATTGAGCCTAAATTTTTCAAGCCCTTATAATATCAGGGTTTTTAGTCCTAGCACTTAAGAGTAGGGCCTTTTAGGTCAAGGTAGGGTCGGAACAGACTAGCCCTTATTGACATCTCTAGAGAAAACACACTTGTGTTTTTTGAAAACTATACTTTAACTATTTTAGGTAATGGAAGGTCCAATGATATTTGTGGTATGTGAGATAATTGTCATACACTCTTTTTTACTATAAAATATATTCTTTGCATTGATTAATTCATTTCCAATGAAATACTAGCAAAATTGATCAACGTTAAAAAATATACAATTATTTTTGGTTTATAATATTATTTTACTTCATTAATATTATTAATAATATTAATTTTTAGTATTTTATATGTTAGAAATAAAATAGGAAATTAACACAAAATTGTAGTAGGATGCATTTTTAGTGTATGTTCGGATCAACGAGCATAACTTTCAATTCCTACATGATTTTGGGATGATTCTTGAAGATATAGATTCACAATCCATTATTTTACAAATTTTTAGAGATATTGAAACCAAATCAAACTTGGAACAATATTTTCTTGGATCAAAAGGTAAAGCATGGCTCATGTGGTCAAAGTTGATTTAAGTTCTATTTCTTAGCATCATAGCAATTAAGAAATAATATATTCGATTTGGTGTAATCTTGAGTTCATAACTCCTAATTTGGAAAAGAATTCAAATTTGGATGGTCATAACAAGCTAATGCGTTGGTTAGAGCTGTCAAAATTATCCCGGTTCGATGGGCCAACCCACCGGTGAAAGTGACAAGGTGGGTAGAGTCAAGTTGTGATATTCTAGTTCAAAAGGAGTGGGTCCTATTTGGTCCGGTCCATTAGAACCGAAGTCCCAGTTTGGTCCGATTTTTCATATGTATTTTCATAGATTGGATCGAATTTGGACCTCCAAAATGGTGATCCGATAAAATAGTGGTCCGGCCCGGCACGACCCATTTTCTCTTTAGCTGTTAATTGTTATCTAGTGAAAACCCTCTAGAGCTCAAGTTGGAACCAGCTACACTCAAGTCAAAACCGACTTGGGGAAGATAAAAATACAGAGTAAATGGTTAGAGATTATTTTAATGATAAAAATGAATTGCATTCTATAAGATGGTCAATCATGGTATTTATTGGATCCTTACTCGAAGTATTTATTTCATTTTTTGTATGTATCTCCTTATTGGGCCTAGAAGCCCATAAATTGCATTCTCCAATGTCGTGTTATTCTGGGCTTTTGTAGTTGGGCTAATAGACTTCTCGAATTTAGGTATCAATGAAACTAATATATTCCAAATATAATATTATTGAGTAGTGTTAAAAGCAAATTATAATATTCTCATAGTAAATGCTGCATTTGCAACAAAATTTCATAATAAGATTTTTAATGTTTAAAACAAATGGTGATAGACTGAACTCTCAAGCTTCGCATACACTAACCGTATACTAAAATTGAATTTTTTTGTCATTTCTTGGTTCAGATTTATTGTCTAACCCAAAATACCATAAGGATTTCCCCTATTAATTAGTGTAATTTCTGACTATAGCCTCTCATTTTATAATGGACAAATTATTATATTATTTAAGAAGAAAAACTAAATGAATATGCCTTCATTATATGAATATTGAGTAATAATAGCATGGCACTTAGCCCCTCACAGAGTGGCGTACTGAAGTAAGGTGGGTTCTTGGGCCTCAAGTTCGAATCTCTATTTCTTGTGCTTGGTTCATTTTGTGTTACAAGGATTGTCTAGTTCGGTTGATTTACGATTTGTGCGGTTTGCGGCTATTGCATCAAATCCGGAGATAATTTACCCGTGTGTGCCTTTGAAATATAAAAGTTGCAGGCTCCCCGTTATTAAAAAAAATATAGAAAGACTCTCAAGTATGGATACCTATATATAATAATAAATAGGGATAATTACAAAACCCCCCCCTGAGGTTTGAATTAATTACAAAAAAAATCGGAAATCTTTTAACATTACAAAAAATTCCTTGATGTTTGATTTTGTCTTAAATTTAAGGAGGTAACTATAATATTTCAATAACTGTTGGGGGTTTGAAATATATTTCGCCTATGAAAAGGAAAAATATACGACATAATCAAAAGTTAATGAGGAGTTTTTATTTCAAAAATTTCTCTTTTTTTTTGTAATTAGCCCAAACCTTGGGGTGTTTTTTGTAAGTATCCCTAATAAATAAATAATAGCATGACACTTCGAGTTAAATACGAAAATATACTTTATTTAAAAAATATTCGATTGATTTTGAACCGAAAAACAATCGCAACATTCAAAACCTTACTCAATTTTTACTCTTTATCCTAGACTCTACCTTTTGATCTTTCTATGACTTTCTCATGGACAATGATGCCTTTCTTAATATGTCAAATTTTAAGGGGTCATTTTATAATTAATTAAAATTTGTGAAAGGGTCCATTGTAAGGTAATATTTTCTGCAATATGCGGTTGTTGGATTCGAATTCTAATAAGTCATAGGTTTTACTTTTCTCAATTTACTCTTTGAACCATTGGGATTCTTTGAGGTTGCATTTGGAATATAAGATTTGCAAAAAAGATATTTAGATGACTTCATATAAAATAAAGGAATAATTACAAAATGTACCCCTGAGGTTTGACCCAATTACAAAAAATCCTGCTAACTTTCATAATTACAAAAAGTACCCATGAGGTTTGATTCAGTGTTAAAATTAAAGTGTAAACTGCAATGATTTTATAAATATGAAGGGGGATTTTGAATTTTTTTGCTTATGAAGGGGTTAAATGTTAGACAAAATAAAACCTGGGGGGTATTTTTTGTAATTTCAAAAATTAGCTGGAATTTTTTTGCACTTAGGTCGAACCTCAAAGGTATTTTCTATTATTAACCCTAGAATAAAAAATGGCTCAAGGTTTTGAAAATTGAAATTATATCACCCAAACAAACTCAGGGTTCATTTGGATGGAGGGATTTGAGGATGAATTTTAGAGTGGATTTTCAAATCCACCATCTATTCCATCCAACTTATTTGGTTAGAAAACATAAATCCATAGATTTTAAATCCTCCCTGCAAACTTAGTTATTTTTTTTTTTATGGATTTCAAATCCTCCCTACAAACCTAGTCATATAGACACACTGTAAATATTTTATCCCCTATATATATAATTATACACAGAGTCACACAAACACGTTTCACATGCATAAACATATGTTGCACACGTTTCACACATACACACACACTGCACACGTTTCACATGCACACACACTGTACACGTTTCACATGCACACACATTGCACACATTTCACACACAACACCCACACACAAAACTTTCTAATGGATTTGAAATCCTTTCACAATTCGACATCATATCCAAACAAGAATCGTCAAATAGAGGGATTTCAAATCAAAGGATTTTAAATCCATCCCTTGAATTTCAAATCCCTCAATGAATTATGGATTTAATATCCTTAACTTTCAATCCTTCAAATGCAACATGAAATCTTTCATTCCAAACTCAACCTCAGAAAATTGAGATGAAAAGAGGTATATAATACTCACAATGAAGCACAAATACTGATTGGTACATATGAAAGTGTAGCTCAAAACAGAGCCATTCATCATAGTCATATTCCTAATTTCCCTCTTTTTGAGTCATACATCATATAATCAAATGTAGTTCTTTAGGATCACAAGACAAAAAAGTTTTCAGCTTCCTAATTTCATTTTTTTCAAAAGCAACTGTAACTATTTCTTACGTAAGGCGATTCTAAGAGCCTCGCGCAACGGAATCGCATTCTCTTCACTCTGATCTTCCTTCCAGGCCTTGAATTCAAACGCATACCGACTCTTCTCGCTCCAAAGTTTCAAAACGGACAACGAAGACCTGCCCAGTTCGCCATTTGGACCTCGATAACACCACTTTTCGTTTTCCAAGTCATTACTAGCCTTACTGTCATTGTCATCTTCATCATCACTGAGCAAATCAATCAACTCAATCTTCGAACCCTCATGGCCCTTTGTTTTCGCATGCTTGTCGTGCATCTGTTGAGAGCATGTTACTGACTCTCCGACCTCCAATCGATTCCTTTTCGCTTTGGCACTAAGTTGCAAGAGCTTTCTGAGGTTAATATTGTCGTGCTCGGGTTCAGAGTCGGGCGTATCACCGAGTTGAGGTTGTTTGGAGGTTGATTTTTCAGAAATTGGTTGCTTTCTTTCAGAAGGGGAGGCATGACAATGCTGAGTATTCTCTTCTGTCACAAGAAAATCAACTACTATATCAGAGCAAAACATCCTTGTATTTAGAAAAATGGATAATTACAAAACTACCCCAGAGTTAATTACAAAAAACCCAGAGATGTTTGAAAATTAAAAAAAAAAAAAACGTGAGGCTTGATTCTGCGTTAAATGTAAGGGGGTAATTGTAATATTTTTACAGATGAGGGGGGTGTTTGAAATGTTTTTGCTTATGAAGGGGTATAGTGTAGTACATAATCAAAGAGTGATTGAATATGAGATGAAAATGAAATAATGAAATCTGATTTGATATAGAAAAAATAAAATAATGATTGGTCATTGGAAATGTGTGGTGAGTTAATAGTCAATTTTTTTAGAAAATGTACAATAATGATAGTTGATTTGATGGATGTTTTGACAAAAAAAAAAAGTAGATGTGATTGGTGATTGAAAAAGTGAGTGAGTTAATAGTGCATTTTCTGAAAATTTTCATAAGTAATCGCATGTTGGGATAAAAAAAAAACTAAAAAATTCTCTAGAGGAACGAAAATGAATTTTTTTTTGTAGGCAATCACCCCCTTAAGGATCCTCCGGTCGGACAACAGCAATTCAATCTGATATCAGTATACGAAACACCAGTCAATTTTAATTCTTACCCTACGTCTGCGTTGCTAGCCTTTCAGAAAATATCGACTAACTTTAGTAATAGGTCAAATTTTCACAATCTTACATTAACAATGTCAATTAAATCTGGAACTTTCTATCATCTTGGTGCCAAAAAGCACAATCCAGCATTTGTGTCACTCTTGCATGTATTAGCCCCCCCGCCCCCCCCAAAAAAAAAAAAAAAAAAAAAAAAAGTATGGTTTTATAGTAATTGCTGATGCTTAAAACTCGGACAATATAAATACATGGAGCCTCAGTTAACAAGCATACCTGATGCTTTGTTTTCCCGCAATCCATCACTGGGCACAGAGGAATTACACGGGAGGATCGATTGAGGAGAGCCTTCGTCACTTTTTACGTCATTTCGGATGCCTCCAGAATTAGAATCAGGCTCAATTATGTTTGGAATCACTGTAGGAACATTTTCGAGCAACCGTGCTTGTCCCGATGGAGATTGCAGTATCTTTCTCTTCTCCAAATACTCAAAAAGAGTAGAAACATTATAGTTAAAGTCACAAACCATAAAGGCAATCACATGCTGACGAAACCAGAAAAAAGAATTGCATGTCCTAATAAAAATATCACCTATCCATTAGTGTTTTTTCAGCTCGGGTTTTAGTTCTTTTGAATAATAACAGAAAATTCCACAATTGTAGCTTGAAGTCACTTTATTATATCATTCCAAAATAAAATCCAGATTGAGATCTAATATGGTGCCAATGCATGCAAATTTGGATTCGAATTTATTATCTTGTTTATGTTTGTAATTAAGACACAAGTGGTTCATATCAGTAATTATACATTTTTCAACAGTAAATGAAAAGCCATTACATTATTTATGGAGCAATAAAAGCAATTCATGAATAAAGCAACTCATAAAAGGATATTCTCGTCTCCATCCTTTCTCATTGGCTAGATCAATGCGGTGTTGCAACAAGACCAGCTCTTTACGGATCCACTGAGATAAATTCAATTAAATCATATTTAAGCAATGAGCAATGAGATGGAATTTTGATGCAATTTTAGTAATTTCATATATCAATAATTTTTTTAGTAATTGAAATAATAGAATAGTGGAGAACAAGATTACCAAACAAATCAAATGAATCCATAATAAGTTTACAATGACACAAGCAATTCAGAAAAGGAAGGATATATAATCTGCAAACATTGTAAAGTGATAATCTTTTAGTACTTCAATTTCCTAATGTCACTTATATCTCCGCTAACCTGTCGCCTTGGGGAAGAACATGACTAGCAATTAATAACATGCATGAGGATAATCAAGAAAATAAATAGATGCATGATTCTTCAGTTATAATCATCCTATTGTAAGTGGAAATATCATAGAGAGCAAAGAGATCCTTGAGTGATCAAATTCAATCCTTGAGAGATTGAGTTCTTTTGAGAGTTTTTGTGAGTTTGTAAATCTCCTGTAAATCTATTCGTGTGAGAAATAGAATTGGTATTTTTCTCTCAAATTCATCCATTTAGTTTCATAATGATCTTGTGATACCTAACAATGACTAGCTTCTAGAGTAAAATACATGGCAATTAATGGTACAGACATCGAGAAGCACAATTAACATTCTATAAGATAAAATGTGATACAGGAAATTCATGATTGCAAATTTTAGGGTACGTGAGACTGAAAATGGGCAGAATTAGGTGAATGTATTCAACACCTATTCAAACATACTAAACAAATATAGTAGCTAAAACAAGATAAACTTTAATTTCCCTGATTTAATTTACCCACTAAGTTCGAACAACTGCACTTTCCTATAGTAGAACCAAAAATTGAAATACCATAGTAAATAGCAGCTATAGCAAGGTAATAACCATAGAGCTTAAAATGCAAGACAAAGACATATAGCATACATTCTTTGTTATATCCACGTGAAGAACTTTGGCCTTCTGTTGGAGATCCGCCTGTAAAAAAGAGGTTATTGGTTTAGAAAAGTCCCACCTCAACACACAATCAACAAAACAGCCACACGGCATTTATACATCAATATTTGTGGTACAAGAAGAAGTCAAAGGAAATTTCCCCGTCCCCCTGCATGCGGACCTGTAACGTGTTGTGTTTGATAGTCATTACCGTGATGATTCTTAAAGAGATCTCAGGGGAAACAGATTATTTTAGTAAATTCACATATCGATTATACACGGACACAAAATAATGCTGAAGGAGGAACACGAATTCTGTAGCAAAATATCATCACTTCAAATTAATTTGATTTAAGGACAAACAATTGATACTTTTTAATGATCATAGTTGTCAGGATGACGTTGTTTAGAACCCCCCATGTGCATGCTTTTAGCAAAGACTCGATTTGGAAAGAAGGTCAAGCATCAAAATTGGAAGAAAATTAACACTTATTTCTATTTGGTTCTTTTAGGATATACCATATTGTTAAACTTAGATTCATTTTACACCAGTGTTCCTGATAACTTTAGGAAGAGAAAAGAGGTAAAGATGATATTATTGCAAGAACCCTATCTCATACACAAAGAAATAGGATTAGGGTTGCATATAGAATGTGAATGCGATAAAATAAACAACATAATGCAAGTGAAACGGCAGTAAATCTGCTGACTGAAGACATAGTAATACTCACCACTGTAGGCCTCTCAAGCTCACCAGCTAGCACTCTTTGCCTCAAATCTTCACATTCTTCCTGCAACAAGCGGGTGACATGAGTCATCTTTTTCTTGATTAAATGCAAGATTTGCAGGTTATGCAATTGAATATTTGAAATAATTTACATTGCTGGTTAGGATTGTGATTGAGAGATATAATGTCTTCTTAATATGCAAGTAAACCAAATACTTTTGTAGTATTTGCTATTTAGTAATGGAATCTTTTCTGGCATGGTTCAGACTTCAGGACACTATACAAGAAGTCAATGAGGGTTGTGGTTGAAATATACCCGAACAATGGGAAATATGAAATTAAGGGAAACCCTGCAGGGCTTCATGTCCTTATAGTTTCTCTATTTGCTTTCTCCAACAACCTCGTAAAACTATAATATTTGGATGAAAAGACAGTCAAAGAAAATAGCCCAATTCTAATCCAGTCAAAACCTTTCCAACAAAACTGTCAAGGTTTGACTGTCAGCGTCTTCCACTGATTAGTGATTCGCTTGACAATTTTGACAGTTTTAAAGTCGATCTAACACCCAAGAACCCCCAAAGAACACAATATCAAGTCAAAATCTACAATTATTATTTTAGCAAACTATCTCATAGAAATGCATGTAGTTACCTCAATTGTGATAATTTATGTGCTAGCTCGGGCATTTAATGTTAGAAGAAGCTTTGTGGATTCAAAATGGAGGAATAAATCCACCAAATTAGGCAGGTTACTGTGATTAGAAAATTGCAACAATTGGGGGAAGAAACAATTATTCCAAAAACCATTTTGATTACCTCCAAGAAATCTCCATCTGAAACCAAACGCATCTGAATTTCTTTAGGAACGGCTGAAACTAAAAGGACAGTCTCTGTATTGTCTTCACCTGCGGGAACTGTTCTTACACCTGAAAAAACAAAATCAAATTAAAAGTCAGCTGTCTCCATCATTTATACACTTCTGGTGGATGTCAATAATCATTCATCTTATATTTCTAGTATTAGACTTTTATAAGACATATAAGATTTTCATTGCATGGTCACCCTAACTGGTCATTTATAACAGCAGCCACAGTTTCCACGGTGTCATTTTGGACTATGTAATGTCGAACAGAAGGTTTGAAGGTTTAAAGGATTTGAAATCCCTCCCAAAACCTAGTATTTGAAATCCATCATTTTATTTTCTTTATGCACACTTGCACGCACAAACTGCACACACACACACACACACTGCACAAACTGTGCACACACGCAAACACTGCACACTTTCTTCTCTCTTTCTCTCTCTCTCACCCACACACATTACACACTACAGTCTACATACACGCGCTAACTCACAGTCACAACACCTTCTGAGTCCTTATGTTCATCTTCATATTACTCTGCTACATAATATGAGGAACAAAACTTACGTTCAAGATTCTTGATCTAGGACTTGAAATTGATAAGTTAGGGCCACCCATTCAGATGCAATTTAGAATAAGAAAGCAATGGTTCATCTGATAATATTTGCTTCATCAGGCATATTTCAAGACTAACCTTTGACTTGCATGAGCTGATGAGAAACTCTTGATCGATAATCGTATGGATGACATTTGACTCGAACAAAGCATCCAGTCACCTTTTCTTCAAATGATTCAGGTTGCTTAAGTAGTTCTTCTAGCACACTTCTCTTCAAGTAAACAAGTTTTACATTTTCAACTACAATGGCTGCAAAACAACTGTGACGAATAATATTGTCTAGATCTTTTTCAGGGATTTTTCGTCCATATCCAGCTTTCTTTGCCTTTTACATGCATTTGGAATGCCTGCATTATTGTCTTCTGAATCATATCCCACCTCATCCTCCTCTGATTCATCATGGTTCTCAGCTAAATGGTCCTCGAGAAGGTCATAGACTCTATATTTACTTATTGTTCTTTTCCTGAAAAGTGATTTTAGTCGTGCATCACACATTATCATTCTCTTTTTTTCTGGATTAATTAGTTTATTTTCTTTAACATACTCATTTACAATGGAAGTCACATCATGCTGTGACAATATTTCACCAGTGCTTTTACCAATTGAAGTGAGGAACTCAATAAGGGATCTTGAGGCCCAGCCAATAAACTCCTTTTATTGAATTTCAATGGAGTTTGATTTGCAGACTTTTTCCCCTCGGATCTTTTCCGTTTTTCCTGCAATTATTCTCATCCTCCGAACCATCATAATCAGATATCTGCTTCTTCATCTTCTTCTTCATCCCATTCTTCTGCACTTCCAGACTGATGGTTCTTTCTCATCTTCGCCCTATCTTGTGCAGCATAAAGATCTCCGCCTCAAATCCTTCTTCTTTTTAATGATATGATAATATTCCATGAATAAACCCTCACACGTTTCCCGATCTGTAAAATCCACCTTTTCCTGGATACAAAGAAGCATTTAAACCACATTACATTTCCTCATAAATCGACAAAAAAATGAGCAAAGAGGAAGCAGAAAGCAAGCCTCTCAATCCAATCAATATTTTTTAATAAAGTTTTAATAACTGAAGAAAGTGTAGAGTAGAAAACCAAGAATTTGTTTGAGCACAACTTCAAATAAATTTATCAAGAAGACTTGATGGGAAATAGTATTATGTCATATAGAAATCTGGATTTGCACAGAGTATGCACACCTATTGCTGGCATACACACAATGTTTGCACTCCTAGTAATAGAAACAAACGCAGATACAAACTTGAGCACTGGAAAATGGTTGTAAATTTATTTAAGATATCTCTACACAATGCCTTCTCAACCTTAATAATTTTGTAGGAAGCTTGCGATGTAACCACAATATGACAACAACAACAACAACAACAACAACAACAACAACAAATAATCCCACTCACGTGGTATAACCACAATATGTGAATGTTCGAGAAATTAAAGATTCAAGGGCATCCGAATATTAGAGATTAGAGAGTCATATCTACTTACCACTGGCTACTTCATTGAGTTGAAGGCAACTGTTATTTATTATATTATGTATATATACCATCTCTAGTTTTGTGCTAACTCAGATTTTTGCCCAACAAAGAATTTGCAGAAATTTACAACACACATTAATATCATCATAGGCAAAGCCTTAAAAGCAAAAGATAATCTAAGTTCAAGAAAACCACATTGGCAGCACTTGCATCATCCATATAGAAAATTAAGCCATTAAGGCCAGTCCAATTCCTAAAAAGCGAAAGGTGCCTGCCTATGCACAATCAATGTAATACTAAATCCTTCTCCATTAGCTGTTAAGCGAGCTGATTATGTATTTGACAAAAATATTGCTGGAAGCACATTGTAACAAAAATATCACATCAAGTTTACAACTAATGGTTATCATACCCCATCAGAGTCGCAATCCTTGTTTTCTTCAATAAGTAATGCAAGCTTTAGGCAGGGCTCGCAGAATCCATATTCCCCTTTAACTTGTAAAATATCTGCAGCAGAAAGGCAGCGACGGCACGCAGCTTTTGTACAAGTGTAACAATGAAGGTGGGAAGATCTACGGCAACGGAAGCAAGTATGCCAATCTGAAAATCAAATATTCACATTCGCATTATGTTAACTTTGGGATAATATGATTCAAGAAGTGGATGATATAATAGCATGATCTTTTATAGATATGTCGCCTGATCGTTTGAAAATAGATGGAAGGAATGGAAGTTCATATCATAGTCTGTGTGTGTACATGCATCCACGATACACATATCTGCTACAGCCACATATCAAGTAGATGCAAGCTAAGATTCCATGAGAAATTGCATTTGGATGAATATCGTTTAATAACTTATTTTATCATTTCCCACAAGACAGTGAACAAATGTGATTGATAAGTGTTATTGAAGTAATATGGGGGAACTGTGATTCTTAAGGGTTTATTGATATGCACAACACAGGTCCACTTTTGGTTTCTGTTTTGGGGGTTTGATTGCAATAAAGTCTAAGGCTTCATTTAGGTTGATGTACTTGAATCTAAGGATTTCAAATCCATAATAATAAATTCATTGAGCTTGTTTGGATACAACGGATTTCAAATCATTCTATTTTGAGCTATTTTTTGAGTCATTGTGGTGAATTTCATATCTATTGTAGAGAAATTCACTCTCTCATATCAAATAAATCAGCTGAGTGGAACATATATACAACTTTGGAAATCTATTCTAGGGAAGTTTGACTAATTCCTATCAATACAAAAAATCAGCCCCTATAAATGAGAAGAATAAAAACTGATCCTACAAATCTGCTCTATACTAATAGCCTGCTGTAATAAGCCTGAATAAATACAAATTATATTTCTATACATAGAACCTACTGATTAGCTCTTTACAATTATGCAATAAATCTAATCATATCATTCAGATTCTTCAATACTCCCCCTCAAGCTGGTTGGTAATGATCTACCATTCCCAGCTTGTCTAATATATCTCTGAATGTAGGATTAGAAACTCCCTTAGTGAGGATGTGAGCAAGTTGGCCACTTGTTGGAACATAAGGAGTACATATCAATCCACTATCGAGTTTCTCCTTTATGAAATGTCTGTCTACTTCAATATGCTTTGTTCGATCGTGTTGCACTGGGTTATGTGCAATACATATAGCTGATTTATTATCACAATATAACCGTATAGGTCCTTCCCACTTCACTTTTAGATCTTCCAAAATGATCTTAAGCCACAATAGCTCACAAATCCCTAATGCCATTGATCTGAATTAAGATTCTACACTTGACCTCGAAACCACAGTTTGCTTTTTACTTATCCATGTGACCAGATTTCCTCCCAGTAAAGTACAGTAACCTGAAATAGATCTTCTGTCCATCACAGCACCTGCCCAATCTGCATCTGTATAGCCTTCCAGTTTTAGAGGTTCATTTCTCTTGTAAAGAATCCCCTTGCCTCGAGTTCCTTTCAAGTATTTAAGTACTCTGTATGCTGATTGGAGATGAGACTTCTTTGGATTGTGCATAAATTGGCTTATCACACTTACTGCAAAAGCTATATCTGGCCTTGTATGTGAAAGATAGATAAGCTTCCCAACCAATCTCTGATATTGGCCCTTATCTACCCCTTCTTCTTCTCCATTGATGTCAAGCCTATGTCCTGGCTCAATTGGAGTATCACATGGCTTACAATCCATCATGCCACTCTCTTTTAATAGATCAAGGATATACTTTTGTTGCGAAATAAAGATCCCCTTTTCTGAATGAGTTACTTCTATGCCGAGAAAATATTTTAGCTTACCAAGTTCTTTAATCTCAAATTCAGTAGCTAGTTTCTTCTTTAGGGATTCTTTCTCCAACGAATCATTGCCTGTCACGATTATATCATCTACATAAACAATGAGTGTTGTAACTTTCAGTGTTTTATGAACAACGTGTGATCTCCTTGACTTTGCTTATATCCCATTCCTAGCATGGCTTTTGTGAATCTGCCAAACCATGCTCGGGGTGATTGTTTTAAGCCATAGAGAGCCTTCTTTAATCGACACACCTGATTCTAAGAAAGAGAACCATTAAAACCTGGTGGAGGATCCATGTATACTTCTTCCTCCAGTTCACCATGTAAAAAGGCATTCTTAACATCATACTGTTGCATAGACCATCCAAAGTTAGCTGCCAAAGAAATCAAAATTTGAATAGTATTCATTTTAGCAACCGGAGCAAATGTATCGTGATAATCAACTCCATAGGTCTGAGTATATCCCTTCGCCACTAGCCTAGCTTTATATCTTTCTAGGCTTCCATCAGCCTTATACTTTAATGCAAACACCCATTTACACCCAACTGTTTTCTTTCCTCTAGGCAATTCAACTACTTCCCATGTCTTGTTTTTTTCTAGAGCATTCATCTCTTCTCTCATAGCATCCTCCCAATTCTTATTTCCTAGTGCCTCATGATATGTTTGTGGGGTTTTTGTGGTGTTGATTTTAGAAAGAAAGGCTCGATGTGAAGGGGAAATTTTTTCGAAAGAGGAATAGTGAGATATTGGGTACATGGGGTGTTCAGTACACTTTCTTACACCTTTCCTAATGGCTATAGGCTGATCAATATCAATAACATTAGGAGAAGAAGATTCATTTTCAGTACCTTGTATCGGGTTAGATTCATGGACTTGCTGAAGCATGCGGTTGGGCTGTAATCTTCTTGTATAAACCTGTAAAGGACGACCAACAGTAGTTTCAGGCTTTCTTGGGGAGATGCGAGTTCAGGATCAAATGTTGGACTGGACTGGGAATTCAGATTTGAGCTTGCTACTGTATCTAGTGGTGCTTGTGGTGTTTTAGCTTGTGAGACTGGAATAGGAAGGGAAAATAGATCAAACTCATCATACTTATCTTCCTTTAGAGTGCTCTCCCCCTGAAGGTAAGTTGGACTAAAGAACGATTGCTTCTCATCGAATGTGACATCTTTTGACACGAAAAACTTTCTAGAGGCTGGATCATAGCATTTGTACCCTTTTTAAGTAGTAGAATATCCTGTGAAAATGCACTTAAGAGCTCTTGGATCAAGTTTGGTCCTATGTTGCTTGTGAATGTGGATGTAGGAAACACAACCGAAGACCTTTGGAGGTAATTTTGAATAGAAATTACACTCTGGAAAGAACTCTAAGAGATAATCCAAGGACTTTTGAATTCTATCACTCAGAAGGTAACCGATTGATTAAATATGTGGAAGTTAAAAGTGCTTCTCCCAATAACTTTTGGAACATGATTTTGGAAAAGTAGGGCTCGAGTTACTTCAAGAAGATGACTATTCTTTCTTTCGGCTACTCCATTTTGTTGTGGAGTGTCGACACATGAAGAATAGTGATTACGCCTTCTTTTTCAAAAATTGCGATAGTGTGTGGTTGAAGTAATCTTTGGCATTATCGGTTCGACACTTTTAATGCTTACCCCAAATTGTGTTTGTATCATGCTAAAGAAAATTGGAAAAATGCGACTCACATCCGATTTTTGTTTAAGGAGATATACCCAAATCATTCAAGTACAATCATCAATGAATGTTACAAACCATTGGGCTCTAGAAATGTTAGCAATTCTAGATGGTCCCCATATGTCGAGAATGAATCAAACAGAGAAAGGTACTAAAGATCTTATATTGCTTAAAGGAACTGCACTCTATGGTGTTTTGCAAATTCACACACTTCACAATGAAAAGACTCAACATCAATATTCTTAAACAAAGAGGGAAACATTCTCTTTAAAGTTTTGAAAGAATGATATCCTAAACGCAGCGATGATGACACCATATCTCATTTTATTTGAATTGATAGAAACTAAGGATAAGGGTAACGGATCACTACAACCACCATGGTCTTGAAGTAGATACAGCCCTTCCGTTGCTCTAGCCTGCCCAATCATCCTCCCCGTAGTTTGGTCCTGAAAAACACAATAATCATTTGAGAATGTTACATGGCACTTGAGATCTTGAGTAATTTTATGAATGGATAATAAATTAACAGAAAGGTTGGGAACATGTAACACATTTTTAAGATTAAATGAGGAGGAAAGAGCTATTGTTCCTTGTCCTGCCACAGTTATTAATGAACCATCTGCAACTTTGATTTTTTTGTTGCTAGGACATGGTTGGTATGTGGTGAAACAATCTGCAGAATATGTCATGTGGTCTGTTGCACCTGAGTCAATGATCCAGGTGCTGGAATTGTATTTGTTTGAGGCACTAAAGACATAAGAATTTAGAGTAATACCACTTTGAGCAATAGAGCATGATCCAGAAGGTTTCTCAAGACTGTTCAGAAAGTTTCGAAGCTTCTCAATCTCCTCAGAATTGAATTTTTCAGCCTCGGTTTTGTTTGCTTCAAGGCCTGGTTCTTCCACACTAGTAAAGTATCCATGTCCCTTTCTTTGATTTCCCCTGTAACCTCCACCTCGGCCCATTCCAGGAGGCTTACCATGAAGTTTCCAGCAATTTTCTTTAGTGTGCCCCTTAACTACACCAAAGGTTATCTTTGTGGATAGATTTTTGTTCATTATACTTAACCGGTTCAGCAACGGTCAGCCCTTCTCTTGGAGTTTTTTCTCGAGTGATCATCATTACAGAACCCTCGAAATTGGAGTTTGGTGTTTCTAACATCACAATCCTCCTCCCTTCTTCTGCCCTAATGATGGAGAACACTTCATTGAGTGATGGCAGTGTATCTTTTCCAAGAATTTGGACCTTGACTTGGTCAAATTCCACATTTAGTCCTGCAAGAAACTCAAAAATCCTTTCCCTTTCCACATATTGCTTAAGAGTTACGACATCTTCATTACATTTCATCTTGAAATCTTGATAATAGTCCAACTTTAACCAGAAACCTTTCATTATATTATAGTACTCAATGACAGATAAATTACCTTGTTTGGTTGTTGAGATTTTCGTCTTTATCTCAAAGACTAATGCGACATCTTTAACCTTGGAGTAAGTCTGTCTCACAGCTTCCCAAATTTCATTTGTTGTAGTCAGAAACAAATAGGGTCCACTCACCTCAGGCATCATCGAGTTCCAAAGCCATGACATGATCATGGAGTCTTCTTCCTCCCAGACTGTAAACTTGGGGTCTTCAGGATTTGGGGGCATATCCAAGAGGTGGTTAATCTTCCCTTTTCCTTTCATAAAAGTCTTCACAATTTGAGACCACTTTAAGTAATTCCTCCCATTCAAACGATAGGAGACTTGCAGATTCTCGAGTTCTACAGTCATGTGATTATTTTGACTATCACAATTAACAGTAGTTGTTTCCTCAGACATAACGATGATGATTAGAACAAAGGACAAACTGTGATTTGATTTTATTTTTATTTTTTTTTAAAAAAAAAGGCAAAGAGCAGTATTTTAGAACAAAGGATCAAATAAATCAGCTGAGTGGAACATATACAACTCTGAAATCTATTTGAAGTTTGACTAATTCCTATCAATACAAAAAATCAGCCTCTATAAATGAGAAGAATAAAAACTGATCCTACAAATCTGCTCTATACTAATAGTCTGCTGTAATAAGCCTGAATAAATACAAATTATATTTCTATACATAGAACCTACTGATTAGCTCTTTACAATTATGCAATAAATCTAATCATATCATTCAGATTCTTCAATATCTATCTTAGATGGAGTCATTTTAAATTAAACCCCCAAATCCTCTCATCAAATCTAAATTCTTCAATCCAAATGCAACCTAAAGGTTTCAATTATACCAATGAGAGGTTTAAAATAATCTAGGTAGAATTTAATATTCATTATTCCCTAAAGGTTTAAATTATGCTTTTTGGCCTCTAAATCCATCCCCTAGTATATTCATATCAGCTCGTCATTCCAGGCACTTGCTTTCTCTCAATTTTGTCTATTCTGATAATCCATTTTTTTTGGTAAACCTTTAATTATTTTTTTAGTTGTGTAACATTTGTTTTTGATTAAGAGGCTCGCATTACTTCCGGAAATTGCTTTTTCATTTTTCTTCATATACCTGAGGAGGGGATACGAAGGGGAATGCAGTCGATGAAGAAAAGATCAAGGCCATTCAAGGGCCTAAGCTGATTTTGGTGAGTCCAGTCCGCAGTTTTCATGGGCTTGCGAGTTTTTACAGGAGGTTTGTGAGGGATTTCAGAACTATTGCAGCACCATTGACAGATAATATGATTATAAACATTTTCATGTTAATTTTTCTAGCGCAAATAATTTGCTGAATTTGTTTTTCAATTTTGATTATTTATTTATTTATTGCTACATAGGACAACTATCTCAAAGTCATGTTCTCGCATGATCCGTAAATATTCTTCATCATAATTGACATGTTCGATACACACTACAAGAAAACAGACAAATACCGGCGGGATTTCCGTCGTTAAACAAGGAAAATCCGTCAGCAAAAGAAGATAGTGACGGATTATCGACCGAAACAATTCGTCGTAAAAATGCTGATTGTAAAAAATTAATGACAGAATAAGTTTCCGTCATAAAGTTTAGAGATTGAAATGTCCGTCAATAATTCCCAAAAAGTCCGTCGTTAAGTCGGTTTTGTGGAATATGTTTTTGAGTACAAATGGATTGTGAAGGTCTGTAGTTAAACAATTTCTACAAGGGAACAGCGGCTACTCTGAAAATTATTTGGCGATTAAGGGTATTCTGGCCATCTTACTATATCCACCTTCATTTATCCCACAAAGTACACATTTGATCTTATTTCGTGTTAAATTGTTGCCATTAGAATCAATCCAAGCACACAAAAATTAAGTAATCAATCCATATCCCATAATTTATTAAATTATTTATCAATCATCACATATCCCACCTCAAAGTAAACGACCCTCAAACCTCATCAAAATCAAAAAATAAGAACAAGGACATTTGTCTCTTGAATGTTTAAAATAGAACAAACCAAAAAGTATTAGACTGGCCCTGCATTTTCTAAGTCAAAGGTCAATAGGAAGAATTACATACAAATCTGCATAATTAATCAGATAAATCATGAAGCATGCATATGAACTCTAGCATTGAGTTATGGTAGTAAGTGATGGATGTTTTACTTACCGCAAGCCCATTTCTTTTCACTTTCTAAAAATGATTCGCGCTTCCCCACACAATCAGGATGATAAGATTTTAGACATTCCCTGGAAACACAATAAGCCTTTAGTAAGTAACACTTAAAAGAGATGTTAAGTATCTTCAATGCATCATCATTACTCGGAGTTCACAACGTATGCATGAAAATTGATTACAACCAAATTTAGCCAAATAGTTCATATGAATAAATAGATAATTCCATACATTCATACTTATGCAATAAACACTATGTTCAAACTCAATGAATCACTAGAGGAAAATCTAGTACTAACTTTTCTTTTTCTTTTTGCAGCACAAAGTACACAAAGCTTGCTAATCAGTTTAATCCAATAAATTAATGCATTGGTTCACTATTTAATCAGAAAGAACAAGAAAAAATGTGCTCTCAAGTCTTGTATAATGCAAAACAGCAAGCACAGCTTGGCAATTAAATGGATAACCAAAGAAAATATTAAACATGTCATCTCCCCAAGAGTTTGTCTATAATTACTTAAGGTTGATCTCTGTTTTGCCTCCATTAACACTTTGGTTTGATTTTCCACAACATCCAAGAACTCAATTACAGTATTAAGTTTCACCGATGCAATGTAGGTCAGATTTTTCCCAGCAAAATAAGATACAACCTGAGGCATATAACCCCAAAAATTGCCAAAATAATCTTGTGTGGATGAGTCACTGTAAAACATGATATATAAACAGTTTCTCTTTTCTCATTATTTAAGCTCTATAAACAAAAAATACCTTACTTTCTTCAGAGATAATAAATACGAAGAAAAAAATAAAAATCAAAAAACACACAAACAAGAAAATATGGATTTCGGAGGCGTGGCAGCACTTTCCAGCCCCACCTCCGGCCGGACCGGCCCCCAATTTTTTTTTAAAAACACACACACACACAACCACGAAAAGACAGAGAAACCCCTATTCACAAAAAACGGCCCAAACCCCAACCAAAACTTTTGCCTCAAATAGCAAAAAGCTGTCGCTTCTCGCTTTCAAAGCTATGATATATCAAAACCCAACCACTGTTTGGTGTGGGAGGCTTCATCCCCTCAACTTCTCCATCCCCAAAACCAGATTTCACGTTCAATACAAAAATGCTGGCTTTAATGGCGCGGAAATTGAAAGAAAAAAAAGGAAATAGTAAAAATAAAGGAAAGTGGAAAAGAACAAACTTGTAATCGCATATCCGAAGATCACCGCCGTCTTTGCAGACAAAACACCAGTTCTCGGCGGTTTCTTCCTTGTTTATCGCCACTTTCTTCTTCCCTCTGCCTTTCATCTTCCACAAATGCTACAACAACAACAAAGCTTGGAGTTTTCTAAAGAACCCACACAAAAAAATTCCTTTTTTATCTTTCAGATTTTTCAGCAAAAGCCCTCCTTTTTTTTCCTGAAAATGCAAACGGAGGAAAATGTAGGAAGTTTTATATTGAATAAAAATACAAGTTTTGAAAGCTCTGATCATGCATGTGTCTCTGAGTGTGTGTGTGTGTGTGTGCGTGAGAGAGAGAGAGAGATACGACAGGGGAAGAGAATGTCACCTTCTGTGGCAAATCAGACAAAGGTATACAGGTGAGATTGTGAGAATATATGTAATTTTATCGAAATTCTAACAATTGTAAATCAAACAAATACCTATGAAATAGGCCCACGGGCTTGATTTATGGCTGACTTGCTGTGGAATGGTGTCTCTCGACATTATACTTCATTTTCTTACTATTATTTCTTTCGGAGGCTAGATTTTATAATCTATTTGCATAATTATCATAAATTCTCATTCAGATTTTATGTAATTGTAAATTTAATTGCATATGAAGTATATCAAATTTATCTTGATATTTTTATATAGTAAGTAGAAAATTCACTTAATTTATTGTTTATTATTTGGGCCCCACAAAATCAAAATCTTAACTTGTTAATGTGGAAAAGTTTCTAGTCTCTTCAAGAGTCCATTCTTCGCAACCTAGTCAAAATAAGAGTGTTGTGTTTTGACATGGTAGACTGCGTAATTTATAAAATTATTGGGCCTAGCCCAGTGAACTTAGGCTTTTTTTTTTTAGTTGCACACACATCATTTGGGATAGAACCTTGACCTCTCATACATAGGAGAGAGTGATACTACTAGACCAAATGATTGGTGATTGAACTTAGGCTATTTAATTTATTGCTATTACCCAAAGAAATTTTTAAAAAATAAAAGTGCTCAAGTCTTATTTGAGATCAAGTATATTACAAGATAGATTAAATTATGAATTATCCATATCATCTAATGAGAGTGAAAATTTAGAATTTTTTATAAAAAAAACTGATAAGTGATTTTGCAACTCAAAAAACTATATAACTTTTTTAGGGAAAAAAAAATTAATGGTACATTAAAATAAGAATTAGTAGTACATTTAGACCCTCCATAAAAGTCGATGAGATCCAAGGTGAAAACCATCGCATGGATGATTGACACGTATATAGAAGTTACCATATTAAATATAAAGCATAAATCAACTTTAAATTATGGGGTTTTAATATAGTAATTTTTGTACACGTATCAATCATCCATGTGTAATTGAATATGAGATAACGTGGGGACTAAAAAAATCCTCTCTCTACTCTTTTTCCTCCCACTCTCTAAAAAAAAACCCAAACTCTAAAACTTTAAACCCCCCTCCCTCCCATTGCCCCTTCCTTTATTTCCTCCTTCTCCCCTTATCCCTCCTCCCCAACCATGTTTCACATGGAGGCCAATGAAGACACATCTTTTGTGTTATCCAGGAGGTGATCGGAAAAGGCAAGTCGGAGATCGGAGCTACAAAAAGAGGAGAGTTGGAGCCGGGTAGGTGATGGGTTGCGGTTGAAGATCGGGTGAGGGAGAGGCATTTTTCATTTCTTTTTTCGATTTTTTTTTTTTTGTTTGAGTCTTTATTTTTACCAGGTTGATTTGCGAAACTCGTAGGCGGTCGATTATTTTGTCTTGCGGTGCGTGAAGTAGCTCGTGCGGATTTGTTCGAGTTGGGTAGTCTCCCTTGAGGAGTGCCTTAGTCCTCCTTTCGGAGGTGGTTTAGTTTTCTTTTGCTTTTTTTTTTCTTTTTAGTTGTTTCTTGTTTTGCTCCTCGATTTACGGTGGAAAACGGAGTTCTCCCCTTGACATGTATCAATGTATGTATGTTCAAGGTGGTCATTTTTTGTTGGCAATGTAAGTTTTGTTTTGTTAATATATAAAAGTTTTCGTTTCGAATATGAGATGAAACACCATTTCGAAATGCTTCCATCCTTTAAAAAGTTTGCTAAGGCGCTTGAGACTCAGGCACATGTCTCGCTCACAACATAATATATTAATAACTCTTAGTTTTCTTTGATACAAGTGATGTATAATTTAGAGAAAATGACACAAATACCCGATTTTGGAGACCCAATACCAAAAAATTAGATGGATGTTTCTAAAAATGCCCGATTTGGCCAAATTGTTCCCAAATATACCCAACTCAAACAGATTCGACAAAACTACCCAATCTTGAGATCTTCGATGAATTGCGGCGTTTCCCCTTCAATAATCACGGTGATTCACAAAAGGATCTCGATCAAAAATACAATCCCGAATACTAACGAAAAACGAGGAGAGGAAAGGCTGATTCGAGGAAACACGGATCGAAGGGAGATCTTGTTAGAGATCACAATTCAAGATCAATATCGAGGAAGAAGAAGACCAAAATGCAAAAAACGCGATTTGTTTATCTTGTTCGAAAATACCTTATTTAGATATATTTCATGATTTTCTGATTGAAATTTAGGATTCAATGTGTATTGACTAAGATTGACATTGAATTGAACCAGTAATTTTGCATGCATATCCAAAAACCTGGAAGTTGTAAGCTTCAAAATACTTATTTAGTTCGAATTATGATCCAAAATCCTACAAACATTGCTTCTCGTGATTATTTAAGAATAAAACGTGTCAATCTGGAAAAAAGCGAATGCGATACATTACGTGATTGTTTCACATATGTTTCTTTCTTGTTTCACATATGTTTCTTTTATGTTTCACAATTGTTTCGATTTTGCTTCTTGACATACATAAACATTGTTTCATTCATGTTTCATTTATGTTTCGTTTATGTTTCACTTAGCCGACTATTCATCGAAATCCGAGTTGGATGGAGCAAATCCCGATTGTAGTATACCACAATGGACAATGGGGAGAAAATGGAGAGTAGAGGAACTTTGAGATAACGGGAATACTCATTCATCAAGCAAAGACATTCAAAGACACTAAGGGGGATCTTAGAACAACAAATTCAATACAAGAAAGATATGGAAGATATGCAGATTAGATACAAATTGTGAGAGACTCGCCACCATTGAAAATAGAAAGTGATTACAATCTCAAATTCTACCCGGAAGTGAAAAGCAAAGAAAATTTGGATGAAGTTCCCTTTATGCATAGATATAGTAAGAAACGAACTGAGCTTGGAAATAACAACACAACAAAATGTAACAGAGGGAACCAACATCATACATGTTTCAACAAATGTCTGTTGTTTCTTTGTTGTTTCATACATGTTTCATTTATGTTTCTTATATGTTTCACTTAGCCAATTTTTCATTGCATTCTACAGTTGCATGGTGAAAATCTCAGTTGTGGTATGCCACAATGGACAATAGGAAGAAAATAGAGAGTATACCAACTTTGAGATAACAAGAATAATGATTCCAATGTACCCTAAAAGAAATCTTGGAACAACAAATTCAATTCAGAAAATTTGAGCTTAATTGTCCATCATCACTACGAGAAATGGACACGACTCCTTGTCGGACCAAAAAATACTTTGTATTGACTTTCAACATCGTAGAATTATTGAATGCATCAACTATAGCGGTGAAAGACCTACTAGTAACAACTTTGCTACAGTACGTGAGATCTTTAGTTCAAGATTACGCATGTAGACTTACATTGACAATTATCTAAAACTACTAGTAAAATTACAGCATTTGGCATGCTCAACTCTGCGATTCTCGATGCATATGATCTTCTTAATCATGTTCTTGGAGTTTCTTCCTGTCCCCAAATGTTGCTCACTAATTCAGATGGAACTTCCCTTTTGAATCCTTATTTTGATCGAATTAAATGATAAACATCTCTGCATCTGTCTTTTTTCCTCGATCACCTCTCCAAAGTTGCCTCATGTAATTTTTCTTACTATTACGACTGAGATCTGGCATGCTTTGAAACTGCGATGTCATTCTCTTTCTCGCACACATGTTTACCAACTCAAGATGCAACTGCTTACTCTGAATAAAGGTTCTAAATCAATGTAATCATATTTGGATGAGGTAAAACTTCTTTCTTATGTAAATGAAACTGTAAAACATATCACATGAACTAAAAAACTGAAGAGTATATCGAGAAAAACTACACTATTTCTCTAAATTTAAAAGCAATTTACTACAAACTTTTATCACATGATCCCCTGTTTCACAATTGTTTCTTACATGTTTCATTTATGTTTCTTACATGTTTCAACTGATTACATCATCATTAAGATTTACGTAACAACAATTCTCTAAAATCATTAGGAAATGGAGGTAGAAACTCAATGTCGTTGTCATCGTCATCACCATTTTACAGCTTCAACTTAGCATGATTGTGAAGCGACATCGAAGTCTTGCTTGCTCATTCTCTATCTTGAACGCTTCAACGTCCATAACCTTCCCAACAACGACATAACAAGCAACAAAAAATCCCACATTCACTACAAAAGAAATAAAAAAAATACACAGTCAGATAGATAACACAACAAATCAAAAACAATAAAAAAAGAACAAATATATGGAAAATACATAAAAGAACAAAAGAAACATAAAAGAAACAACTTAAAAAAACAACATCGAAACAAACGAAAAACTTCAAATCACAAAATAATAAAAAACACGAGAAAATTGGGTTCACCTCCACCGCCGTAATTAAACCTCTTCCCCGCCACCACCCTGAGGACCACGTTCAAATTCAAATCACCGAACCACTTTTTCATGTCCACCAACACTCTCCCCGATTCGTCCTTCTTCTCCTTCCAGAGCTTATAAAGCTCGCCAATAGACTGCGTCGTAAGGAGCAAAGTCGAACATGGCGAAGTCGTGGCTCAAGTGTTTGGCGGCTCGTAATCTCGTACGGGACGAAACGGCGACATCGCAGGTGGTGAACAATTCTTTGGCTAATTCGGATGCTCACCACCGGGGGCTCGGCGACGACGCGAGCCGGATCGTGAAAATTGGGCCGTATTTATCTGCTAGGGAAGCTAGGTTTATGTGAGGAAGTTCGGCGGAGGAGTCGCCAGGCATGAGGTGGAGGTGGCCTGTAAAAAGTCGTGCGCCGCCGGCTTCGGGTGGCGCGCTGGTTTTTGGCTTAGCCGATCTTGACCAGAGCAATATGTAATAGAGGAAGAAGAAGGCAATGGCTGCATAGATGGAAGAGCCGAAATATTCCATGGTTAGGTATTGACTGGATTCTATGGAAATGAAAGAAATTGAAGGAGGGTAAAAAACTGAAAGGAAAAGTAATAGGGTGGGTATATTTGTGAAGTCCAGGACCGGGTTGGGTAGATTTGTGATAGGTGGGTATTTTTGTCTTTTTTTTTAAAAATCAGGGTATTCTATGTAATTTCCTCTATAATTTAAGCAATGCAGGTTACAATCTCATTCGAACTAAATTAAAATTTCCAATATTATTGGTTGTGGGACTAATAACATTATTAGCTATTTAGTAAACAAACAACTACATTATGTAATCCACTGAAAATTTCTTCTTATTTAGCCAACCCAATGTCATGGATACATACATATTTCAATAAGCAATATGGATGAGACTTCTAATTTAAAAGAGTGTTTCATCTCTATTCCACTATATGATTTACCACTGTACGAATTATTGTCACGTGTATAAAAGTTATTATATTTATTTGTAAACATAAATCAAGCCTAAATCAGTAAATTGTGGATAGAGCTGGCAAGTTGGGCCCAGTCCAGTGATAAAGCCAGATTAAGCCCTAAATTTGGAGACTCGAAAAGGCTTGGCCAAACAGTTCCAACGGCCATAGGATAGGTTGGACCCCCAAAATAGTGGCCCGAATAAATTTCAAGTAGGGCCAGCTAGCCCAATTTTGCTCTTTGGCCCGCCAGAGCCAGCCCATTTGCTAGCTATAATTGTGGCCTGTAGGTTTTAATATGATAGTTTTTATACACGTGGTTCATCCATGCGACCAAATACGATATTGAAACACCCTTTCAGAAGGGAAGATCTAATCTAAATCATTAAAACTCCAAACTTACTCGAGTTTACTAAACAAATATACTTTTTACATTATTTACATTACTAAAAAGATTTGAAGTCAATAACAAGAAAGAATCCATCTCTACAGAAAAAAAGAACAAAGTACAAAAAGGAAAACCCAATGCTACATACAAAAGAAGCTAATGACCCTGTCCAATTTAGGGGATCATTTACAAATTACAAGCCTTTTTTCACCCCTTGAAAAAACACTTACAAAAAATGGAAATTTCTACCATCTTGGTGCCAAAAAGCACAAGCCAGCATTTGTATCACTCTTGCATGTATCCAAAGAAAACAAAAAAGTCAGTATGGTTTTATAGTAATTGGCGATGCTTAAAACTCGGACAATATAAATACATGGAGCCTCAGTTAACAAGCATACCGGATGCTTTGTTTTCCCGCAATCCATCACTGGGCACAGAGGAATCACACGGAAGGATCGATTGAGGAGAGCCTTCGCCACTTTTTATGTCATTTCGGATGCCTCCAGAATTAGAATCAGGCTCACTTATGTCTGGAATCACTGTAGGAACATTTTCGAGCAACCGTGCTTGTCCCGATGGAGATTGCAGTATCTTTCTCTTCTCCAAGTACTCAAAAAGCGTAGAAACATTATAGTTAAAGTCACAAACCAGAAAGGCCATCATATGCTGATGAAACCAGAGAAAAACATTATAGCTCGGTTTTTAGTTCTTTTGAATAATAACAGAAAATTCTGCAATTATAGCTTGAAGTCACTTTATTATATAATTGCAAAATAAAAGTAACTCATGAATAAAGCAACTCATAAAAGGATATTCGCGTCTCCATCCCTTCTCATTGGCTCGATCAATGCGGTGTTGCAACAAGACCAGCTCTTTACGGATCCACTGAGATAAATTCAAATAAATCACATTAAGCAATAAGCAATGAGATGGGATTTCAAGAAACTTTAGTACTTTAATATAGCAAAAAAAATTAATTAATTGAAATGAAAATGGGCAAAATTAGGTGAATGTATTCAATACCCGTTCAAACATACTAAACAAAACAAATATAGTAGCTAAAACATGATAAACTTTAATTTCCTAGATTTAAATTACCCACTAAGTTGGAACAACTGCACTTTCCTATAGTAGAACCGAAAATTGAAATACCATAGTGAATAGCAGCTATAGCAAGGTAATAATCATAGAGCTTATAATGCAAGACAAAGACATATAGCATACATTCTTTGTTATATCCTCGTGAAGAACTTTGGCCTTCTGTTGGAGATCCACCTGTAAAAAAGAGGTTATTGGTTTAGAAAAGTCCCACCTCAACACACAATTAACAAAACTGCCATCCGCCATTTATACATCAATATCTGTGGTAGAAAAAGAAGTAAACGAAAATTTCCCGATCTCCTGCATGCGGACCTATAACGTGTTCTGTTTCAGTCATTACCATGATGATGGTTTAAGAGATCTCAAGGAAAACGTATTATTTTAGTAAATTCACATATTGATTATACATGGATAGTGGATACAAAATGATGCTGAAGGAGGAACATGAATTTTGTAGCAAAATATATTCACTTCAAATTAATTTGATTTATGGACAAACAATTGATACTTTTTAATGATCATAGTTGCCAGGATGACGTTGTTTAGAACCCCCATGTGCACACTTTTAGCAAAGACTAAATTTAGAAAGAAGGTCAAGCATCAAACTTGGAAGAAATTTAACACTTATTTCTATTTAGTTCTTTTAGGATATACCATATTGTTAAACTTAGATTCATTTTACACCACTTTTCCTGATTACATCGACATTCTAAAAGAAGTGGCTATAACTTACAATGATGATATTATTGCAAGATGATATTATTGAAAGAAAGAGAAAAGAGGTAAAGATGATATTATTGCAAGAATCCTACTCATACACAAAGAGATAGGATTAGGGCTGCATATAGAATGTGAATGGAATAAAATAAACCACATAAAGATCGGCTAACTGAAGACATAGTAATACTCACCACTGTAGGCCTCTCAAGCTCACCAGCTAGCACTCTTTGTCTCAAATCTTCACATTCTTCCTGCAACAAGCGGGTGACATGTGTCATCTTTTTCTTGATTAAATGCAAGATTTGCAGGACTTTATATGCAATAGAATTATTGAAAGAATATACATTGCTGGTGTTAGGCTTGTTATTGCGAGATATAATGTACTATTTTGCTATTAATAGTACTGGAATCTTTTCTGGCATAGTTCAGATTTCAGGACACTATACAAGAAGTAAATGAGGATGTTATGGTTGAAATATAAGCCAGTAATGCGGAATATGAAATTAAGCATAGGGAAACCCACCAATATGAAAAGACAGTCAAAGAAAATAGCCCAATTCTAATCCAGTCAAAACCTTTCCAACAATTGTGATAATTTATGCGCTAGCTCCGGCATTTAATGTTAGAATAAGTCTTGTCGGTTTAAAGCGGAAGAATAAATCCACCAAATCAGCAGGTTACTGTGATTAGAAAATTGCAACAATGGGGGGAAGAAACAATTATTCCAAAAACCATTTTTATTACCTCCAAGAAATCTCCATCTGAAACCAAACGCATTTGAATTTCTTTAGGAATGGCTGAAACTAAAAGGGCAGTCTCTATATTTTCTTCACCTGCGGGAACTGTTCTTACACCTGAAAAAACAAATTCAATTAAAAGTCAGCTGTCTCCATCATTTATACACATCTGGTGGATGTCAATAATCATTCATCTTATATTTCTAGTATTAGACTTTTATAAGAGCAGCCATAGTTTCGACGGTGTCATTTTGGACTATGTAATGTCGAGCACAAGGTTCGAAGGTCCCTGATCGACTATCTTCTATTATGTGCTGATTTTTCTCATCACAAGCTTTTTGAAACCCATTTCGCCAATTATCTCCATCAAAATCTACTTTAGGGCTAATTCACAGTCACAACGCCTTGTGATTCCTTATGTTCCTCTTCATATTACTCTGCTACATAATTTGAGAACACAACTTAAGGTTGCATTTGGATTGGGGGATTTGAGAGTGGATTTGGGATTAGGGATTTGAAATCCTTAGCTTAGATCCATACACTTTTGGCTTAAAAATCCAAATCAATGGATTTCAAATCCCTCTTTAAGTTTTAGACTTTTAGATCGTTTTTAAAGGATTTGAAATCCCTCCAAAAACATAGTCATTTGAAATCCATCATTTTCTATTCTTTATGCACACTTGCACAATCACACACACTGTGCACGCACACACACTGCACGTACACACACACACACACTGCACATTATTTTGAGGAACACAACTTACGTGCAAGATTCTAGATCTAGGACTTGAAATTGATAAGTTGCCACCCAGAAAGAGCAATATAGAATAAGAAAGCAATGGCTCATCTCTAATATTTGATTCATCAAGCATATTTTAAGACTAACCTTTGACTTGCATAAGCTGATGCGAAATTCTTGATCGATAATCATATGGATCACATTTGACTCGAACAAAGCATCCAGTCACCTTTTCTTCAAATGATTTAGGTTGCTTAAGTAGTTCTTCTAGCACGCTTCTCTTCAAGTAAACAAGTTTTACATTTTCAACTACAATGGCCGCAAAACAACTCTGACGTACAATATTATCGAGATCTTTTTTCAAGGATTTTTCCTCCATATCCAGCTTTCTTTGCCTTTTACATGCATCTGGAATGCCTGCATTATTGTCTTCTGAATCACATCCCACCTCATCCTCCTCTGATTCATCGTTGTTTTCAGCAAAATGGTCCTCGAGAAGGTCATAGACTCTATATTTACTTATTGTTCTTTTCCTGAAAAGTGATCGTAGTCGTGCATCACACATTATCATTCTCTTTTTTCTGGATTAATTAGTTTATTTTCTCTAACATACTCATTTACAATGGAAGTCACATCATGCTGTGACAATTTTTCACTAGTGCTTTTACCAATTGAAGTGAGGAACTCAATAAGGGAACTTGAGGCCCAACCAATAAACTCCTTTTTATTGAATTTCAATGGAGTTTGCTTTGAAGGCTTCTTTTCCTCGGATCTTTTCCGTGTTTTCCTGCATTTCTCATCCTCTGAATCATCATAATCAGATATCTGCTCCTCTTCGTCTTCTTCTTCATCCCATTCTTCTGCACTTCCAGATTGATGGTTCTTTTCCATCTTCGCCCTATCTTGTGCAGCATAAAGATCTCCCGCCTCAAATCCTTCCTCTTTTTTAATGATATAATAATATTCCATGAATAAACCCTCACACGTTTCCCTATCCGTAAAATCCACCTTTTCCTGGATACAAAGAAGCATTTAAACCACATTACATTTCCTTGTCGACAAAAAATAACTAAAGAGGAAGCACAAAACAAGCCTCTCAATCCAATCAATATTTTTCTAATAAAGTTTTAATAACTGAAAAAAGTGCAGAGCTTCAAATATAAATTTTTCAAGAAGACTTGACGGGAGACAGGTTCATATGTTTCTTAATTTGTTCAAATATAGAAATTTTTCGAATAGTATTATGTCATATAGAAATCTGAATTGGCACAGAGTATGCACACCTGTTGCTGCCACACACAATGTTTGCACTGCTAGTAATAGAAACAAGCGCATATACAAACTTGAGCACTGGAAAGTATAGATGTAAAATTATTTAAGATATCTCTACACAATGCCTTCTCAACCTTAATAATTTTGTAGGAAGCTTGAGATGTAAACACATTATGTGAATGTTCGAGAAATTAAAGATTCAAGGACATCCGAATATTAGAGATTAGAGAATCATATCTACCCACCACTGGCTACTTCACCGAGTTGAAGGCAACTATTATTTTTCATATTATGTGCTAACTCAGATTTTTTGCCCAACAAAGAATTTGCAGAAATTTACAACACACAGTAGTATCATCATAGGCAAAGCCTTAAAAGCAAAAGATAATCTAAGTTCAAGAAAACCACATTGGCAGCACTTGCATCATCCATATAAAATAGATTAAGGCCAGTCTAATTCCCTAAAAAGCGAAAGGTGCCTGCCTATGCACAATCAATGTAATACTAAATCCTTCTCCATTAGCTGTTAAGCGAGCTGAGCACGCATTTGACAAATTATTGCTGGAAGCACATAGTAACAAAAATATCACATCAAGTTTACAATTAATGATTATCATACCCCATCAGAGTCGCAGTCCTTGTTTTCTTCAATAAGTAATGCAAGCTTTAGGCAGGGGTTGCAGAATCCATATTTCCCTTTAACTTGTAAAACATCTGCAGCAGAAAGGCAGCGACGGCACGCAGCTTTTGTACAAGTGTAACAGTGAAGGTGGGAAGATCTGCGGCAGCGGAAGCAAGTATGCCAATCTGAAAATCAAATATTCACATTCGCATTATGTTAACTGTGGGATAATATGATTCAAGAAGTGGATGATATAATAGCATGATATTTTATAGATATATCGCCTGATCGTTTGAAAATAGATGGAAGAAATGGAAGTTCATATCATAGTCTGTGTGTGTACATGCATCCACGATACACGTATGTGCTACAGCCACATAGAAAGAAGACGCAAGCTAAGATTCCATGAGAAATTGCATTTGGTTGAATATCGTTTGGTAACTTATTTTATCATTTCCCACAAAACAGTGAACAAATGTGATTGATAAGTGTTAATGAAGTAATAATTGACATGGAGAACACAGGTCAACTTTTGGTTTCGTTTTTGGGGGTTTGATTGCAATAAAGTCTAAGGCTTCATTTAGGTTGATGTACTTGAATCTAAGAATTTCAAATCCATAATAATAAATTCATTGAGCTTGTTTGGATACAACGGATTTAAAATCATTCCCATTATGTGCTTTTTTTTGAGTCATTGTGGTGGATTTCATATCTATCTTAGGTGGAGTCATTTGAAATCATTCCCCCAAATCCTCTCATCAAATCCAAATTCTTCAATCCAAATGCAACCTAAAGGTTTCAATTATGCCAATGAGAGGTTTAAAATAATCTAGGTAGAATTTAATATTCATTATTCCCTAATGGTTTAAATTATACCTTTTGGCCTCTAAATCCATCCCCTAGTATATTCATATCAGCTCGTAATTCGCGGCACTTGCTTTCTCTCAATTTTGTCTATTCTGCTAATCATTTTTTTTCTAAACCTTTAATTATTTTTCAGTTGTGTAACATTTGTTTTTCTGATTAAGAGGCTCGCATTATTTCCGGAAATTGCTTTTCAATTTTTCTTCATTTACCTGAGGAGGGGATACGAAGGGGATTACAGTTGATGAAGAAAAGATCCAGGCAATTCAAGATTGGCCTAAGCCGATTTCGGCGAGTCCAATCCGTAGTTTTCATGGGCTTGCGAGTTTTTACAGGAGGTTTGTGTGGGATTTAGCACTATTGCAGCACCATTGACAGATATTATGATTATAAACAATTTTCATGTTAATTTTTTCCCGAGGCAATAATTTGACGGAATATGTTTTTCAATTTTGATGATTTATTTATTTATTTATTGCTACATAGGACAACTATCTCTAAATTCACTTTCTTGCACGATCCGTAAATATTTTTCATCATAATTGACATGCTCGATATACACTACAACAGACAAATGCCGATGGGAATTAAGTCGTTAAACAAGGAAAACCAATTGGCAAAAGAAGATAGTGAAAAATTACTGACCGAAACAATCCAACGTAGAAATGCTGATTGGTAAAAAAAATTAATGACAAAATACATTTCCATCATAAAGTTTAGTGATTGAAATGTCCATCAATAATTTCCAAAAAGTCCGTCGTTAGGTCGGTTTTGTGGAATACGTTTTTGAGTAAATAGAATGTGAATGTCTGTAGTTAAACAGTTTCTAAAAGGGAACAGCGGCTATTGTGAAAATTATTTGGCGATTAAGGGTATTCTGGCAATCTTAGATTAATCAGATATTAGATTAGCCCTGCGTTTTCTAAGTCAAAGGTGAATGGGAAGAATTACATACAAATCTGCAATATTAATCAGATTAATCCAGCATTGAGTTATGGGAGTAAGTGATGGATGTTTTACTTACCACAAGCCCATTTCTTTTCACTTTCTAAAAATGATTCGCGCTTCCCCACACAATCAGGATGATAAGATTTTAGACATTCCCTGGAAACACAATAAGCTTTAGTAAGTAACACTTAATAGAGATGTTAAGTATCTTCAATGATCATCATTACTCGGATTTTTTGACAAAAGAAACAGGGACATGTTTAATAAACAAGCATAGTAATAGCAGTTAAAAAGGTAATGCCAAAACAACAATTCAATTGGCATTTACAGCACTGTATACACATGAAAGGAGAAATAGATTCCTCGACCGACATTGTCGTGGATAACTGAATATCATCCGAAAGCATACACATCAAGATACAAGTACATTATCACTATGTATGCATGCAAAATTGATTACAACCAAATTTAGCCAAATAGTTCACTATGCAATAAACACTATGCTCAAACTCAATGAATCACTAAGGAAAATCTACTGCTTTTTTTTTTTTTTTTTTTGTTGCAGCACAAAGTACACAAAGCTTGCAAACCAGTTTAATCCAATAAATCAATGCATTGGTTCACTAATTAATCAGAAAAACAAGAAATGTTGGGCTCTCAAGTCTTGTATAATGCAAAACAACTAGAAAAGCATGACAATTAAATGGATAACTAAAGAAAATATTAAACATGTCATCTCCCCAGAGTTTGTCTATAATTACTTAAGGTTGATCTCTGATTTGCCTCCATTAGCACTTTGAACTTGAACTCAATCAATGTAGGTCAGTTTTCCCCAGCAAAATAAGATACAAAGTTTCACCGATGCCAAAATAATCTTGTGTGGATGAGTCACTGTAAAACATGATACATGAACAGTTTCTCTTTTCTCATTATTTAAGTTCTATAAACAAAAAATACCTTACTTTCTTCAGAGATAATAAATACGAAGAAAAAAATTAAAAAAAAACACACACACACACACACACACAAACAAGAAAATATGAAAAAAGGATAAACCTGCCCCCACTGCCAAACAAGAAAATATGGATTTCAGAGGCGTGGGAGCACTTTCCAGCCCCACCGCCGACCCCCCAAAAAAACTTTAAAAAACTAAAACACACACACAAACACAAACACAAACACAAACACAAAAAGACAAAGAAACCCCTATTCACAAAAAACAGCACAAACCCCAACCAACACTTTTGCCTCAAATAGCAAAAAGCTGTCGCTTTCAATTCTATGATATCAAAACGCAACCACTGTTTGGTGTGGATGCTTCATACCATCGACTTCTCCATCCCCAAAACCAGATTTCACGTTCAAAACAAAAATGCTGGCTTTAATGGCGGGGAAATTGAAAGAAAAAAAAAGGAAATTAAAAATAAACGAAAGTGGAAAAAAAACAAACTTGTAATCGCATATCCGAAGATCACCGCCGTCTTTGCAGACAAAACACCAGTTTTCGGCGGTTTCTTCCTTGTTTATCACCACTTTCTTCTTCCCTTTGCTTTTCATCTTCCACAAATGCTACTACAACAACAAAGCTTGGAGTTTTCTACAGAACCCACAAAGAAAAACCTCCCTTTTTTATCTTTCAGATTTTCAGCAAAAACCCTCCTTTTTTTCCTGAAAATGCAAATGGGGGAAAATGTAGAAGTTTTATGCTGAATAAAAATACAAGTTTTGAAAGCTCTGATCATGCATGTGTCTCTGTGTGTGTGTGTGTGAGAGAGAGACGAGAGAGAGAGAGAATGTCACCTTCTGTGGCAAATCAGACGAAGGAATACAGATGAGAATATATGTAATTTTATCGAAATTGTAACAATTTTAAATCAAATAAATACCTACGAAATGATTTATGGCTGACTTGCTGTGGAATGGGGTCCCTGGATTATACTTCATTTTATTACCATTATTTCTTTGGGAGCTAGATTTTATACTCTATTTGCATAATTACTAGGGGTGTTAATTCGATTTATCACATCGAGTTCTTGTTTGATTTCGGTTATACTTAAAATACATCAAAAATTAATTAAATATAAAATAATTACGTTTTAGATAAATTAGTAACATTGTACCAGTCATGTTCGGGTTCGAATTTCTCTCAATAACTTTGGGTCGGTTTGTGTCGAGTTATCATATCGTGTCTGAAATTATCACCCCTCATAATTGTCGTAAATTCTCACTCAAATTTGTGCAATCATAAATTTAATTGCATATTAAGTATATCAAATTTATCTTTATATTTTTGCATAGTAAGTAGAAAATCCACTAATAATGTTCTACGACTATTTGCATTTTTTCCTTGGGCTGAGGACTTTTTTCTCTCTCTTGGGAGTCGGATTTTTCCTTTTTGGGGAGTTGGGTTTTGTTTGTGTCTTAGTTTGAATTTTTCGTTATCCCGCCTTGGATTTGTGTTGGTGTTCATCTCTCTGCTTTGTCTTTTTGCCATTAATCTCCTTACTGTTAGTGTTGTTTTAATGGCCATTTATTAGGATTTTAAGTTTGTCGTGTTGCTGCCTTTCTTTGTCTTCTCTGCTTCTTTCTTGCTTTCTTTTCAGCAGTTTGGTCATCTTTTGGTGTTTTTTCTTTCTTTTTGTTACTTTCTGTTCGGCCTCTTTTGTGCTCCATTTTTCTCCCCTCCATCTTCTCATCTTCTTTGTTTTTTTCTTTTATGTGTGCTTTGTGGTATATCTAATTTGTGCTGGTTTTATCTGTGTTTCTTACCAGGTGTTTCCAACTCTAAGGTGTGATTAGTAGAATAGTGAGGTCTTCCATCCGATGGATCTTGAAATTGAAAATAGTCTCATAAAATTCTCTCTCTCTGATAAAAAAAAAATGAAATAATCAGTCTGAGAGAAGGGGATATCCAAACCAGTGCTTATGAATGTTCAAGAAGTTTATTTGGGAAATTAACGGGGAGTAAAAGGGCTAATTTTGGTGGTATGAAGAAAACGTTTTCGTTAATTTGGCCAGTGAAAGAAGCATTTGTTACGAGAGAGTTGGGATTCAACTTTTTCCAATTTATTTTTGCATATGTAGCTGATATGGAAAAAATCAGAGATGGGAAATCCTGGAACTTCGACAACAAATATTTGATTTTGAAGGACTGGGAGGAGAACCTAAATGGCGACAGCGAATGCTTTAATTTAGTGGATTTATGGGTTCAAATATGGAACATTCCTCATAACTGGCTTTGTGCCGAGGTTGGACTAAAAATAGGAAAATCCTTTCATAGAGTTAAAGACGTACTAATTCCGGAATCAGGGGGTATAAGGGGAAGGTATCTGAAAATCTTGGCCTCAGTGGAGCTGTGTAAACCTTTGCTGAGATGTGCCATTATCCAGTTGGGAAATAAAGAGGTTAGAGTGGATTTTAAGTATGAAAAGCTTTTGAGTGACTGCTTCTACTGTGGTAAAGTCGGTCATCTAGACAAAATGTACGATAAAAGAAAGGTGGATATTGGGAATGAATATCTGAAAGAAGGACAATTTGGGGAGTGGATTAAAGTTGATGATAGTCCGATTGGTTTCAAAATGAATAGGGGGAGCCCGACTAAGAAAACGGTTGTGGAGGACCCTCAAAAGGTTAACAAAATTGGGCAATCTAATGTTTTGTCTATGAAGCCTGGTATTGAGACTGAAGAGAAAGGGGCGTGCTCAAGCTCGAGTAAGGGGCTGATTTCTTCCAACCCCATTGATCTCGAGGTTATTAGGAATCATGATACTGGGAAGAAGCACTTGGAGAGTGATGGTGTGTGTAGGAGCGGGGTGGAGCAAATAGCGAATGAGGTGATTCCAGTGAGTTTGGAGGGTAGGGGGATTGTTTCTGGTGCCAACACAAAATTTGGCTCAGTGCAGTATTGTGAGGAAAGCGAGCTTGCCAGTGAGATGGAAGTTGGAGGGCTGGATATGAATTTAATTAAAAAGGAGGCGATTTGTAAAAATAAATCTAGAAAACCTTTAAGTGAGGTTACTAATATGGCCTTTGAGGGTCTGGGTGGAATCTCTATTCCTAAGAGAGAAGTCAAAATCAGAGGGGGCTTTAGAAAAAGAGGGGAAAGGGGTGAAAATTCTGGTTTTAAAGAGGATGATAAAGAGAATAAGAGTTACAAAAGAGGGAGAAATTTGGGCGTAGATCAGCTGGGAGGGGCTATTAAAGATGATGGTGAGGTTCATGTGGATAAAAAATCAAAGTTGTCAGAAGACTGTGATGATATGGTGGAGGAAGCCAGCCCTAATTGGCCCCAAGGTTGTCAATGAAGGTATGTGTGTGGAACTGTAGAGGTTTAGGAGGACCCTCTACAGTTTCCCAGGTGAAGGAATTGAATAAATTCCACCATCCTGAATTTGTATTTTTGAGCGAAACAAAAAAAAAAAAAAAACAGAGCTTTTGTTGGTACAGTTTGTAAACAACTTAAAGTGGATGATAGATGGATGTGTGTGGATCCTATTGGTAGGAGTGGTGGTCTCTTGTTATTTTGGAATGAATCAGTCAGTATCAATCAAGTGATCCCCAATAAATTTTGTGTCGAAGTGGAACTCAGCTTGAATGGGTCACAAGAGACGGTTTGGATCATCTTTATTTATGTTAGTCCTAATAATTTGGAAAGAGAGGTGCAATGGAATTACTTGAGGCAGGCTAGTGGAAAATGGGGGGATGTGTGGTGCATGGGTGGAGACTTTAATGACTTGTGTAATCATGCTGAGAAGAAGGGTGGTAGAGTTAGAACGGATTTTAGCTTTGACATATTCAACTCATTTATTGGAGATTTGGGCATGCATGAGATTAGAGCGATTGGCCAAGAATTTACATGGGCAAATAATAGGTTCGGAGAAGGGTTCGTGGAGGAGAAACTGGATAGATTCTTTGGGTCCTTTCAGTGGCAAGTAAATTACCCAAATGTTTCTGTGATTTCTGAGTTTAAAAGCTCATTGGATCATCACTTGCTGATTTTAGATACTAATCCTGAAACCAAGAAGTTGAAGAAAAGATTCTTTTTTGATAGGAGGTGGCTTGAGAAGAAAGATGTGCTCGAGGTGGTGAGTAGAGCTTGGCAGGTTCCTCAAAGTGGCAATCCCCAATTTTAGTTTATGTCTAAAATTAAAGAGAGCAGAATGCAACTCATGAGCTGGAGTAGAAACTTCAGAAATACTTCCAAAAACAATTTGGAAAAACTACAGAAAAGTTTAGATTGTATGAGGATGCGGGGGGGATGAGGGATTGGAAGAAATAGAATGACACCAAGGCTAAACTCAATGAGGAGTATAAGTTGGAGGAAATTTATTGGTGACAAAAATCTAGAATCCAATGGCTGAAGGAGGGGGATAAAAACTCCAAGTTTTTCCATGCTTTCACAATGCAAAGGAGAAAAAAGAACATTATTTTGAGATTGGTTGATTCGAATATGAAAATTTGTGAAAAAGATGAGGATATTGAGAATACTATAACAGATTTCTACTAGCGGCTGTTTACATCTGAGAGTTCGGTGGGGGCATTTGGTTTGTTGGATGGAATACCTCACTCTATTTCTACTGATTGGAGCAAAGAGTTGGTTGCACCTGTGGAAGAAAATGAGATTAAACAAGCACTTTTTGATATGCATCCTAATAAAGCTCAGGGCCGGATGGTATGTCTCCTCTTTTTTTCTAACATTTTTGGGATGTGATTAAAAATGATATTTGATGTGTTGTTCTGAATTTTTTTAAGCATGGCAAAATTCTGAAATCTGTGAATCAGTCTCTTGTTACTTTAATCCCTAAGTGTCTCAATCCTTCTTCTATGTCTCAATTTCGCCCTATTAGCTTGTGCAATGTAACCTACAAAATTATTTCTAAAATCCTGGCTAATAGAATTAAACCTTGCTTGCCTCTGTGTATTTGTGAGAATCAGTCTGCTTTTATCAAAGATAGACAAATTCTAGATAATGTCATTCTAGCTCAGGAAGCAATCCACTTCCTCAATAGACATAGATCGGGGAAGAAAGAGTTTATGGCTATTAAACTTGATATGGCGAAAGCTTACGATAGAGTTGAGTGGAAGTGTCTGAAAATGATTATGGTGAAAATGGGTTTTCCTTCGGTCTTTGTTAATTGGGTCATTTCTTGTGTGTTTCCTTCTTCCTTTTTTTAACATTAATGGTAAGGTTAGTGGCTATGTTATCCCTTCTAGGGGTCTTAGACAGGGGGATCCCATCTCCCCTTATCTTTTCTTGATGTGTCCGAACTATTTTCTAGCCTCATTAGAAAATCTTTTTTTTTGAAGTTATGAAAAAAACGAAAGTTAGTTAATTGGAACTAAGGTCGGCTCCAAGGGTCCAAATATTATGCATTTGCTTTTTGCTGATGATTCTATCTTATTTGTGAAGCTAGTGTGGATCAGTCAAAGGTGGTTCTTGACATTCTAAACGCGTATAAGAATTTCTCTGGCCAATTAGTGAATTTGGATAAATCATCTATTTTTTTCAGCAAGAATGTTTCAGTGGGGGATCAATCTGCTATTTGTCAGTGCTTTGGGGGTATAAATCCACAGAAATTTAGTAGATATTTAGGTTTACCTTTGGCGATTGGGAGATCCAAAAAAGATGTGTTCAAAGTATGTTATTGATCTTTGTCCAAAATAGGTTAGTTAATTGGAAGAATGAATTCTGTCTTTGGTGGGAAAAGAGGTGGAAAGAGGTGTTTTAGTTAAAGCAAAGATATTTTAAGATGCCCTTCTAGTGTATGTTATGTCACGTTTTGTTTTATGTGGAGAGGTTGGTGTGTGTAAGCAAATGAAAGTGGGATTGAGGTTTGAAGTTGGGATGGTAGAACTATTAAAATATGGGAGGTTTATTTGCTAATTTTTGGTGGGGGGTTGATGGTTTGGCAAGAATAAGATACATTGGAAAGCCGGAATAAGATTACTATGCCTAAAAAAGAAAGGGGTTGGGTTTCCATGACCTTGTGATAATCTTTTTAATGAAGCTTTAATTGTTAAGCAAATGTGGAGAATCCTGGCTAATCCTAATTTGCTTGTTAGTAAAGTCTTGAAAGCTAAATATTTTCAAGAGGGAATCGCCAAAAATCGAAGGTTTTGATCTTAAAGTGGGCTCTAATGCCTCTTGGCTTTGGAGGAGTTGGTTGGGTACTAAGGATTTGAGAAAGTGGGATTGAGGTTTGAAGTTGGGATGGTAGAACTATTAAAATATGGGAGGATTTAATGGATTCCTTCTATAAAAAGCGAGGTTGTGAACTTCAAACCAAGAAGGTTGTATGGAGGGGAGGATGGGGTAGGAAAGAGTATTGGTGAGCTCTTAATTGAGGATGGATTTGTGATTAAGGATATTAATTGGAATAAGGATTTGGTGTAATTTATTCTTTGGTCAAAATCATGTGTAGCTAAAAGATATTTGGTGCAAGATTCACTTATATTAGATATTTTGCAAAGATTTGAAGTTTATTTTTTCCGGGAAATCGAGAGATTCATGGTGAAATAGAACCTATATAAGTGAAAAGAGTTGCATGCAATCTTTCTATACTCCAAATTAAATGGGAATTCACAAATCGTTATAATCTTTGTCTTGGGGGTTTTAACTAGAAAGAGATTTGATTAATCAACTTGAGATTAGAGAGAAAATTGGGGGACAAAAATTTTATTAAAAGAGGTAGTTGGACAATAAAAAAGGGATTTTTTCAAACACATTTGAATTCTTGATTTCTTATAATTACCTTGTTTTGGATAATTTGTTTTCCTTTTCCATCAAACAAAAGATGGAAGGATAACAAAAAAAACGGTAATTATTAGTACTTACAAGTTGGAATAATTTGAATTCTAAGATTATCACTACGGTTTTAAAGGTAGCTTTTGAGCCATCACCTTGTTTTGGATAAAGTGAGGAAGATGTGGAAATTATAATTTGAAAAGAAAAGTTAAGCGGAACTTTATTTGAAAGGAAAAGTTAAGCACTTTATTTGGAAGTGCTTTTCTGGTATACTACCTACTAATTGTTGTTTGAAAAAGAGAGGAATGGAGGTTGATATAGTTTGCAGTGGGTGTGGGGATTGTGAGGAAACCTTGGAGCATCTTTTTTTCTCTTGTCCTAGAGCTCAAAAAATTTGGAAATTATCTCCTGTTAGCTGGGACGGGTTGGTTGACTGCTCGGATTCCTTTGTGAAGTGGTAGGGAAAAGTCTGTAGTTTAGACTCCAAGCCATCATCGGTTGATAGAATTTAGTTAACTACCTATATCTTATGGTGGTTATGGAAAACAAGAAACCAGTGGTTGTTTGAGAAGGTTCGAATCTCAGAAATGGATACTTTAAAAGCTGCAGTGGAAGAGTGGACTGAATTCCAATCTATAAAGGCTTCTCCTTTGCCTTGTTGATTTTTTTTGTACTTGTGTTCTGTTTTGGTCTGTTGGCAGGTAGGGTATGTGGTACCAGTGCCTGGGCTCTTTTGTGTTGTGTGGGCTTGTGTGATCTATACAGGTTGGTTGCTGATACGAAGTGTTAGGGAAAGCTCTTTTTTCAATGAGGCTTTGTTCAGTACTAATATTATTTTTGTTGGGTTCTTGTTAGTTTGCTGTGATTTGGGGTGCTTTATTGGACTGATGAAGTTGGCTATATTATTTCTTTATCTATGGATAATGCTTATAGCTTGCTGCATCAGCTATGTGTGGGTTCTTTTTGTTTTTATCTCTTTTCTAGACTAGTATAGTTCTCTTGATCATATGTGGAGGTCCCTCTTGTCTCCATGATGATCCTTGGCCCTTTGGCTTACGGATGTATCTCTTTTCGAGTTTATATAAATATTATCATTCCCAAACAAAAAAGTAGAAAATCCATTAACTTTATTATTTATTTGGATCCCATAAAATCAAAATCTTAATGTGGAAAATTTTCAAGTCTTCAAGAGTCCATTCTTCTCAACCTTGGTCAAAATAATGAAAATGATGTAGGTACTTAAATGTTGTTGTTACTTGTTTGGCATGGTAGACTGCATAATTGATATAAATTTCTTGGGCCTAGCCCATTTAACTTAGGCTATTTAATTTATTGGATTCAATTATTGTTGGGTCTATCATATATATTTGAATTTAACTTTTCTTGGTTATCATATTTAAACTTAAAAAAATAGGGAAATTATTTGTATATACAGTGAAATTCTTGGGAAAAGGACATGAATACCCACATTTCCAGCCCAAATCCCTGAAAATACGTTCCGCCTACTGTTCATTTTTAAAAATACCAATTTTCATTGATTTTTGACAAAAATACGCCTTTTCTCCTTTTTTTGGACAAAAATACGCTGCTCCTGCCAAAATTTTTGGATATTTTTTACGTTGGTTTTTTTGTTGTTTCTTTGTTGTTTCAAACATGTTTGTTGTTTCTTTATTGTTTCATACATGTTTCATTTATATTTCTTATATGTTTCATTTAGCCAACTATTCATTGAATTCCATAGTTGCATGGAGAAATCCCAGCTGTGGTATGCCACAATGGACAATGGGAAGAAAATAGAGAGTATATCAACTTTGAGATAACAAGAATACTGATTCTAATGGACTGCACATTCAGCACCCTAAAAGAAATCTTGGAACAACAAATTCAATTCAGAAAATTTGAGCTTACTTGTCTATCATCGGCTACGAGAAATGGACATTACTCCACTGTCAGACCAAAATATACTTTGTATTGACTTCCAACATCGTAGAATTATTGAATGCATCAACTGTTGCGGGGAAAGACCTACTAGTAACAACTTTGCTAGAGTACGTGAGATCTTTAGTTCAAAATTAGTCATGCAGACATCGAAATGAAGCAAGATCAACATTTACAAGGATGACAAAAAAAAAACTGAAGAGTATATGGGGGAAAAACTACACTATTTCTCTAAATTTAAAAGCAATTCACTACAAACTTTTATGACATGATCCCCTGTTTTTTGTTTCTTATATGTTTCATTTATGTTTCATATGAAGAGATCAAATGATTTTATCTTTAAAATCATAGAGGCAGACAAAACATTTGTTTTGGACCTTGAAAAAATGACTTGTGCATGCAACAAGTTTCAAATGGATGAAATTCATTCCTCACATACTATACCGAACTTAAATATATTGTTCAACTGATTACATCATCATTAAGATTTACGTAATAACAATTCTCTAAAATCATTAGGAAGTGGAGGTAGAATCTCAATGTCGTTGTCATCGTCATCACCATTTTGCAGCTTCAACTTAGCATGATTGTGAACCAGATGACTGAGCCTTACTTGTTCATTCTCTATCTCAAACGTTTCAACGTCCATAGCCTTCCCAACAATAAAGTGCTCGGCATAACAATCAACAAAAAATCCAATATTCACTACAAAAGAAATAAAAAAGATACACAATTAGATAGATAACACAACAAATCAAAAACAATCAAAAGCAAATAAATGGAAAGTATATAAAAACAAAAGAAACATAAAAAACAATTTCGAAACAAACGAAAAACTTCAAATCACAAAATAATAAAAGAACACAGAAAAATCATGCATCAGCAACACAAAATCAACAAATCATTCAAATTTGCATTCAACACAAAAAAAGAAGAAAACCAGGAATCCAAATCGCTGAAGGAAAACATATTCATCCTGCAAGACAAGCAAAAGAGAGAGAAAGAAGGAAAGCAAAGGCGGGTTCGAGAAGTAGGACCCACTCAACAACTTCAAGGAGATCTGCCCGATGGGCGGTGTCGACACGGTGGTGGTCTACAAGACCTCACTCAGCGGCGTGCAGCGGATGTACGAGGACTGCAACCGCGTGAGGCAGCTGATGGAGACCTACCAAGTGGTGTTCGACGAGCGGGACGTGGCGTTGGACGACGGGTTCTTGATGGAGCTGCAGGGGTTGCTCGGCGAAGAAGAATGGATAGGTTGGGGTGCGGGGGGTGTGGGGACGTGAAGGGCCTGGAAGATGGGTAGAAAGGTAAAGAGGTAAGAGCAGGTGGTATATTTGTCATGTTTATTGACCGGTTGGGCATATTTGGGATGGGGTGGTATTTTTGTCATTTTTTCAAAATAAAAGGTATTTTGTGTAATTTTCTCGAAATTCTTTGTATATAGGCCCATATTCTTCATCTACTAACTAATCAAATGTGGCCTTAGTCACAAACTGACTTTAATTTATATATATACTAGATTAATCTATTTCTTCTATTGAAAGTCGATTTGAGTATTTTTTGGATAACTATGTTTTTTTATTGGAAGCCCAAAAGTTTAAAACTTTCGATGATGATAAGTTGAAAAAATATTTTGCTAAACTTGAAAAAAAATATTGTTTGGTGATTATGTTGATATTGTTGGTTGTTAAAGATACCGTATATAATAAGTAAAATCGGTATTTTAGGGAACATAATGGAGTACTTTAGGTAGTGGGTGTGAGGCTTTTAGGGAATGTGTCTCCAACAATACTTGTATAAATATGTAATCATCTAATGAAGTATTATCAAGTTTTCTCAGCATATTGTTACATGGTATCAAAGCCGAGGTTCAAGAGAGGGTTTAGGAGTTTTGATTTTGGGGTTAGGGTTTTGAAAATTTTTCTTTTCTTGATTATATTTTTTTCCCGCCGTGTCTTTGTTCACATGCGCCACACACATTTTTGGAGAAGTTCACTCTGTCGGTTCTTTCGCCGCCTCCGCCCACTTTGCTTCTTTTCTTCCGTTTGTCGGTCTCTTTGCCGTCCGCTCATCGCCTTGCGCCAAATGTCGATCTCTTTGCCGTCTGTCGATCTGTTGCCCATTGCCGCTCGATTGTCGATCTCTTGCCGCTTTGTCGACCGCTTTTCGTCTTGGTGCCCTTTATTTTCACGGTCTGCCGTTGGTTGGTTCATTCCGGTCAACATTCCTCGGTGTTGGACCGATTTGACCGAGTTTGACCCTTATTAAATTTCAGCCTTTGGTCCATTTTTGTTGAGTTTTGGATCTATTATTCGATTGGTATTCAACAAAAATGGATGAAAAGAAATATGTGGTTACGTCTGAACTGATTCTCGTCATGTCTAAAATAACGGATCATAAACTTAATAGGTCTAATTATTTAGGCTATAGTAAAACTGTTCGACTCTATTTGCGTAGTATTTCTATGGATCAACATTTAAGCGAGGACCCACCTCCGATGATTCAAAGGTCACTTGGCTACGAGACGATGCTCATTTATTTTTACAAATTCGTAATTCCATTGAAAGTGACGTTGTTGGTATGATAAATCATTGTGAATTTGTGAAAGAATTAATGGATTACTTAGCATTTATGTATTTGGGGGAAGGAAATATCAGACGTATGTATGATGTATGTCAAGCTTTTTATCGTGCAGAAAAAGGTGAAAGATCCCTTACTGATTACTTTATGGATTTTAAGAAAACTCATGAGGAACTTAATTTGTTACTTCCATATAGTACTGATGTAAAAGCTCAGGCAGCTCAATGCGAAAAGATGGCTGTTATGAGTTTTTTGGCAGGTTTACCTTCTGAATTCGAGACTATGAAATCTCAAATTTTGTCTAGCCCTGAGATATCATCACTTCAAGAAGTTTTTAGCAGAATTCTCCGCACTGAAAAATCAACGCCTATCTCAACTCATATTGCTTTGTGAGTCACACTTCTGATTCAAAAAGATCAATGTACAAAAATGGCAATCCAGGGCGAAACTTTCCTCAAAATGTCGGGGCTTGAGGACCGGATTTGAGCCACATTATATGTCGCTATTGTCACGAACCCGGACACTTTAAGAAGGATTGTCCAAAAGTACAGCGAAAGAATCGATTTAGCCATTCAACTCATCTCGCTTCGGCTAATGCTTCTCCTAAGTCCGTTTTAATTTCTACCGATGACTATGTTAAGTTCTCACAATACCAAGAAACTCTAAAGTCTTCATCCGCCTCTCAATCACGCCATTGCTGATTCAGGTAAACCTCAAACATGTCTTCTTTCCTCACCTTCCAAGTGGGTCATTGATTCTGGTGCAACCGATCACATGACATGTAATTCAAATCTTTTTACTTTCTTTCAATCTCATACTCCTAGTTCATCGGTTACATTAGCAGATGGCTCCATATCTCTTGTTTTGGGATCTGGCACCAATATCCCCACACCCTCCCTCCCCTCTACAACTGCTTAAACCTACCGGACTTATCCTTTAATTTGGTTTTCGTTAGTAAACTTACCCGCTCCCTTAATTGATGTGTCTCATTCTTTCCTGATTTTTGCTTGTTTCAGGATCTTATGATGTTGGTCCCAAGGGGTATGAGTGTAAGGTTTAGAAGGGGGGTTGAATAAACCTTACCAACTTTTCGATTTAGTCCTTTTAAAAATGATCAGAGTTAATACTTCACAATTTGTGTCCTTGATGGACAACTAAGTTAGTTAATCAACGAGTTAGTCACTCAGACTCACTGATCGAGTTGTTGATAGAGTAACAACTCGGTTTTGACTAAAGACTTAACTCATATGTGATTTGTTTTATTGGAAGACTTAACACCCTTGAATTTGGTTAAGTTTGTTTTGATACTTAGTTTTAGCGCTCATTGATTATCAATTGGATAGCAAATTTATTAGCGAGATATAAAAATAAGATGCGAGAAATTAAAGTCTTTGAAATGTAAATGACACAATAAGTTTATAGAGGTTCGAAGATGGGGTAATTCTTCTACTCCTCTCTTCTCCCGACTCTAGAGGAATCCACTAAATCTTCGATCAATATACTGAGTGGTTAATGATCCAGATACAAGTCTTGATCACGCGGTGACTTGATCCTTTGGGACTCGGTCTGGAGATGTCTTGGTCACACACAGTGGCTTCTCGTGACGACTCGGCTTCTTCTTCACAGGGCAGCTGCCTTGCTACTACAGCTCACTTGCTTAAGTTCCTTGGATTTGATCACGAAGCCCTCCAAATAGCTTAAGCTTGGTTCGACCTTGAACCTTTCTACAATCTCTCGTGGAATGTAGACCCCCTTGATTCTTCAAAAACTTATTCTTCAACTGATTGAAGTTATCTTTCCTTCACAGGTGAGTGTTGGATTGATTTCCTTCGTAATGTAGGCTTGAGGATTAATCTTGAATGACTTGAGAATATTTTAGGTTACAACTCAAATGTTTGCTTGAATGTTCGTGGTTCAGGTCGGTTACTTCTCTTAGAGTGATTCCTCAGCCTTTTATAGTGATCTTTCAAAAATCTGCCCGTTGAAGAGATAGACTTATTTTTGAAAGTCACTTGTGGTCGTTGGCTTGTCTTGTTGCAGTCCTTGGAATTTCAACTTCCTCGTATGAATGTTTTTTCAGCTTTTCAGAGTTCTGACACGAGTGCAGTGCTTCCCATTGGTTTATTCCTCTTGCACGCTTCTGGGACTGAGCACTTCGAGAAAGGCAGTATGGAGGTATTACTTGTTTAAGTAATTCTCTTGATTTCTGTGCAACGGATCTCTTTCAGTTGTCTTGACTTGACTGCATTTTCTCAACATCCCTAGGTGACTTCGAGTAAGCTTCCAATCATTGGATGACTCTTCTGTCACTTCAACATTGAGACTTGGCTATCTTGAGTTGACTTGACTGATACTTCATCCAGTGCGCATCTCACCTTGCACCTTGATCGAGTTCTGTCTTTCTTCTCTCTGCCATACTCACTACCTTGCAAAAGAAGTCTTCCTTTAGTCTCCCGGTTGTCTTCTCGCATGTTTAGGCATAGCTGACTTAACTCAGCTCGACCAGCCCTATCTATTACAATGCAGTTTACAACAAAAATGGGGTGCCAACTTCCTATTCTAAGTTTTACATGGCATTCATCAAAATCAACAAAATAATTTCCCAACAATTTCCCCTTTTTGATGATGCCAAAACTTAAAACATACATCAATAATTAAACAGCAAAGATACATACATGCAAATGTAGAACCACAGAATGTATGTTTAGAATCGATCCTTTATTGATCATGACATTCTTGTTCTTTACATAGTTGTTTACAAGGTATATCAGAGCTTAAACTAATAAAAGTGTATCAGACTTTAAACGGAGCTTAAGCTAACCATGCTGTTCTATATCTACACAAGTATAGAAATTGTACAATTTTATTCAGTGTACAGAACACTTACATAGAGTGTATTTACATAGTAAAATACATGAAGGGGTGGACAACAACACTTCATCTCCTTTGTTGCCTCCTTCTTTCATCTTCTTCAGCTCTGTCATCTTCTGATCCTCTTCTCTTTTTCTCATCTTCAGCCGTCTTCTTCTTCTTTTCATACGCCTTTCTGGCTTCATCTCTTCTCGCCTCTTTCTTGTCTTTCCTCCCATAGCTGAGTTTGTCTTTTATTTTCTTCTTCAATTCTCTTCACATACTCAGCATTGTTCTTAGCCACTTGCAGGTTGGCTACTTCGTCAAATCCAGCCCAATAGATCCCTCCTTTCTTGCCTGGATCTATATACTCAATATTTTTGGGCAGAGGCCTAAGTCCGAAACTCTTCCTCCACCTCTCGCTTCTTCCTTTTCCTCCAGGCGTATCTTTGTCTTTGGGGTCTTTTTTTTCGGTGAGTGGTAGAGTGACCGCAGAGTGATCGCCGATGAGTCGTTGTCTGTCAGCTTCTTCACATAGTGTGAGACCCTTTTTCCAGTACAAATCCCAGGCTTGAGCCATGGACATATTTGCGAAGTATCCTTCGGATGCGAGCGTCTTGAATTCATCAACTGATCTTGGCTCGGTTCCGACATCTGAAATGGCATAGGTGTCTTTGTCTATCGGAATGCCTCCATGTTGCTTCAGAATATCCATAACTCGGGCATCCATCCTTCCTTCCACTTCCTTCATCCATGCTTCAACTGTCTTTCACTTTTCAGTCATTGGTACAACAGAGTGTTGGAGTGGTAGAGTCACCGGGAGTTTGCTGATAATATCAGTTGTGACAAGACCTTGTTGGGGGGTTTTAGCAATCATCAAGGTCACATCTTTCGAACCTTCCCCCTCAACAGACTTCCCTTTCTTCTCTCTTATTACTTCCTCAGTTGTCTTTCCTTTCACAGTTTCTTCCCCCTTCTCAGCTTTAGATCCCTTCAGCGCCTTCAGGTATTCCTCTTTCCCCTTTTTGGCATCATCAAAGGAGAGAGGAACCCCTGGAAATAAGCTAGCAAGCAAGAAGTCTAGTCGGCTGATGGTTGAGTTCTACTTCGAATCTGCTGCGGAGTATGATGCACGGAACTCAGAGCGAGTGGCGTTGGATTCAGTTGTGACCAACTTCATCTCAGCCATAAGGAGACTAAATTTTCGATCCATGTTCTCTTCCACACGCAGGAGTTCGTTCTTATTATGTTCACGCAGCAGCTTGATCTCGGTAGTATGAGATTCATGCATTTGTTCAATATGCTCTTGCAATTTTATCTTTGCATCAGCATTCTCAGCCCGCCAGACTAACAACTTGTTGAACAATGTCCTGAAGTATCGAGCTTGTTCCACACGCATTGTTTGCTGCTGTTGCCACCACTCACGGATCCTGACTATTATGCCTCGCAGATCAGCAGTGAGGTTGGCGTCTCTATTATCCAACCTCATGTCCAGCGAGGCATGATGCCTCTCCATCCGTTCAACCTCAGCAAATAAGGCTTTGAACACACGAACGATTTGTCACCTCTGTTTGGTGACGCCAAGCTTGTGTCGAAGTCATAGTCATTTGGAACAATTGTGTTGATAAAGGTCTTTTTATGCATGTTTTATGTGTGTATTTAAGTATGATTTGAGTTATTTTATTGTTAGTTTCATAAATTTTTGATTGTACATAGTTCACATTACTCGAGGTGCTTTTATTGGTGTACATTGATGATTTAGATTTGTTTTTGGTGAATTGTGGGCCATGGTTTCATGTCAAAACATACCCGGGGGTTTCTGGATGCAAAAACACTCAAAATCCCAAGCTAAACGCGTCATTTCGGGGCCTTTTCAGTCAAACACGGGTAGGGTGTGTTTTTAAGCACGGCCGTGCTTTTTAGAAGTTAAAACGAGCAATTTTTCGACCCGACGTAAAAACACGGCCGTGTTGGGAAAATCCGAAAAACACGGCTGCTTTGTGCTTTTAAAGCACGGTGTGCTTTGGCCCGACTTGGTTTTTTCTTTGGTGGAAATTATGGAGACTTTCCTTCTTGCTTTTTGACAACCTTTGAGCAACTTTTACACCTCATTTTGATGCACCAAACTCTATTATTCCCTCAATTGTCATGTGGACACAATGATTCAACCAACTCAACCATGAATGTGCACACAATGATTCAACCAACAACCATGGAAGTGGAGCATTTGTTAGCATTATTGATGTGTTCTTTCACAAAGATGGTGCTTATAAAAGCCAAGAGTTTGAGTTGGGAAAAATATATAATTCATGTAATATTCATTCATATAGAGATTCATTGTGTATTCATCATAGATACTTAGAAAATATTCATTGTGTCCAACATTTTGAGTGGAATTGGGATCAAGAGGTCTTGGAGGAGTAAGTTTGTAGCAACATTGGAGAAGAATGCTTGGATCAACATCATCTATCAAGGAAGAAGTCATTGAGATTTTGAGAAAGATAAGTACACCATGTCTACAACACTTAAATTTTTTTGTGTAATTTATTCTTTTGTCAAAATCATGAATAGCTAAACTACTAGTGTTTGAATGTAATGAACTCTAGAATGGATTTGTGATTAAGGTTTGTATGTTTTTAATAAAATTCTCATGTCTTGTGTGATTCACTTATATCATGTTTAATTCATTCAAGTTACTATTTTAGGTATATTAATTTGATATCTATTCCTCATCGGATAATCGAGAGATTTATGGTGGGAAAGAACTATATAAGTGAAAAGAGTTGCATGCAATCCTAGATATAGGACGACATAAATCTTCCGAATTAGGTCAAACCTAATATGGGAATTCATAAATCGTTATAATGCAATTTTGGGGGTTTTAACTAGAAAGAGATTTGAGTTAATCAACTTGAGATTAGGAGTTTTTCGCCTTGAAAAAGGGTTTAACTTAAATTGGGAATTTCTACGGTCCACATAACATGAGATTTTATTAAAAGAGGTTGGTTTTTGCTTAAGGGCTTATGGTTGTATTTTTATCTTGATTGAATCACAAAAACATTCTAGAGGGATTTACATGCAACACATTTCTATCTCTTGATTTCTCATTCTACAATCTATTTTTATTTGATTTCTGTTTGTAAGTTGCAATTATCTTAAATTCTCTATTTTCCATTTTCCATTTTAACAAACAAAACTCTGAAAATTACTAGATTAGATAACAAAAAGATGGTAATTATTAGTACTTACAATCTTCGTGGGAATGACACTCGGTACTCAATATCTATACTACAAAACGATAGGTGCACTTGCCTAAGGTTTTCTAGAGTAGCTTTTGAGCCATCAAGTTTTTTGGCGCCGTTCTTCGGGATTGTAATATTAAGAACGCTTTATTTTTGTTAATTTAATCATTTTTTTTTATTTTTTTTATTTTACCATTATTTTTTTTTATCTATCTTTGTAAGTCTTGGTTTATACTTATCCTCTTTGTTTACCGCAGTGTATGCCTAATCGTTTGAATTTGGAAGCGACACACCGCATAGAAGTGATAGCAACACGAGAAATTACTAACACAAACCACGAAGAGGATACTAACGAAAGTAAAGATTTCGTCATGGCGGATGAACAAAGAACTATGTATGATTATGCCAAACCATACATGGACGTCACGTCATCTAGCATCGTAAGGCCCGCTGTTGTAGCCAATAATTTTGAAATCAAACCGAATGTCATTCAAATAGTGCAACAATTTGTTCAATTTGACGGCCTACCAGATGAAGATCCGAACAATCATATCGCAAATTTCCTTGAAATTTGTGATACCTTCAAAATAAATGGAGTCTCTGACGATGCCATCCGTTTGCGCCTATTCCCATTTACTCTTCGGGGACGGGCTAAACAATGGCTAAATACTTTGCCAAAGGGAACAATCACAACATGGAGCATCATGGCCGAAAAGTTCCTTTTGAAATATTTTCCACCGGCCAAAACTGCACTATTGAGGAATGAAATCTCTTCATTTACTCAAGAAGACGACGAGACCTTGTACGACACTTGGGAGAGATTCAAAGAATTCTTTGCGAAAATGCCCACATCATGGTCTTCCTATTTGGATGCAAGTCCAAACATTTTACAATGGGCTACTCGTCAACAAGGCAAATGATTGATGCGGCGGTGGGGAATTTTGAACAATAAAACACGGAGTTCGCCCAAGATCGATAGAGGGAATGGCCATGAATGGCTATCAATGGCAATCCGTCGAGGTAAACCTAATGAGCAGTGGGGCGTTTATAATGCAGATGCGGTGGTTACACTATTTGCACAAGTCGAAGCTTTGACCCAAAAAAGATCGACGATCTAGCGGCTCTAAACCACCACCACTGCATGTTTTATCTTGTGAAACTTTGCGGAGGATTGCATAATCATCGGGGACTCGCCCACACACAATACCTCACATTGAACATGCTAATTACGTTGGGAATCGGCGAAATTACCCAAGTAATCCTTACAACAACACATACAATCCTGGGTGGCGACAACATCCTAATTTCGGTTGGGAAACCAAGGCCAACCACGACCTAATCCCAATCTCGATCTACACACGTCTCCGGATTTCACCAAATCAAGGTAAGCCTAACTTGGAAGATCTTATAACAAAGTTTGTGCAATCACAGATACCCGATTCAGGTGGTGGAAACATCCTGAGAAATCAAGCAAGGCATCTATCCATAATCACGGAAAACAAATAGGGCCAGTTGCAAAAATGATTTCCGAAAGGCCACAAGGAAGTTTGCCAGGTAACACCGAGCCAAACCCAAGGGAGCACGTAAAGGCAATCTCCATCAGTTTTCCATGAATATCACCACGAATTGATCCAAATAAGGTTGAAAGACTCTATGCATCAGGTCCATAAATCTGCGGGTGCATTAAATCGAGGACCGAAGGCATCACTACAAACTCGTAGTGTCCATACCAGGGAGTTTGAAATGCGAGTTTTGGAAATGTCTTCTTCATCGATCTTGATTGGTAATATCCTTGTTGTAAATCAAACTTGAGTACACCGTCGCTCCTTGAAGTTGATCAAACAGTTCGTCTATCCTCGGGAGGGGACAGATTTCTCTTGGGATCGAAGATTAGGGTCGAAATTACGAAAAACTCTCTGCAAAAATCCATAAATCTCAATTCTCATCCCAAAAAATGGAAAAAGAAAAAAAAAAAGGAAGTTGAGGTTTAGGCAAAAACGCGTTGAGAAAGAGAATACGAAGGTCTGGCCGTTCTCGAGTGAACTCATCCGTAGAGCGAGAAATCACCTTCACCTTCATTGTCCAAATACTCCCAATTGATTAAAAATGTTTTTTGCTAATTTTTGGAGTATTTATTCAAGTTTATTTCCGACTAAAATATCGGACAACACTTTTGATGATTTTGTGTTAATGTGTTTTTACATCAAAACAATATTTTTAAATGTTGTCCAAATACTCCTAATTGATTTAAAATGTTTTTACTAATTTTTGGAGTATTTCTTGAAGTTTATTTTTGTCAAAAATCGGACAACATTTCATTTTGGAGGTCGACAGGTCGAGCAAAATGGTCGACAGGTACAAGAACGCCCAAATTATTCTGAGAAAAGAAACATAATGTAATTCTGTGAAAAAAAGGGAGAGGGCGACCGGTCCACCTAGGGGGCTACCGGTCGGACACAACCAAAATAACCAAAACAACCAACACAGCCATTACAACCAACACAACCAACAATCTCCAACAAACCAGCTAGAGTAAGAGTAATACCAAAACAAGATGCAAACTTAATATATCGATCAACAAATATATACAGTCAATATGTACATCGCGAAAGTCAAAATAGAATACAAAGTGCAAACCAATCCCTAATTACTATCTCTGTACTGTGCGCAAAAATTGCCAACGCCATCTTCCGTTGATACTCACGGATGGTATCCCACCGCCATATCGATTGGAACCGACTTGTCCTCCATCACATTGGCTTCTTGATTGCCACCTTGATTGCTCTTTTTCGATTGTCGGCAATCCTTGGCCATGTGGTTCGGTTTGACACAGTTGTAGCAATTATCCTTGAACTTTTTGGCCTTTCCCTTGTCTTTCCTGGAGTGCTTGTGCGATGCCGAGCTCTGATACTCGCCTATGGAGAAGCTAGCCTACTCGCTAATCATCTCAGCTCGGAAACTCCGTCCGTACTTCTTGGAGCACAAGATCGTGGTCCTGACCAACTACCCATTGAAGGAGGTGCTGCACCGACCAAACATCTCAGGTCGGATGATCAAGTGGGCTGTCGAGCTCAGCCAATTCAACATTTTATACGAGCCACGCACGGTATAATCTGGGATTAATTAAAAGTCACGGCTAACACTAAATTCAATTAGTTAAAAGATCCAAGCTAATCAATCCTCAGATTTTTACAAGAATTTAACCGCTAGATTCGTTAGACGATTGGACACAAATTTACCAAGTTTATTAACATTCACTGGTAGATCTAGGATTTGATTTTATTAAGTTTTCATGGATATAGTCTCCAAGTCTTGAATCTACAAGATGTAAACACCTCGAAAAACCCCAACGCCATATCATTTTACGTGTTCATCCAGACAACAATATGTTGTGTACATTTCTATATTGCTAAAAAATCATACTTTACTTTAAGTTATCTGCAGATTTAAACAGTATTACATACATAGCGAAAATAAATGGTCTAGCTAGGCTCCATGATCTTACCAACATGCTAAACTAATTCCTCACATGAAATTAAAATACTAGCATGTAAATAATTGCCCTATTATGTGTGTCAATTTAATTCGAGATAAAGTTAAACTATTAATTTGATAATTCTTAAAATTTATTTTAGTAATTTCTATATCAACATACTATCGAAAAATGATTAATCAAAGACCCCAAAAAATTATACATCTCAAGAATCGACAAAGGAAAACAAAAAAGGAATTGAAAAGAGAAGAGAAGGAATTCTCTTTGTATCTAGATGAGAAGTGCCTTCAATTGTCATCCCGAACCCTCGCTCCGTGTTTCTTGCCTTGCGTTGTGCTAAAAATATTGTCCGACCCTTTTTTCGTAGTTTCAATTTTGTGTGATTGGAATGATTTGACATGTGTGTTTTTATTAATGAGTGTGATTTGTTTCATTTTTGCGAATCTTAGGTATTTCACAGATTTGGGGATTTTTTCAGCAAATTCGGGGTTTTACAAATCCCTTCTTCCGGGGAAATTTCAAAATGCCTGAGTGATGTAGGTGGAGTTGGTTCAACTTGGAGTTAGATTTTCGACCGATGGATGAGATTGATTTTTTGATTTTCGAATGAAGGGTTTTGACAATTTGTGATTTTTCACTTTTGTTGGTAAAGAGTATTCTGGTGAAGAAAGCGACCCCAATGATCACCCTCTTCAGCCACTATAGCTCACACTCATAAATCTAAGGTTTGTCTCTCTCACTCTACACCAATGGGATGAGTTTTGGATTCCAGTGCTTCTGATCATGTGGCTGGTAATTCCTCTGTTTTCTCAGAAATATCACAAACCAAATTTCCCCATTTAGAGTGATGGTACTAGGTATTTCTGGGTCTAATGCACACAGAAAGAACTACAAAAAAAGAGACTTTCATACTTTCACGAGTACATCTTAGTGGTTAAAATTATTCCAATTGACAGATCCTTGTAACTATCAGGTAGCTGGGGCTTGAAACATGGCTTTAAATCTCTACTAAACCAAAATTGAGGGTGTTAAGTCTTCCGCTGAAATCAAACCACAGTTGAGCTAATTCAGTCTTAACAGCTGAGTTATTCTATCAACAGCTCAGTCGAGGTGTCGGATGAAGTGATTTCGAGAAACCTAAAAACAAGGAATCCTGATAGTAAAATAATCAGAGGCGATGGAGATCCTGAAATATGTGCCGTTTGCCAGGACAATCTACGTGATGATGATCGGAAGAAGATGATTGCAGTTCTGGATTGCGGGCATGAATATCACTCTTGCTGCATCAAAAAGTGGCTGCAACGCAAAAATATTTGCCCCCTCTGTAAAAGGATTGCCATTAAGCTGAGCTGAAGAAGGCATTATATGGTTTGAAACAAGGACCAAAAGCTTGGTACGACACATTGTCTCAGTTTCTAATAGACAATGGATTCACCAAAGACAAGGTTGGTAAAGTTTCCTGATTCGCGACGAGTTTCACATTCTGCCCAAACAAGAAAAAAAAAATTAAAAAAAATGACTAGATTAATAAAAATAAGGTGTTCCTAATATCATAATCCCCGGCAACGGCGCCAAAAACTTGATGGCTCGGAAGCTACTCCTAAAAACGGCCTAGGCAAGTGCACCTATCGTTTATAGGGTTGAGCAGCACGAGGATTTTGATAAAGATAGTTTTTGGAGAGAAATAACTGGGAAATGAATCTACACGTCGGGTACCTCGAAGGCATCTAGCATTGAAACCCCATATTCCACTATTTACAAAGAGCCTTGAGAGACGTTTTTTTGCGAGGGAGGAGAGTAAAGGGGCCTTGAGGGTAGATGAATAGTTCATTAATGAAATGAAGACATTGCCCCGGGGGCAGCCAAGTGGTAAGGGCTAAGGTGATGTGGGGTGGATTCCTCCGGCGATGCGAGTTCGAATCCGTGTGGAGCGATTTTCACGAAATATTGTGGGGTGCATTGCGGGAGGCGAATCCTGTTGACTCTCTCCTTAGAAACCTCTTTTAATTTGATTTTGGAGTTTTATGGAGTCCTAAATAAAAAAAATCAAAACACTTTTTAAAACTTCAAAATATGTTTTAAAAAATTCTGAATTTTTTTTAAAAATTATCAGATTTTAATATCCCAATTATGGAATAATTTTTTTTCTTTTTTGGATTTTAAACATATCCAAGTTTTTTTGTAATTAAACCAAACCTCGGGCGTAGTTTTTGTAATTATCTCAAAGAATACCAACTTTTCCAAAATCATCCTTCAACTTCAAGACTTTGATTAAACGAAGTAGAAGTACAAAAGCTGATATTTGCGAACTCTGAAAAAGTGATTGTTGAGGAATTCAGGAAAACTAGTGTATTTCTTGTTGGAAAAAACTCATATTAGTTTATACTCATAGTTGGAATCAAAGGGCAAGAAAGGAACAACACTATTAATAGACTCACCCCAGCTTAAGAGATACATCGGAGCTATCACAATCTTGTGGAGGGCCGTTAGAGGTACAGGCATTCACCGAGGGTGTTAAGTCTTCCGCTGAAAACAAAACCACAGTTGAGTTAATTTAGAGTCACGGTGAGTTATTCCATCAATGACTCGATTGAGTCTTTGAGAGACTAACTCTCTTGATTGACTAAATTGACAAATCCATCAAGACACGATTGTGTAGTATCAACTCTGTATATTTAAAAGGACTAAATCGAAACAAAACTTAGAAAGTTCTTCCATGAACTCCTGTTGTATCATTGTATCAGTTATTCTCTCATTTTATTTTAGTGATTGTCACTATCTTCTTCTTATTTTTGGCGTTAAGGAACTTATAACATAATTATTTTTTTAAGTTTTTGAGAACCCTTTCCTTTTAAGAATAAGGAAGAGGAAACCTCATCGATTTTGAACACCGAAACATGATATGAAATAAGTCGATAAAGCATAAATCATCTTTCTCAAATTAGAAATCAAACTCCCCAATATGTGACTCGCCACCTCTCATGGGGTTTAGGAGTTGTTTTTTCAGAACTCTTGATAGAGATCTCTGTCTCATCACAAACTCGACAATGATCAACTTCTCTTTTCTATTTTTTGGCAAAAGAATGTTGCGTGAAGAAAAGCTTTAGGGGCGTGAGAAAGAGGCCGTGGGGGAGGTGGTCGGCGGAGATACGGGACCGCATAGGGCGGTGCCGTCACTCGCTCAGGACATTCGACACGGCCGAGGAGGCGCGCGCGTGCTACGATGCGGCGAGGCGACTGAGGGGTTCTAAAGCACGGACCAATTTCCAGATACCAAAATTGTCGATCCACCACTCCAAGATGAGGATGATATTTGTCCCATTTGTCTTGAAGGTGCAACAAAAACCATCGACTTGCTTATGTTTAACTTAAGGGATAATTTCAAAAACTACCCCTAAGGTTTGGGTTAATTACAAGAACAAGTGACCCAATTTAGAGTGTTTGAAAAAACTTATTGATGCAGGGGAAAGCCAAGAATAAACAAAAACGAATAAAAGCAATACAAAACTTCGCGAAAAAACGTAAATTGCAATAAAAAGAGAGAATAATCTCAAAATTTAATTAATAATTCAAACTCCCTAAAAATAATAACAAAACAACTATTTATAGGATTAAACTCCTACAAAACGAATAAAAGCATTTTTCCATGTTTTTAGATTTCGATTGAATTATGCACAATCGGAAAACATAATGAGATCGGTGCTCACTCTATCGACACAAGAAGATATTTGTGCTCTTCTCCTCTCACTCACGCAGTTGGAAGTGACTGGTATTTTCAGAAATTTGTCGATGGAGATGTCAAGCTGAACGTAGGCCAAGCGAGGGGCGCCAACTACGTATTGGTCATGATCTTCCAGAACCATATCGAAGCGAGTTGGTCGAGTTTTTGGGAAATAATCTTGCGTCGCATGGACTCATACGAGACATGCCCGGAATTGACCCCAAGTATCGTGCCACCGCCTCAATATTGATCTAACGCTCCGCCCTGATCATCCGAAAAGGCGCAAACTCGGCCCCCGATAGACGGCAAAGACTCGAAATCGAGGTTAACAAACTACTAGACAATCGGTTCATCAGGAAGCCCTCTATCCTCGATGGGTCCGAGTGTTGATAGAATAACTCATTTGTTTTGACTAAAGACTTAACTCGATTGTGATTTGTTTTTATTGGGAAGACTTAACACCCTTGAATTTGGTTAAGTTTGTTTTAATACTTGGTTTTAGCACACAATTGATTATCAATTGGATAGCAAATTTATCGTGAGATATAACAACAAGATGCGAGAATTTAATGTCTTTGAAATGTAAATAACACAATAGGATTTTATAGAGGTTCGAAGATGGGGTAATTCTTCTACTCCTCTCTCCTCCAACTCTGGAGGAATCCACTAAGTATTGATCAGTATACAGAGTGGTTAACAGTCCAGATACAAGTCTTGATCACACAGCTGACTTGATCCTTTGGGACTCTGATGGAGCTCTCCAATATTTCCACTTAGCCTTCGATCAAGCTGAAGCCCAAGGTCTGGAGAAAGGCTTTACTGAGAAGTTCGACCGAAGCAAGGCTTTAACCTTTGCCACCGACCCCGAAGGCTATAACCCTTCTGCTGAGGCAACAGGGTTAATTTGAGCTCTCTTGCTGACTTCCTCAACCATATCCTCTCCCTTCTAAAAGCCGACCCATGTATACATCTGTGAAGATGGATATGGATACAGAAGGAAATGTTGTCGATCAAACAAGATATAGAGGACTTATTGGGTCATTACTCTACTTGACTGCCAGCAGACCAGACATCACCATTGTTATAGGCGTATGTTTTTTTGCATGTTTTTGTGTTTTATTTTTGTGGAAATGTTCTCAGATTCGGCGCACTATATGGTTTAAACTTATTTTTGTGATTTTTATGTATTAAATAAGATAAATAAATGCATATAGGCATAACTTTTTAATTTTTTTTAAATTGATATGACATTGAAAATTGTGCAAAGTTCAGATGCCAAAATAAATTCTTAACAAAGTTCAGATGGTAAAGTATAACAACTTATGTTTGCATTTTAGGCAAACACAGTTTTGCCCTCACGTAGAGGGCACATACCAGAAATGAGAATGCCAGAATTCGGGTCGAGAATGTGCCACCACAGCCTGAGCTACCAGAAAGGCCAATCCGAGATTACTTTCTGCCGACCGTGAACCAGAATTACTCCGAAATTGTGCGCCAGCCCATAAATACGAATAATTTCGAACTAAAACTGGGCCTCATAAGCATGGTATGCTGTAATGCCTGCGTCATCATCACCATCAATAATAGCAGAAGATGAAGAAGATTCCAACGAAGAAGGTGACGAGGCCGTTTCAGCCTCGGATTCGGCAGTTTGACAGCCAAAGAAATCTGGGATAAACTAACTTTAATTTGTGAAGGATCAGAGCAAATTAAGGAAACAAATTATCTGTTGTTGTTAAAAAATATGAAAGATATATTACTATTTTTTAGGAATTTTTATATGTTTTTTATGCTTGAATTTTTTTTCTATTGAACTTAAAAGATAACAATTTTAAAAGATAACAAATTAATGAAAGAAAAAAAATAAAATAAAATAACCTGGAAAATATCATCCCACACATTTTCAGGAGATGTGATAGTGTTTGTTTCCTCATTGTACGTCACACCATGCTTTCGTTTAAGCTAGTAAAATACACGATAGCGTTTCTCTAGCATCGCAAGCCTACCAATGCAATACCTGTAACTGAAAGTTCAGACAAAAATATTACGAACGAAAGTGATAACCTAGATTGATCTCAGGTAATCTCCAAAATCGGTTCTCCCAAATCCCTAAACTTTAATCCATACCCCCTTTCAAACAAATCTACAAACTCAAATTTCCAAAATCAGATATATTTAATCCATACCTTATTTCAGGGAAAAAGCTACAAAATCGAATTTACTAAATCCCTAACAGTTAATCAATACGTCTTTAATGAAGCTTAGGGCATAACTTACTCGATAGAAGTACCCTGATGTCACTTTTCTGGGATCAGAAGACGAAGAAGAAGCTGAGTCAACCATGACAAATCCAAAAGACTCAGCTGCGGGTGTTCCAAGTACGAGTAAGTCTATCAATGAAACGTGTCAGGTTGTGACCAAATTCCTTCGTTTGAATAGATTGCATAGCTATTACATTTCATATGATATCTGTTTCACCAAAACTCACTCGATAAATTGAAATACTATATTACATGTAAATTACAATCTATTAGTACAAAATTTCCTCTACATACCAAAGTGCATGGTGCCATCGACTCCTTCAATGTTGGACAGTTCTCTGAAGCTTTTGAAATTGTACAAAAACCTAGGAAGTGAATTTTCATCAAGCTGGAAAACATATATTCAACCCCCCTTCTAAACCTTACACTTTACACCCACCCTCGGGACCTACAAATGTTTTTACTAAATTTTCGGAGTATTTCTTGAGTTTTATTTTTGACAAAAATTGAATGGTGTGACTGATGAGGCCATTCGATTGAGGCTTTTCCCGTTTTCACTTCGGGATAAGGCCAGGCAGCGATGGTTCTGAGACGTTCGCCCCTGGGAGTATTATGGTACAGGATGATCTGACTCAAAAATTCGGAGTATTTCTTGTTGATTATTCTCAACTATTCAAAATAATTTGTATCGAGCGATATTAAAAGTGATTTCCATGTTTTAAAGTATTTTTAACAACTACCGAATGCCATCAAGATAAAACAGCGCTCGAAAAATAAAGTAAGAATTTTTTCTAGGACTGAAAACACTTTTAACATCAGTTTCTTAAACACGACTGATGTTAAAAGTGTGGCACGAAAGTGCCTTATTTTAATACATGCGGGTTTGGAGGGTTGGGTTGGAGGGTTGGGCTTTTTCTAATAATAGTACTGAAATGGGTTTTTTGTTTTCAAAATATGAATTTAGGAAATTCCTCATAAATTATATTGCTAATTGATATTAGAAAAAGTTTGGTCTAATTACCAAAAAATAATTATCTTTTAAAACACAAATATTTCCTTAATATTTCCTTAGGGAATAACACATTGCACTAATAACTATTTCTTTTAAAATATGAATTTAGGAAATTCCTCATAAATAATTAGGAAATTTAGAATTCCTCATAAATAATTAGGAAAAATTAATTTATTTTTTGTTTTAAAAGTTTTTTTTTGAATGTTTTTATTTTATAGTGATAATATTGAGTAATAACATCTAATTTAAACAAATGATATTAATAGTGATGTTATAAACCAATAAAGGGTGGATAAAGACATCTCTTGGAATAGCCGATCTTAAAATTGATGTTATATAGTAAGAAAGGGGTTGTCAAAGACATAAGCTCTTAAAAACGATGTGTAATAGCGAAAAAATCCGCTCATAAACATCCCTTCACTTAAAACATGATGTTGTATACTATAAGACATCATCAAATTTGTAAAAGCGATGTCTTGTAAGAGAAAAGTATATGATTGCTGACCTGCATCAATATGAGTGCCATAGCTTCACCCGAAGGTGCAAGGTAAGCAAACTGATTCGGAAATGCGGTTGCAAGAACAACAACGATAGCCGTGTGGGGGCAGGTGACTTGGCTGCAGGGGCAGGGGCATCTTTCGTTTCCCCCTAGTTAGATGATGCAATTAAAATATGAAATCCCCCAGTTTAAGCAGTTAGATGCAAAGTCATTATATATGGTGTTGTGTGACTATAAAATAGTGTTAAATGCTTATGAATCTGACTGTTTCTTCCTAAGTTGCGATTTTTTAATTACCGTGGCAGAGCTGTAATCAAATTTCTTGAAGAAAGAGGGATTTATACTGAAGTTGCCAACACCCGGTAAGTTAGCATTGAATTCAGGCCACTGCAAGTAAAATATGAAAATAAAAAATTAGAATGTCAACAAACTTGAATAGATACAGAAATTCCTTGAAACCAAATTATTCGGCACATTTAGCAAATCTAAAAAAGGCTCGACCGGTCGCCCTATAGGGCAACCCGTACCTGAGTTGAGTTTTGAAACAGAAAATGGGACGTAAGAAAAATGGGGGAGGGCGACCGGTACCTGGGAGCAGCCCTTTTGGTTCTGTCTTCTCTGTTTCGTATTTTCTTCAACCCCAACCGGTCATAGTCAAGGGCGACCGGTCGCACCCCCCTCCGACCGGTCCCCCTGTGTAAAACACTTCCTAATTATATTTGTGATATAGCTTAGTAAACATTACTCTCAACTTTTTTTCCAGGTTCAGAAATGAGCAAGGTTCTAATGGCAACTGCACTATCAAGATTGGAACTTACAGACCAAAACAAAGCTTCCCTTGGAGAAGACGGAGCAATCGAACAGCTCGTTAAAATGTTCAACACCGGGAATCTCGAGGCCAAACGGCATTACAGCATATTGCCTTATCATTTGGCACTAATTATGATAGAAAAGTTTAGTTATACAATTAATGTAATAATGTGCCACATTTTTTTGGTCTATATATAGGTTTTTTTGAAACATTTTATGATTTTTCCCGTATACATATGTTGTTTATTTTCCACATTTACATTCTTGTTATCTACTCGTTGTTTCAAAAGAGGGTGATTTGCGAAAAATCGGCATAATCTATTCACCCCCCCTCTAGATTATTGTAGCCACTTGGACTTACACTTCCGGCGTTCGTCTCTAAGATATAATGACTTTTCTATTCCGGTTTAGCAGCATTTGCAAAAATTGGAACTTCAACGAACAAAAAGTGTTTCTGAATTTCAAGCTTTTGAACAGGAAAGTAGATCAATATGCAGAAATGAAATTACCGATTTTAGGCTTGTAATCTGATGTATTTTTGTGTCTAAAATCATTTGTAGGGGCTTCTATTATATAGGCGTGGAATTTGTGGTGAATTTGGTCATGGGGCTAATGTTTGTAATATGGTGGTTGATCAACAGGTTGAGGACATTAACGCTATCCAGGGTTTTCAACAAAAATGGTTTTTTATTTGTATATTGTTTTTTTTTGAGGGGTCCCTTTATCACATGACATGTGCCTCCTCTGCTTACACTGTCAATCTGCTGCACATGACCTTTTCCCTTTCCATATCTTTAGTTTATGCCACTCTTTAATTTTATACACACACACATACACTCTATCTTAAATTAGTTGCTTTGATATACCGTTCTCTTTGTCTCTTCAAGGGCTTCGAATCCCACCAATCAATTTCATGATCGGAGTTCGTTTCCATCGGGATTCGGAGTTGGAAGTTGACGAATTTTACCTTGTTTTATTTCTTTTTCCAACAATATTTCCATCTTCATCTTCCTCCATCTTCTCTCCCTCCCTTCCCTCTCTCCTTCCCTCTCTTCCTCTTTCTCTCTGCGCCGAGGTGTGTGTGTAGGTGGTGTGTGTGCAGGTGTGTGTACGTGTAGGTGGTGTGTGCATGCACACTTGCACAGATGGTGGAGATGAATCATGACAAATGCTCGACCCTTGTTTCCCATTCAATTCTTAACTCAGTTTTCTGTAATTTTGTGTAGGGTGGAGTGACACAATCGCAGAAAGGTCCCGTGCAGTCTGACACACAGCAGGGAAATTCTTTTACCCTCCAGCTTTTTCAGCGTACACTTGAAGAAATCAAAAAAAAGAAATAAATGATGCACTTACATAAGTAGTGTAAAAGCAGACCAATTTCGAGGAATGTACATTGATTGGCTGGTCAAAATGAGCTTTATAAAAAGTGGTCTACGGATTTGGTAAAAAGGCAATATGGTCGGTTATCAAGTTGGTGAATATTAATTACAGAGCATTTAATTGAGGTGACAAAAGTCATCTTTTTTTGTAATAAATGGTAATATTTATACTATTATATCAAATAGTGAATTAATCATTTCCCTAATCTTGAGTGGGACACGTGTCACTTCATGATCCTGCATGAATTGCATGTTTGTCGATCAATATTTTGTTATTGTTATGTTGTACCTTTGTAATAGTATGATCACATCATGCTATAAGAATGCATCAAATCAATGAAAAGAATAAAATAAATGTCACCAAAATATCTATACTTCAAATAACCTACCGAATTATAGTGCCATCAATTATTAAAACTTAGAAAAAAAATAAATTCCTAAAATACATTATGACCCTTCGGATTTTCTTAAGGTTTTGAGGTCTCTAGGATCCTTGAGTCTCTCCCACGTCTCGAGTTCTCTTGGGTGGGTTTTCTACGTTTCAATTTCTATATCGTACAGTAGGTGCCAAATTCTTGATTAATCAATGCTTCACAAATAATGTACACAAGAAACCAATGGACCATGATTCATATATAACCATAATGCACCAAGTGGACTAAATATGATCCACAACTTATGGCTTTATGAAGCCATAGCTTGTAGCTTCTTTTGTTAAGCTTAACTTAGCCGTGAAATGTTACATTAATTTTGTTTTCACAATTATCCCCAACATAGGAAAAACAACCCGAAAAATATCATCCCTATTTCCCCAATTTTTCTATGGTGTTCCCTTATTTTTCCCCATTTTTCTACTATTTTTCCCTATTTTTCATTAATTAAATATAAATTCCGTGATTTTTCGAAAATCTCGAAAATATTTTTTTTCCATCATAAATGGATTCTTCATACAATTTTGAGATACCATGCAAATTTTCATGAAAAAATAATTAGAATTACTCGGTGGCGCACGGGTAGGCCGTGCTTCGACGCACCACCCGTGCGCCCTGCAGAAGAGGGATAAATTAGACAGTTTTAAACCTGTTCTTCATATATTCGGTTCGGTGCAAACCGCCTTTTTTTAAGACCAAAATCGAATCAAACCGAAAATTAATTCGATTTATAGGATTTAAAACCAAACCGAACCAAAACCGTTTAACCAAAAAAAGGGAACCAAACCGCACCAAATGCATCAGATCGGTTTCTCGGGAAGTTGGCACCCCAACTTAGATTTTGATGAATGCCATGTAAAACTTAGAATAGGAAGTTGGCACCCCATTTTTTGTTGTAAACTGCATTGTAACAAATAGGGCTGGTCAAGCTGAGTTAAGTCAGCTATCAGCTCGTAGATCATCCCGTATGATCTCTCTCTGACGAACCAGTGCACAATCAATCACCCGGCCTACGGCTGCCTCCACTAACTGTACGAATACCGGGTAGACTGAGCCAAAGCTGGGTCAGATCATCAAGACTTCAACTTGCAGATTTATTCACTAAGGGATTGAGTGCAGATAGATTTCATTTCCTATTGTCCAAGATGAGTATATTAAACATATATGCTCATCTTGAGGGGGAGTCTCAGAAAATAAAGCAAGAAAAATGACCAAAATGCAAATAAATGAAATATTTGCTGAAAAGGACAAACCGGACTGTATGAAATAGTAAAATTCATTCACTGTAGAGAAGTTGGTTCCAACTATATAGATGTCCTTTTACATCAGTTAATATATTGAACCGATGTACACAATGGGGCATCTACATTGAAGGGGCTACAACCGTCTTCAACGCCTCAGTTGCTTCCTTCTTCTCTTCAGCTCTTTCCCTCTTCTTCCTCTCATAAGCCCTCTTAGCAGCAGGGTCTTCCTTTTGCTGCCTCCTCCCATTATCTCATAGATATTTCATTCTCAGCCTCATATCTTCTTCTTGCCTCCTCATTCTTGCGCTCCACTTCAAGGTTAGCAAGAGCATCATAGCCAACCCAGTAATTGATCCTTCCCTTCGTAGGCATTTTTTGACGGAAAATGGCACCATTAGACGCACCCTCTTGACTTCGTCTATCTGGGCGAGTTTGCGCCCAATTGTAGCGGATGGCACTCGAGAAAGGAAGTGACAATCCCTGTGGAGACGATAACCCCACTTTCAAAACTATACTAAAACTTCGTTTGCGGTAAGAATATCTCGATCAAGTTTTTGGCGCCATTGTCGGGGATTATTTTATCCTATTTTAAACTACTACTATTACCAAGTAGTCTTAATCCTAATCTAGACTAGTTTAGGAATTATAATTTCGTATTTCTCATTGACTTGTATGTTTATGCGAGATTCTAAGGATATTAATTTGCCAAGCATTCTTGGTGAATGTAATGGCTACCCCGACTGAAGAGAGAACAATTGTTGATATCCCGATCGCCCGAGAGTACCCCGATGTTTTTCGGAGGATTTACGGAATGCCACGGATCGACAAGTGGAGTTCACGACCATATAATCAATATTTGGCAATGGATAACTGTCCTTAGGGCATGCCTTATTTAGGTCGGTAAAATCCACGCACAGGCGCCACTGGCCATTTCTCTTCTTTACCAAAACAGGATTGGCAACCCATCGGGGATAGAGGGCTTCCCGGATGAATTGATTGTCTATCAACTTGTTAACCTCGGCCTCGAGTGCCGCTTGTCTGTCAGGGCCGAGCTTACGCCTTTTCTGGATAACTGGGCGGATTAATTTTATGTAAACTAAATATAATTATAAATACAATTCACATAAGAATATATTAATAATGATTTTAGCTACGCGTTTGGGTTTGATCATAGCCACCTATTTATCTCCGATGCAGTTTGGGTTTGTTCCAAGAAGGCAAATTCACGATTGTATTGCCATGGTCTCGAAAATTTGGTAAGGTTTATTCACCCCCCCCTTCTAAACCTTACACTTACACCCCTTGGGACCTACAAGTGGTATCAGAGCGGTTGGTTCATTGAACCCTCCGCACTGGTTACTGAATCCACAGTTTCGATTATGCCCCTAAGATCTGAAAGATATGCAAACATTGATTACAAACTCATAAACAAATTCGAATCAATATTAAGACATCATTGAAGCATAGACAAGAGATCTTAGACATAGAAAGAAAACCCCTTCTTGTCAGGATGGATTCTCCTTCCAATCCTTCGAAGCTCTTGTGCTCCCGTAGATGCGAAAGCCTTGTGGTGTTCTTCGCGACAGAGACACTTATGCCATTTCAGATGTCGGGACAGAGCCACGATCAGTTGATGAATTTAAAACGGACGGAGCGGAGGATGCTCGGCAGAACACACCACTGATGCAAGACAAGCGGCGAGAGATTTAAGCTCCATTCGATGGATGCACAACGATCTGATCTTCGCCAGGTTGGCGATTGTTGTGGTTGCTTCAGATCGGCGGACACGTTGCGAATAAAAACCTCAAATTGCGGCAGATGGCCATGCAGACAACTCGAGTGAGTTCGCCAGCGTTCACGACGAGGGCATCAAGTCCTCTGTTCATGGCAAAGAATTCACAATCACTGCTGAAGACCTTGCGAGCACCGCTTGCACGCTGGTCGAAAGGAAAATAGGAGATACCCGGGCGTTAGGAAAAATGTTGGCCGGACCACCGAGGGCGAGGAAGAGGCGGGCGAGAAATACAACGTGGCAAGCGTAAGGCCACATATGATAAAGAGGAGGAGGAGCAGCTTCTCAGGCGGATGAGGGAGAGAGGAAATAAATGAGCGTGGCTAGGGTGAGAGAACCGGGCCGACTCCATGGGTGTCCCTGATCAACATTCCTTTGGGGGAGACACCTTAGCCTGCTAACTAGCTATGCGGAGGTATCCCTCCGCGGCCAGCTTCTTAGAGGGACTACGGCCTTTTAGGCCGCGGAAGTTTGAGGCAATAACAGGTCTGTGATGCCCTTAGATGTTCTGGGCCGCACGCGCGCTACACTGATGTATTCAACGAGTCTAAACAATAAATTTCCCAACAATTAGTTAGACCTCATCTCCCAAATATTGAACAAACAAATAAGACATGCATATTAATTGATGATAGTCTACAAGTAATAAGCACACGAATTCATAAATAGAATACAAGAAACAGATAAAGAAGAAACAATCAAATAAGAATTAACATAATCCAAAGTTTTGATCATGCCCTAGGATCAAGAGATCTAACCTAACATATTGGATTGAAAATTCATAGACAAATCTGGAACCAAATAGTTAAACATGGAGTTAAAGCCTTTTTGAGTTTGTATACCTTATCTCCAAGAGTCTTCTGCTCAAATCCTGGAGGTTGTTCAACATATACTTCTTCTTCTAATAACCCATTAAGGAATGCACTCTTTACATCCATTTGATATACAATAAAGTTCTTGTGAGCTGCATAGGCAAGAAACATTCTTATTGCTTCCAATCTTTCCACAGGAGCAAAAGTTTCATCAAAATCTATTCCTTTTTCTTGGCAATACCCTTTGGCTACCAATCTTGCTTTGTTCCTCACCACAGAACCCCCAGTAGGAAAAGAGTACCCCCAAGAGAAGAAATCCACAATAAACATAAAAAACCCAGAAACACAAGCTATCTAACAAATCTATACTGACTACGACCAACACAATCATCATTGAGTAAAGGAATAATATCCGTTGGAGGCGCATCCCACCACTTGTATTCCGAGAATTTACTGAGATAATCTGCCACACGATTTCCCTCCCGATAAAAATCTCCCGCTAATTTGCCTAAGAATGAAAAAGGAGAAAAAAAATGGTGGAGTTGAGTTGAAAAAAGAAAATATCTTGAAAAACAAAATGAGTATTATGTTGAAATTGAGTTGGTGAATTGCAAGTCTGTATGCTTAAATTCTATTTGCTCAAGTCATGTCACTTAATCCAAATTTTCCCTACCCTTACCAAAGAGCCTACATTACAACCAAATAAAAAATCCTTTTTGATTCTTAAATTGTGCACACAAAAGTGACATGCCGCTGATAACAATTAAGTCTAAGCAAATACACAAGAGTTTAATATAAGCATCATACAAGGTCTCCTTTTTCAAAAATTTAAAACCACAAATATATATTGAAGACCTTAATTTTAAAATTATGAAAACTCATTTTGTAATTTAGACACAAATAAAAACATGCAAAAAAAATAAAATGCATATTTAAATAGGGAGATACGGTTTACCAATTTCGCCATTTCCATGGGTTGTGCCGTTCCCATTGTTGATGATATCTTCCCCTTTGAAAATCATTTTGTTGATGATGGCTTCTCCGATTGTTCCATTTCCAAGGATTTTGTCCTTCCCATTGTTGATAATGTCTTTCTCTTGGAAATTCGTTGTGGTGTCGTCTTCTCCTTTGATCAAACGGAATGGTCATTTGATGTCTTCTTGGCGGTATGAGTTTTCTTCGATTATTATTCCGTCGGGTACCTAATATGACATTGTTTTGTGGTACCCTCAAGTGTTTGGGTCCTTTGGGATTAGCTTTGAGACTTTTAGGTCTCCAATAATAATTAGAGCTATTTCTAGCCCGACAAGTATTAACCGTGTGACCCATCCGACCTTAGGAAATCATGGTTGCAAATGCCAGTACGCAATCCGAGACGTAACCCGACCATGCACCGAGTTAGACCACACACGAGTGTCAGTACCCGAAAGTACAAGAGTACAAAAAATGTCAGAAACAATATCCAATTCGCCCCGGTAGTTAACACTCTGGGCTCTGAAAGTGCAATCCAAGAGGTTGAGACTCCTTTGGATGCCAATGTTCAAGACCCTAAGACAGCTGAGTCTGTCGAAGGGAGAATAGAAGACCCTAAGACAGTTGAGACTGTCGAAGGGATTGTTGAAGGCCCTGTAGCGGTGGATTCCAAAGTCATTGGATTTGAAATCCACCTCATGTTTGGATGATGTGAATTTGTGTAAGGATTTTAAATCCATCGTAAGTTTTGATAAAAAAAATTTAGAAGCTATATTTATTTTTTAATTGATATTTAATAAATAAAAATAAAAGATATAATCTTATTATTTTGTAAATAATTAATGTCCCATTTTCGCCTTGTGCTGTGGCCCGTGAGGGTGCGGTGCGGGGTGGACCTCAAAGCACCCACTGTGTTCCACATCTCCTGCGTGTCTATGCATGCTTGGGATGTTGGCCCATGGTGACGTGCTCGATCTCTCGGATATGGAAAACCCTGTCGGTATGAGTCCCTTGGCCTCTATTTGCCCCTAATCAAGCGTTCGACGCTTCGTGCGAACGACGGCCGCGCACGTTTTGGACGAGGGTTATTTAGAAGTCATGCAGATTTGTTTTCGTTCTTTTAATTATTTCGTACCCCTATCAAGATAACTGACTAAAGTTGATATACAGGCATTTTATGACCTTTCTTTGAAACACAACCAACCCACCCACCCACCCAACCCTGGAGGAGATGCAGGGACAAATATATGATTGCATCTTGTTAACCATTTGAGAAACACAGACCACTGTCTGAATGCTAAAGCATGTTCTCTTTTTTTTTTTTGATAACTCGGCTAATTCCAAGCTTACGACTGATTATGCCTGAGGACAACAACTCCGGCCCATCATTGTTGTTGACATGGTTCTGGTTCGATTTTGAAACTGGGTTCCAATCAATAGTTCTGGTTCCAGTTTAGAACCTGAATCCAGATTCATTTGGCCATCCCCATTGGCGGATCTATCATTTTTAAAGTATAAATATTTATGAAGGTTCCCTAACTCATCCAAGTATTGGTACGAAATCCAACACGAATACAACCAAAAATGTTAAAATTTACAATTGAAAACTATAGATATGTATGTTTTTTTAATTTAATTTTTGGTTTTTCTATTTTTTTTGCTTTCTATTTTTTTTTAATTTTAATTTACAATTGAAAATTATATATATATATATATATTTTGTTTTCAGTTTTTTTTAATTTTTATATATAGTTGAAAATTATAAATACATGGTTTTTTCTATTCTTGTTTTTTCGTTTTTAAATTGGGTGCATGGTCCTTTTCTTTTTCCTTTTTCCTTCTTTCGGTGAACATAATAACCGTTGTAGATGAGACAAACAACAACAAATTAACGTATAACCGTTGTCTTTTATGATATTCGAAGCTCCTCGCTCTTCGGGCTCATATATCGATTGTGGCTCAGGTTTGGGCTCTAGAATTGGGCTGAAATGAAACTGGTGGCAGCTGAATCAAAAGCCACTCGCTCGAATTTTTGGCAGACATGCCGCAGAGACTCAAGCGTAACTCGGCTCTCAGCAGATGGACTTGATGCTCGCGCAGGAATGTTCCCCTGGGGTCCTCTCTCCTTTGATGATGCCAAAAAGAGGGGAAAAGGAGTACTAAGGAAGTTGAAAGAAGAAGCAAAATGGTGAGAAAGCGGTGATGAGAAGAAAAAGGGAAAAGCAGTTGAGGGGGAAAAGTCAAAGGATTTGACACTAATGATTGCTGAAACCCCTTAGCAAGGTCATGTGACAGCCTCAATAATCAGCAAGCTTCTGCCGCTGCTTTATCTGTCACATCTTTGGCCGCTGGCAGCCGCGCCATCGCTTCCTCTGCTTTGCTGCTTACACGGCCGGGCGCGGCTGTCCCCTTTGGCTCAGGGCTGCAGCGCCCCTGAACATCCTCATGTTGCTGCATATTTGGCTTGGGCGCTGCAGCCCTTGTTTTTGGGCGCTGCAGCGCCCGTCTTCCACTGCGCCACTGTTCAATTTTCGACCCCCGCGCTGCGGCGCGAGAGGATGGCAGAATTTGCCTGACCAAAGGATGGTTTGCATTTTGTAGAGCAAACAAGCTGTGTTTCGGAACCAAATTCAGGTTCGAATTTGATGCATTTTCTAGTAATTTGATTCTCAAAGAAACTGCAAATGAGAGCCCGGCACCCAAGAGAGGAAGGGGGAGACCCCGTAAGATTATCGTCCCTGCAGTAAAGATGGGAAGGGGAAGGCCGCCTAAGAATTTGGCGAACTGTTAAATAATTTGTGGCCTAATTACTTAATTTTTTAATATACTATCATTTTGAAAGAAAAAAAAAAGAGGGTGATTTGTAAAGTAGAAACAAATGCAAGGGAGTATTTGTAATTTTTGATAAATAGCTGTTTTTTCCGTACATTTTTGCAATTAATTAACCCTTTAAATATTTTTCTTCGAAAACATTTATTGTCGAAGAAGAAATTTAATGCCGCGCATGTGTACCACAATACAAGAGGTGCATACCCCAGTACACATCCAAAACATGCCAAAATCAAACTTTTTGTACTTCATAATGCGGTACACCCTATACCAAAGCAACCAATTCACCTTTTCTATATTTTCTGGTTCACTACTCATTTGTTGGTCGTTCGTCGCTCATTTTCCATCTCAAGAAGTGCGAATTAGCTTCTGGCATCTTCATAAGAGTTGTATTTCTATCTCGTAGCTTTCCATGGCAACTTGAATTAGCTCATTATTATTTTTTTTATAGAACATTATCTCCTCTCTCCTCTCTCATGGCTGCCGTCGATCAGTACTTCCCTTTGATGATGCCAAAAAGGGGGAAGAGGAATACCTAAAGGCGAAGGGATCCGAAGGTCGAGAAGGAGGAAGCATTGTGAAGGAAAGACGGTGAGGAAGGATCAAGTCTTCTTAGTGTTGTCTTATAAGGACTCTTCGAATAGTGGCTTCAAAGAAAATCTCTTAGGCGGCCTTAACCGGGTAACATGGTTCTGGTAACATCCCTGAGTGTTTTGTTCCTTCTTTCAGCTACTCCTTTTACTGAGGAGCTCTTTTATCTAATAAATCATGAACAATTTCATTCTATACACAATATTGAGCTATAATCTCATTGACAAACTCAATTCCTCTCTTAGATCTTATCTTGATAATAGATTGCTTTCGGAAAAGAAGGCGGTAATCGCAACAAGACAGATTGAATTCCTCAGAATTGAAATCGATGAATCTGGAATTATTCTACAGAATCATATTGTAGAAAAGATACAGGGATTTCCAGATACTTTTTGGGGGGGCGCACACAAGGACATTCTGGCATTTTTGGGATCTACAACACAAGACAAGATTCAACTCTTGGAAGGAGACATCAAGGAGACAATCGGGTTGCATCGGAGCTTGAAGAACGGAGATATATCGAGAGATTGTCGATGTTCCTAAGTTTTCTTGCTTCTCTTTTAGTTTCAATCTTTTATTTTCATTTGTAATGACTTTGAACACAAAAGCTCACCAGCTTCTGTGATTAATCTGGCCAATAATAGGTTCACAGGCACTATCCCTTTCAGTTTGGGGTATGCTTTTATATCTTTTATCCCCTGGGAGTTCTTCTCAGCTACCTTGTCGAACTCAGCTTCAATGGCCTTTCTTGACTGTTTACCTGCCAATTTAGCTTTCTCTTCTACTAATCATATTTTAAGGACAATATTCAAAAAGACATGCATAATAATAACAAATACATAATTGAGGAGATTTTATCATTTAAGTTTTAATGATATGTCTTGTTTGTTGTTTTTTCTTTTAATTAATTATTTACTTAATTTTCTTTTCACAAATTAAAGTTAATTTATCCCATATTTCTTTTGCAGATTTGCAAGATTTGACTTTATTGAACATTGCTTTGTCCAATGTTTTGTAGAGAATGTCCTTAGCCACATTATCCAAGTTGTATCTCTTTTTAAGTAACTCTGTTAGGCACCGCAATTTGTAAGGGATTCCCATTATTGGGAAAAACCCATCCACGAGGCTTTGTTGTTGTTTCACCAGGCCACATAACACTATAGAGATGTCGGAGAATAGCTTTATTTTATATATATGTTTGACCAATGAATACAAAAATACCGGCGCACAGCGAAAACAAGACATTTCCTTTAAATAATTAACCACGATTTCACGGGTTCTAGCCATAATCGTACTATTTCTTAAATTTTGATCAAGTGGGAAGTGCCTCCTGCAATGTACATCTTCTTTGTATTAATTAGAATTATTTCACAAAAATCCCTAAATTACACTCCTTAGAACTTTTTAGGAGCATAAATCACAAGATATAGTTAAAAGAATCAAGTAGCAAATATTTTTACAAATGCAAATTCAAGCACTACCTTTGGACTTATGAGAGACAAACTTAAGGTTTATGATACTACCTTAAGTTTGTCAGGGCTATTAGAGAGTGCAAAGCTTCATAGTTAGTTATACACTTTTCATCACGCTTCCATCACATCCTTTTTAGAAGTATATATTTTATAGGAGATAGTCTCCAATAGGACCGTCTTACGGATCCTAATTTGTAAGACGGATCCTATCCGGATCCGGATCTATATCTTGGTAAATTTAAAAAAAAAATTAAAAACGCATGCATAGGCTAGGAATCGAGCACAAGTCTGTACATGACAAGGTACTATTCCGCGCTGGTTGCAGTTGGGCTTTTTCTCTTATGGGCCTGGACAAATGTGAAATGGGCCAATACAGAATTGGGCCATATTCTAACAATTAGAAATACCCAAGTATACCGGGAGAAATCATCAATGAAAGTGACATAATACCGATAACCTAAGATAGACGGAACACGACTTGGACCTTAATTAAAAGAAAATCAATACTTGAAAACTCATGTTGCAATAAAGACACAAATAAAAGCATGCATAATAACAAAATAAAATGCATATTTAACTAGGGAGATACGAGTTACCAATTACGCCATTTCCATGGGTTGTGCCGTTCCCATTGTTGATGATATATTCCCCTTTGAGAATCATCTTGTTGATGATGGCTTCTCCAATTGCTCCATTTCCAAGCATTGTGGCTTTCCCATTTTTGAAAGTGTCTTTCTCTTGGAAAATTATCTTGTTGGTGATGTCTTTGCCACTTCCAAGGATTTTGTTCATCCCATTTTTGATTATTTCCTCTTCTTGGAAAATGACTTTGGGAATTTGGTACACTAAAGACACTAACATTAATCTTGTGGGATTTAGTGATTCTGATTGGGCTGGAGATGTTGTTGATCGAAAAAGTACAACTGGTGGATGTTTTTATTTGGGAAATAATTTGGTCTCATGGTATAGCAAAAAGCAAAATTGTGTATCTCTTTCGACTGCTGAATCAGAATATGTAGCAGTTGGGAGTTGTTGCACACAACTTTTATGGATGAACCAAATGATTGAGGACTATGGTTTGAATTTCATTCAAATCATCAATTGTTAGTTCGCTTTGCTCATTCCCCAAGCGAATTTCAAATCCGAGGTCGGAATTTCGATTCGATTTCCCGTTCGCCGGCAAATCGTCGGTAAAGTTAAAATTTTGAAACCTTTGACTCAAGATCTACAGAGATCCGACCGTTGGATTTTCACAAACCTTATACCGTTAGAAAGTACATTCAATAAGGTTTCCAACGCCACCTCTCACGATAAGATCGGAGCTCTAGATCTCCATGATATTGTGAATGCCACGATAAATTCATCGTATTTATGGAAAGATTGCAAGGTTCTTAGACTGACGAAAAACATGCGGCTTCAAAGTCTGGGCGAAAAAGATGATTATGAAGACGCTAAAGTACTATTTGACCCTGGATCAACGCATTCATTTGTCGCACCACATTTCGTACACCTTTATTCCATAAAAACATTTTCTTTTGTCTTCAATACTAATATTTTCCAAAAAAAATTCTTCTCAGGAGATAAAAGGTCAAACAAGCTCAAACCCCTGAGTGGTCGAGCTCGACTCGTACCATCTCAGGTCCCTTGGGGAAGCTCTAATCTCCGAGGGCTACCCGTGCACCATGCTGCAGCTCCAATAATCCTTATACAGGGGTGTACGGGTGGTGTCTTGAGGCACGCCCAACCCGTGTGCACGATCACACACTCTTATGCACGACCTCACACGCGGTTCTCTCGCCCAGGTGCGCGACTGCCGCCTACTCCACGGTGCAAACAGGCAGGTTTGAGTAAAATAAAAATTAATGGTGGCTCAATAAAATTCGTCCGAAACTATAAGGTTGCTAATGCCCAAGCCCAAGCCCAAAGCATACGGGGCTGGCCGATAGACCACTTTCTCTTACATAGCCGATGGAAGAAGTGATTGAGGAGGTGGAAGTCGCTGATTTAAGGCAAGCCCTGCAAGAATCAAGAGAATTAGCTGAGCAGAGACAACAGACTGGGCTTAGGAAACATCATCCCCCACTCAAATTATCGGTGATGTGGTGAGAGACACAACTGCTCTCTCATCACCAGCTCACTCTTAATCTCTTGAAAATCCTGTCGTTGGCGATGAAGCTGGAGAAGTGATTATGGTTGACTTGGTCGAAAATGATGATGATCTGCCAATCACCATACCAGGGAACCCAACTGAGCCTACCCCAAAGGCTGCTGTTGAGACAACAGATAAGGAAATAGTTGAGAATGTTGAAACAACTAAGTCTCATGTGACAACTGACTCTATTGAAGTTCAAAATCCAACAGTTGTTAATACAACTAAGGGGGAAGCTGAGCACACTACAACCCAAGAAATTGCTGAATGTACTTGTAATGTAAGCTCCCCTTTCTTCACATCTATTAGTGCTTCAGCGGTTGCCAAAAACGGACGCCCAAGTATAAGAGGGGTGTCACAATCCTCATTCATATCCAGCACTAGAAAATCCACGGGGAATATAAATTTATCGACTTTTATGAGCACATCTTCTAATATCCCCGTTGGATGTACGAGTGATCTATCCGCGAGTTGTAGGGTGACAGTGGATGGTCCCACTTCTACGAGTACAAGCTTTCGGAGAACGGACAGAGGCATCAAATTGATACTAGATCCTAGATCACAAAGTACATTGTCAAAGAAAAAAAAAATCTTCGACCAGTGGCGGAGACAGGGCTGGGCCAGTCTGGGCCCTGGCCCAGCCCATTTTTTTTAATAAATAAAATCAACTCTTAAAAGCCCAAGGACTAGATTGTAAAATTTTAGAAGTTTAAGGGCTATTTTGCAATTTTCAAATCGTACGGACCTAATTTTAAAATTTGAAATTTTAACTCTTAAGGGACATGTGGATTTTTTTGGCATATTTTTTAAATTTTGGTGATCAAATGACTGGAATTGAGAGTTTTTCTTATACAAGATTTTTTTACAAATCGTGATTTTAACACGACTTTTCTTACCGGACTCCCATAGTTGCTGGACTAAAATTGCAATTTACCCCAATGAATACCTTTAAAACTGAGTTCTTAAATGAAAACTCATACGATGATGTCAAAATCTTTGAGATCATGCAATTTTATTTCTATCATGATTGAATATGGTCCGGCTGAAAATGTTATGTATTCAAATAATTCTATTACATATTTTTATTACATTTCAATATTTTATAATTGCTATTATGTGCATATTTTTTACCCAAACCAAGACTCCCTATGAGATTGGGACAGGGAGAAATCCAATTGTTGGATAAAATCCGACGCGATCACAATTTTTGCAGCAAAAAGAGGTGAGAACCCGACTCCGTTAGACTGGGAAACACGAGTAAAGATTGCAATCGGTGCAGCAAGGGGCATTGCTCATATTCATTCACAAATCGGCGGGAAGCTCGTTCATGGAAATATAAAAGCGTCAAATATTTTCCTCAACTCCCAACAATACTACGTGCTGTCGATCTCGGCTTAGCAACGTTGATGAGTCCTATTTCACCACCCGCAATCCGCACCGCAGCTATCGTGCCCGAAGTCACGAGACACGAGAAAGGTCTCTCACAAGCGTCCGATGTTTACAGCCCTCTGAGTTTTTTCGCTCGAACTTCTCACCGGTAAGTCCCCTGTCCACTCTTTGGGTGGCGAAGAGGTCAACAACGACAATATATTCAGATTTCTCAATTCAATTATAAATATATACTGAAACCGAAAGCCCAAAGCATATACAAGTTTATCCATATATGCACAAATCCGAACACAATTGCACTGAAAAATTAAAATTCTCAATAATCCAATATTAATTGGCTCTCATACCACTTGTTGGAATAATCTTTAGTGAATTACATCACTTTAATCCAGGAGCATTCATATCGAATTATCAAGAATCAAAACTAGATCGCGACATTGCCTTAGAAAGATCTAAGAAGGTTTTTTCCCGTAGAGCTACTAGGAAGACAAAGATGATTAGACAAATTGAAATATCCTCGAAGCCAAATCAAAATGAGAACATGATTGCGAAATGGCTTTTTGAAAATCCTGGGATGAACAAGTAAGGATTCGTTTATCATTCAACTAATCAGTTTCATTTTTTTTTATCTACACTATAATTCTTTTTTTCCATCTAGAGATGATATTGTATTTAACGCCGGTGATAAACTTTTGTCGAGGGAAATGGTGGAGACAATGCGTCCCGGAGGTTAGCCACTCAACAGACTCGACTAAGCTGTTGATAGTATAACTCAGCTGATTCAGCTAACACTTTAAAATACAGTTGACTTGATTTTTAACAGCGAAGAACGAAGGAATCGCTGTCTGATCCACACAATTCCGGAGTTAATCGGACCCGTTTGGTTGGCGCTACAAATCCGTACGCAACCGCTACTTGTATTGCATTGGTTGGCGCTACAAATCCGTACGCAACATTTACTCGTTTGCATACGATTGACGTTACGCTCAATACGCAATCCTAGCTGTCTTGCCTGGATCATAGTGCTTGGCACGTGTGTCGTCGTTTATTTCGACGATATCCTTATTTATAGTAAATCTTGAACACGAGCACATGGAACATCTTGGTTTGTCCTCCTAATTCTTCGCCATTGAGCAGTTTTTTGCTGCACCTCGTAAGTGTATTTTCTTCACAGATCGAGTTTTGTTCTTGGGTTATGTCGTGTCGGCCTCATAGAATTATTACTTGCTTTTATTGCGTTAAAAAGGGTCATACGGTAAATACTTGTCGGGCTAGAAATAGCTCTAATTATTATTGGAGACCTAAAAGTCTCAAAGCTAATCCTAAAGGACCCAAGCACTTGAGGGTACCACAAAATAATGTTTTATTAGGTACCCGGCGAAATAATAATCAGAGAAAATTCATACTGCCACCTGTGGGAGCCTGTGCAGTTGACTCGGTTTTAGTTGGAGCATTTGAGATTGTTTGCTCAGCAGACTGAGCCTCAACTATCTTAACAGCGTCCTCGATCTTAGTGTGTTTTTTCAAATGAGTAACCTGGTCCTCAGTTCTATCATCAGCATCATCGGAAGATGATGAAGCCTTTAGAGTTGGCTCATCATTGAAATGGAACCTCATACGAGCCGTCTTATCACTGACTTGGCTCTGAGATTTGAGAACATCCTCAACCTTGTCCATCGAAAGATCTTTATGGTGAGTGGACTCGATTTCATCCTCTGGTCCCAGAAATGAAGTATCAATGTGCTCTTGGGAATCCTGAAGGGTGTTGATCTCCTCTTCTAGAGCAGCTCCTTCAATTTGAGGAATGTTCTGTTTCGTCTGTACCTGAAGATAAGAAAACTCGAAACAGAACTTACGGACTTGAAAAATGGAGCAGGGGGACCGGTCCAGGGGCGACCGGTCAAACCCCCCTCCGACCGGTCGCACCCCCCGCAACCCCTACCGGATCGCACTATTTTTTAAAAACGGTCGAAATCTTCAACAGGCAACCGGTCGCCCCTCCCGAAACGACGCCAGACAGAAACCAAAGACAACTACAATCCCAAAACCACACTTCACAAATTCTTCATCGACAACTATTCTCTCTCCTCACTCTCCACCCACGCTCCTCTCTACGTCTCGAAGACGCCGACGCGACCACACAAAGAACAACAACAACTACACTTCCCTCACGCTCTCCAGGCTCGCGCGTGACGAAGCGCGTGCAGTCGATCCTCGCGTCCCACTCACGCGCTCCGTCCGGGCGCTCTCGGTCCGTCTCCGCCCCGGAGCGATTCGAATCTCCGGTGATATCAGGAATCGGGCGGGAGCGGGGAGTATTTTACCCGGATCGGGGTGGGTCAACCCGTTAAGAATACTACATGATCATGATTATGCCAACGCCACCATACAAAAATATGTGGAGGACAACAAACACGAAGAAAAGCCCATGAAAAAGGTGGTCGCGAATACAAGCCCAAGATCCCTTACAGGAGTCTAACCGAAGAAGATAGAAGGGAGGACAAATTTGGTAAGTACTTGAGTCATTCAAGCAACTACATACTAATATTCCATTTGTTCAACCTCTTTCAAAGCATGCTAAGCATCTAAATGACATCATTTCTAATGAAAATAAGCTTAACGAACTATCAAATGTGCAATTGAATGATAAATGTTCTTCCAATAATCTACCACAAAAATGTAATGATCCGGGAAGTTTTATTATCCCTTGTACAATTGATGGTTTACTGTTGATAGAGCACTAGGCGACTTAGGAGCTAGTATCAATGTGATGTCATATGAAACATTCAAGCATATGAGATTAAATGAATCGAAACCTCGCTAGGATGGACATACACTTAGCCGATAAATCGATTAAACATCCTAGAGGTGTTATTAATGATGTGTTAGTCAAGATCGATAAATTCATATTCCCGATTGATTTTGTTATTCTTGACATGCATGATGATATTGAGGTTCCTCTAATTCTTGGGCGTTCTTTCTTGGCTACGGCAAAATCAATCATTGATGTGCATGAGGGAAAATTAACTTTGAGAGTGGGGGATGAACAAGTAATTTTTAAAATTCATATTGATATTGAAAAGGATACTACTTGTTCTTTTGCCGATTCAATTTCGTTGCACGATGAGAAATCTAAAAATCTCTTGGAGAAAAGTGTTGTTCAAAGTCCATGTTGGAAGCTTATGCCCGAAAAGGGGACCGGAAAGTTCAAAGAGCACATTTTTAAGCATAAAGTTGGAGGTAATACGACTAAATACCTAAGGGATTTTCATAAGTCCAAAGCTCCACCCGACTAATCTCCACATTTGGGTAAACGGTCCAACTATACGACTTTAAAGAAGCGCTAACCGGGAGGCAACCCGGCATTTTGTGTGCATTTTCTTTTACTTATATTTTTTTTAATTGCTTGGGGATTTAAAAAAAAAAACACGGTCCGACCGTGCTTAAAAAGCACGGCCGTGTTCGTCACCCAATTCGCGAACACACCCTGGCCGTGTTCAAAAAATCCAAGGTTTTGTAAAAAAAATCATACCGAACACGCCCAGTCCGTGCTTTTCAAGCACGGCCGTGTTTTAAAAAAAATTAATTTTTTTTTTTGGCCGAAAAAAATCGTACCGAACACGCCCCGGCCGTGCTTTTTAAGCACGGCCGTGTTTTTATTATTAAAAAAACATTTTTTTTTCTTTGAAAAAAAACTCAAAAAAAAATTTATATTTGATGATTTCACGGTATTCGAGTTGTGTATCCTTGATTAGGTATGAAGATGCCAATAAAGGTCCCGTACTAAATAATTCAATGGTCGCTCAATACCGATTTCACTCTTCTAGTAAGGTCGTATTTTTCTTTTCTACCTCTTTTATTTTCTTCTAGTGTGGTTGATTTTTGAGTGTTTTGTTTGTGTTCATTCATCTCTTTCTTTCACATTGAGGACAATGTGAACCTTTAAAGTTGGAGGTGGGTGCAATTACATTCTTAGTTTGTGTGTGCTTGCTTTTATTTTTAGTTTGTCGACAAGAGGTAATTTTTTTTTACAAATTGAGTGTTTGCTAGTCAACAACTTAGCCCAATTACACCAAAATTAACTTTTTTATTTATGTTTTTAATGTGAAGCAATGGATTGTCTAGGATAGATTGATGTAGATGTGTGCTAAATTTTGACGAGATTTCCAACTCCATAATACTTGATTTGTTAAGGCATTTACGACAAAGCTTAGTGTTATGAACGTTTGAGAATTCATGATTTAGTGGTGGTTAACTAGTTGTTATACCAAGCTTGTGAAAAAAAAACAAATGAAAAAAAAAGAAGAAGAAGAAAAAAAGGGAATCCAATCGAGGTTATACTCCTCTATTTGTTGTTGCTTAGTAACTAGGAGCATTCATGAGCCCCATGTTTGTCTTTTACATAAAATGGCCACACAAATATGAGTATGGGAAACCACCCTATGAGTGTTTGAACGAAAATTCAAAATATAAACCTAGTGGAAGAATGTCTCGAAAGGACCTACAAAAAAAAAATCGAAAGGGATAATGTATATTCCTTGAATTCTCATTCCAATAAAAGTTCAAAAAGCTTGGTTATATGACTAGTAGGCTAACTACAATGATCCATTGAATTCTTGTATTTTCATGACATTATTGAATTGAAGTTATTCATAACTATCAATATTTGTGGAGTGATGATTTCAAGTTTGAATAATGCCTCTTTGATGTTACGTCTTTCTTGATTGATCGATCGCTTTGCAAAAATTGTGTTTTTCTTGAATGGTTAATTCGGGTTGAGAAGGCTAAGAACTTGATTTGCTTGTGTTCAATGTGTTGAAAAAAATCCTTGTGTATTGTAATTTATTGAATCATTTTTTTTTTGATTTAATGTTTTGCTTGAGGACAAGCAAAGTTCAAAGTTGGAGGTGTTTTGATAAAGGTCTTTTTATACATGTTTTATGTGTATATTTAAGTATGATTTGAGTTATTTTATTGTTAGTTTCATAAATTTTTGATTGTACATAGTTCACATTACTCCGAGGTGCTTTTATTGGTGTAGATTGATGATTTGGAGCTGTTTTTGGCGAATTTTGGGCCATGGTTTCATGTCAAAACATACCCGGGGGTTTCTGGATGCAAAAACACTCAAAATCCCAAGCTAAACGCGTCATTTCGGGGCCTTTTCAGTCAAACACGGGCAAGGTGTGTTTTTAAGCACGGCCGTGCTTTTTAGAAGTCAAAAACGAGCAATTTTTCGACCCCGACGTACCAAACACGGCCGTGTTCGGGAAAATCCGAAAACACGGCCTGCCCGTGCTTTTAAAGCACGGGCGTGCTTTTCGCCCAGACTTGGTTTTTCTTTGGCGGAAATTATGGAGACTTTCCCTTCTTGCTTTTTGACAACCTTTGAGCAACTTTTACACCTCATTTTGATGCACCAAACTCTATTATTCTCTCAATTGTCATGTGGACACAATGATTCAACCAACTCAACCATGAATGTGCACACAATGATTCAACCAACAACCATGTAAGTGGAGCATTTGTTAGCATTATTGATGTGTTCTTTCACAAAGATGGTGCCTATAAAAGCCAAGAGTTTGAGTTGGGAAAAATATATAATTCATGTAATATTCATTCATATAGAGATTCATTGTGTATTCATCATAGATACTTAGAAAATATTCATTGTGTCCAACATTTTGAGTGGAATTGGGATCAAGAGGTCTTGGAGGAGTAAGTTTGTAGCAACATTGGAGAAGAAGGCTTGGATCAACATCATCTATCAAGGAAGAAGTCATTGAGATTTTGAGAAAGATAAGTACACCATGTCTACAACACTTAAATCTTTTTGTGTAATTTATTCTTTTGTCAAAATCATGAATAGCTAAACTACTAGTGTTTGAATGTAATGAACTCTAGAATGGATTTGTGATTAAGGTTTGTATGTTTTTAATAAAATTCTCTTGTCTTGTGTGATTCACTTATATCATGTTTAATTCATTCAAGTTACTATTTCTGGTATATTAATTTGATATCTATTCCTCATCGGATAATCGAGAGATTTATGGTGGGAAAGAACCTATATAAGTGAAAAGAGTTGCATGCAATCCTAGATATAGGACTACATAAATCTTCTGAATTAGGGTCAAACCTAATATGGGAATTCATAAATCGTTATAATGCAATTTTGGGGTTTTAACTAGAAAGAGATTTCAGTTAATCAACTTGAGATTAGGAGTTTTTCGCCTTGAAAAGGGTTTAACTTAAATCGGGAATTTCTACGGTCCACATAACATGAGATTTTATTAAAAGAGGTTGGTTTTTTTTAAGGGCTTATGGTTGTATTTTTATCTTGATTGAATCACAAAAACATTCTAGAGGGATTTACATTCAACACATTTCTATCTCTTGATTTCTCATTCTACAATCTATTTTTATTTGATTTGTTTGTAAGTTGCAATTATCTTAAATTCTCTATTTTCCATTTTCCATTTTAACAAACAAAACTCTGAAAATTACTAGATTAGATAACAAAAAGACGGTAATTATTAGTACTTACAATCTTCGTGGGAATGACACTCGGTACTCAATAATCTATACTACAAAACGATCTCTCTCTCGATTCTTGATGGGAGGTCGTACCTCCAGAGAGAGAAGGAAATGATTCTACAAAGGGATCATCACGGGAAACTAGAATCTGTTCAATGATAAGTGGTGCTCGTGAAGTCCTCTGTGAAGTCGATCCTGCTGCAGCTTGGGGAGCCTGCGCAGTGGACTCTGGTTCAGCTGTGGTCTGTTTTGAAGTCGACCCAGCCTTTCGAGCCTCGGTATCTCAACAGCCTTCGTTGGTCTCATTTGGTTTATCCAAATTAGTTGATCGGTCCTCGGCCTTATCAGGCGTCATCGGACGATGATGAGATTTCCATGGGTGGCTCATCATCAAAGTTGAATGTTTGGCGAGTAGTCTTGAGGCCGGACTTACTCGTGGTTGGAACATCCTCGGTGAGTCTTTGGGATCGGTCATAGGGGATGACTCGGCTTCATCGTCTCCTTCCGATCCCGGAAAGGTTACATCGGGATTATCCCGGGAATCGTGAAGTGCACTTATCTCCTATTTCTTTCGATGGATCAATGATAGCGGGAGGAATGTTCTCGTAGCCCGGCGTCTCTACCCCGGGAAGTCTCAACCTCCCGTTGGCCTTTATTACCCCCTGCAGTCTCTCTTTGCGCGAGGCCTGGACATCCCTTTCGACTTGATGTCGGTATGTCTTGGGGTCTTTCGAGGTGGCATCCATTCGAGTCTCAACTCCATGGATTGCACTTTCATCGCCCAGTGTTAACTCCCGGGCGATTCCTTCCTCGTACCTCGGCTGCGTCGGCGTATCGGCCTTCGTGAGCCTTGAGCGGTTGACACCTCGGTGAGACAGTCTCAATTGTCTTAGCCTCATTGATGACAACTTGTTGTGTACTGTGATTGTTCCTTCTCCACTTTGCCTCCGAGATTCATTGTGGAGTCAATTTGCCGCATCCTCCGACCTTTTTGCCGGTGGGGGAGTTTCCCCCGTGACACACCGGTGAGTGACTTGGAATGGGGTCACTCGTCTCGGACTCTCGGCTGTTCCCACCGAGTATTCGTTGGGGCGGTGATGAGACACCTTTATTAGGGGTTGGCTCGCTCGACCGAGTGCCCCGATCCCGCTTTCATCGCCATTTCCCTTAACACCTTCCTCCGAATGAGCTGGGGAAGTGGTGGCAGCGATAACAGTTGCAATATGTTGCACCACTCCCATCGGGTCTATCTCCAGCTGTGATTGGGAGGACTCTCCTGGTCCCTCCATCATTCTTTGCTCATGAAGGATTCTGGATTCCTGCATTGCTTGCTGCATTTGCAATTCTTCTGTGGCAGCAACAGGATCTGGATCCTCATCACTTTCTGATAAGACGTCAAAATGAGAGTGTGTATGATCGGTGGTGCCAGTGAGAGGGCATATGCTAGCCTTCTCACGTGCCTCTGCGTCCTCAACTGCTTTAGCCCGTTCCTTTTCTTTTCGAATCTGCAGTATGTTGATGCAATTATCCTCGTCAAGGACTTGTAGATCTTGTGTCCACCTCAAGAAATCAAGAGTTCTTCTTCCTCAAAGAATGAACTATGGACGTTCAAAGCGCACTTTGGATAGGCTTAGCTTCCATTTTCTCCATTCTCCGCAGGCGATTTTGGATGTCCGGATACAATGGAGAGTACATGATTACATCATCTTCATCATTCCCTTGCCGGCCCTCGTTTCGGGATTAGGGGTAGCAGACTTTATTTCTTCGACATCTTCAAAGAACCTCTATTACGGGTGGAGAAGCAACCTGTCAACAGTGATTCGGTTGTCTCGGCCATTCCTTGTTCCTTAGATGTTTTGTCCGAGTGGGTCTTGAGTTGCCTCTCTCGATCGCCTCGCCAGAGACTTGGCGGTTTCATCAATCACATCCGGAGACTCTACTTCTCCCAGCTAGTCTCGAGTATCTTCTCCAGCTGAGTGGTGACTCAGCCGGTTTCTCAAGCCCGGAACGCTTAAAAATTCGTCTTCTTTGTTTTGTTTGAACCAGAGGGATTTCTGGTTCATATAAGGTTTCTTCTGAGTCATGGGCGGCGGGGGTCGGTGCTGTCGTCTTCTTCTGAGAAGCTGGCCGTCTTGGCTTATCAGTTCTCCTTTTCTTGAGATTCCTTCTCTGCTGCGGCTGCAGGGGCAGAAGACACGGCTGCGGGGGCAGGTGACTCGGCTGCAGGGGCAGGAGCAGATTTCTTTTTCTTTGCTGCAGGGGCAACAATCTTCTTAGCAGCTGCAGGGGCAGTCTTCTTCTTTGGAGGAGAGGAGACAGATGTATCTTCAGGGTCAGCTGATTCCCCCTCACTCGTGTCAGCTCTCTTAGCGTAAGCTCTCTTCTGTGCACCAGAGAGGTTTGATCGGAACATCCTCTTGTTTACATGGAACGCCTTTCCATGTCGAAGAGGGACTTTCTTTACTTCCATCATTCGGCCAACCACCAGGCCGTATCCCAGGGAACCTCCAAATGTTCCATCCTCCTTGAAGGATTTGTTCCCAACATTCTGGCAGAGTCTGCTGTAGACAAACTCAGCCCAGTTCACTTTCTTTCCTTCAAGGATCGCAACCATTACGACCAGCTTAGCTTTTTAGCAATTTTGGTCAAAGCTGCCGAACTTGATGTCTATACATTTGGCAACGATGTCCATCAATTTGTGGTAGTCCTCCTTCAAAGCTGACCTCTTATTAGTGTAGATTACTTTCTCAAAGACAATCGGTCTTGATACTTCCTTCCAAGCAGCGGCCAGTCAACATCGCCTTCATTAATTTCCGGTGCTCCTTCCGCGTGTAGCAGCGATGTTCGCGGATCCTTGGTAGTAATGGTGAACTCCTTTCCATGAACAGAGGACTTGATGCCCTCATCGTGAACCTCGGCGTTCACGTAGAATCGCATGCGACCTCTTCCACATAGGTCATCGGAAACTCCATCATCGTAAATGGTTTCACCAAACATTTCGGTTTCTCATCGATCTTCTTCACGAGGCATCGTCGGACCCTGTTTGATCATACCTTCGAAATCCACAAAGATGGACCCGGTGTGGATTTGCTTTCCTAGTTTGACAAAATCATGAGTGGATGCCATTTCTCGATATTTTACCGAACGAAACTTAGAAAATGATCTCGAGGATTGATAGGGTTTTTAGAGAAAATTTTGCCTTTGCTTTTGAGAGAGAGATTGAGCAGGTTTTCGGTAAAGTGGGAGAGAAACGAACGAAAGGGTTTAAGTATGGTTCATGAAAGGACGTGCGGGTGGTTTTTGAAATGTGATCAAAATCAACGGCTTAGATCTTGCACGCCGATTTGCATTTAATGTCTCGTATTTAATGCGGCAAAGATTTATATCCAATCATAAGCTTGGTGTGCGGCTTTTTGCTGTGACACGTCATAATTATGCTAACGTCATTCTTAAGAACATTCCCGCTTAGTAAAAACGACTGCGTTTTCGTCACTTTGCTCATAAATGACTCAGGTTACTCTTTAGCTGATTCAATCCTTCTTCTCACTCCTCTCCTAGTGACTCAGCTGTCAGCTAATTCGATACAGCTGACTTTCCAACATGGCTGATTCACTTAGCTGAATTTAAGAGTTCAGCCCTTTTTCCTCTTTTCGTGTTTCATCTCTTTTCTTTGAGTCTTCTGAGTGTCAGCTCAGCTCAATTAACTCTAGCTCATGCTTGAGTTCTTCAAATCTTGATTCACATAATGGTTTTGTGAATATGTCAGCCAACTGCTTATCAGTTGAAATATATTCCAAGGCGATGTCCTTCTTTTCAACATGATCTCTTATGAAGTGATATCTGACATCGATATGTTTTGTTCTTGAGTGCAACACATGATTTTGAGTGATTGCAATCGCACTTGTGTTATCACACATAATTGGAATTTCCTTTTCTTCAACCTCATAGTCTCTCATTTCTTTGTCTCATCTATAAGACTTGGGCACAACAAGCCAGCGGACTATGTATTCTCGCTTCACTGTGGAGGTGGCTATTGAATTTTGCTTCTTGAACCAGGAAATTAGCCTATTTCCAAGCATTTGACATGTGCCTCGAGGTACTCTTCTGTCAACTCTCGCATCCAAAGATAGTCAGTCCGAATGGCCAATTAGTTTGAATCCACCTTCCTTAGGATACCATAAGCCAACTTCTTGGCTTCCTTTCAATATCTCAAGATCTCTCTTGGTCGATCATGTGGCTTTCTTTTGGAGCGATTGAAATCTTGCACATACACCTACAACAAAGTGTGATGTCCGGCTTGCTTGTTGAAGATAGAGCAATGATCCAATAAGTGCTCAGTATCTTGTTTGATCTACTGTGCTTTCCTTACGTATCCATATCCATTTTGATGATATATTCATTGGTATTTTCACGGAAGACTTCTCTTCCATACCAAATTTCTTCATTAAATCTCTCGTGTATTTTGTCCGACTTATGAAGGTTCCATCCTTCATTTGTTTCACTTGGAGTCCAAGGAAGAATGTCAGTTCTCCCATCATGCTCATTTCGAATTTGCTTTGCATGAGATTTGAAAATTTATCACACAGCTCTTTGTTTGTGGATCCAAAGATGATGTCATCCACATATATTTGAACAAGCAGTATGATTTTCCTTTCTTGAATTCTGAAGAGTGTTCTATCCTCTTTGCCTTTTGTGAATCCATTCTCAGTCAAGAATTGTGACAATGTATCATACCATGCTCTAGGTGCCCTGTTTCAACCCATATAGAGCTTTCTTTAGTTTGTATACTTTATCTCCAAGAGTCTTCTCGCTCAAATCCTCGGAGGTTGTTCAACATACATTTCTTCTTCCAAGACCATTAAGGAATGCACTTTTTACATCCATTTGATATACTGATAAAGTTCTTGTGAGTCGCATAGGCAAGAAACATCCTTATAGCTTCCAATCTTGCTACAGGAGAAAAAGTTTCATCAAAATCTATTCCTTCTTCTTGGCAATATCCTTTGGCTACCAATCTTGCTTTGTTTCTTACCACAGAACCTTCCTCGTTCATCTTGTTTCTGAACACCCATTTAGTGTCAATAACATTTTGATGGGTAGGTCTTTGAACCAATTTCCACACTTTATTTCTTTCAAATTGATTCAGCTCTTCTTGCATGGCTTGAATCCAATGTGTGTCATCTAACGTTTGGGACACATCTTTAGGCTCTATTTGTGAGATGAAACAAGTAAACATTGCTTCTTGTTGAGTTCTGGATCTGGTTTTCACTCCTTCTCTTACATATCCAATGATTAGTTACGGTGGATGGTCTCTCACCCATCTTACATCAAGGTTGGAGTAAGTTAGTGGATTGATCGTCTTTCAATTTGTGTTGCTTTGATCAACTCCTCATCATCACATAGCCGCAAATTTTCCACTGCTTTTGAGACTCAACTATCTCATCTTCATCCGAGTTTATAATTCACTTTAGCTTCAAAGATAGGGACTCTTTCGCATGGTTGGTTGATTCACCTTATCCGCCGACTCTTCAATGTCTTCTCCATTTACATTTAGCTCATCAAACACCACATGAATGGATTCTTACGTAACCATAGTCCTCTTGTTAAGTACTCTGTAGGCTTTGCTTTCGGTGAGTATCCCAAGAAGATACATTCATCGATTTAGCATCAAAAGCCTTCAAATTATCTTTGCCATTGTTATGGATGAAGCATTCACATCCAAATATTCTAAAATATGCAACATTTGGCTTTCTCCCGTCCAAATCTCATAGGGAGTCTTTGTCAACTGTCTATTTATCATGCATCTATTTTGAGTGTAGCATCTTTGTGTTTATTGCTTGACCCAAAATCTTTTAGGTAGCCCCGCTTGACTAACATGGTCCTTGCCGCTTCTTTGAGAGTTCTATTCATTCTTTCCGCAACTCCATTCTCTTTGTGGAGTCCTTGTGTGCAGATAATTCATGACCAATACCATTTTCAATACAATATCGAGTTATTATACCATTGACAAACTCGGTTCCTCTGTGCCGATCTTATTTTGATAATGGTTTGACTTTTCTCATTTTGAATTCTTTTCATCAGCTGTGGTAGTTTCGCAGAGTTTCTTTCTTCTTACACATGAATATTGTCCATGTATATCTTGAGTAGTCATCTACTACCACCAAGGTGTATTTCTTTCCGCTTATGCTAGCTGGTTCAACTGGACCAAATAGATCCATATGTAGCAGATGCAATATTCTTGTTGAAGATGGATATGTCTTTTCTTTGAATGATGATTTGATTTGCTTTCCCATCTGGCATGCATCACATACACTTTCCTTCTTGTATACTGAGTCTGGAAGTCCTTCTACAAGACTGCTTCTGGCAAGCTTGTTAATAGTTTTGAAATTTAGGTGACTCAGCTTCTTGTGCCACAACCAACTTAATTCAGCTGTGCTCTTTGCTAGTAGACAAGTGCTTGGTGTTGCAGTTGACCAATCTACCACATACATGTTCTTTCGTCTGCATCCTTGCAACACGACCTCATTGGATTCAGTGTCCTTGATTTGGCATATTCCCATGTTAAATCCAACATTGTAGCTTTTGTCACAGAGTTGGCTAATACTTAGCAGATTGAATTTGAGTCCTTCAACATATGCAACATCTGAGATTTCTAATCCATTTTTCTTGATGGATCCAGTGCCCCTTATTTCTCCTGGAGCTTCATTTTCTCCAAATATGACTTTTGCACCTCTGACTTCCTTGAATTTCGATAGATTTTTCTTGTTTCCTGTCATGTGCTTGGAACAGTCACTATCCATGTACCAGGTTCCTTGGCACTCAGCTATTCCTTGAACCTGCAATCAAGGCATACTTGTCTGGGTCCTGAGGGGTTAGTATTATAAGATGATCCAACCAGCCTATAGCCAAATGATTTGACTCTAAGAGGTTGCCACCTATCAGTGCCATAATCATAATCGACTTTAGCAAATTGCCTGGGAGTTCTAGGTTCATACATCTGTTTCTTTTGTTTGTATGCCTGTGTATGAGTTTTAGCAATTGCCTTCTTTGGGTAGTTGTGATATCTCTGAGTGTAGTGCCTAGGTGCATATGTGTGCTGATGAAAGCTCATGTGTCTTTGGAATGGCCTTTGCTGAGTTCTAGGCCTTTGCCATTTGGGCTTATATTCCATAGGTTTTTGCTGATAGTTCACATTACTCCAATCAGCTTGGCTTGGGTACTTTCTACCATTTCCTTCATATGTGTTTCTTTTATAGAACTTCTGGGGTTTTTGGTAGCTCTGTTTCTTCTTTACAGAGTATTTCCTGTTTGGAGTTTCTTTGAGGAACTCATTTGGATTTCTTCTCAGTTGTCCTCTCAGCACTCTCAACTGGCTGTTTTCCTTTTCCTTTATAGCCAATGCCAGTTTGCTTGTGATTGTGCTTTGGGATAAATGTGTGTGCATCATTTGGAGTTTTGGATTTTAGAGATACTTCATTGCTTGAAGATCCTTTTTCCAAAATCACTTTTGGAGCTTGACATAGCACAGAGAAATTAAATCCTAAGCCTGTCTTGTCTCCACATTCCCTTTAGCTCATAATGAGATCATCCAATGATTTAGATGCCTTAGTGAATGAGGCAATCACATTTTTGAGGTCATTCTCCTCTTTTCTATAGCAAGTTATCTCTGCTATTAGCTTAGCATTTTCAGCCTTTAGACTTTCATTCTCATCAGCTATTTGACTTAGGGTACTCAGCTCCTTAGTCAGCTGTGAGTTTTGGCATTTGAGTAGGCTGTTTTCCTCATTTAGTAGTGTGTGTGTGAGGATTTAATGTGTTCAAAATCTTTCATCATTTTGCCTAATGAATCATAAAGATCAGTGGGTGATGAAGTATGTGTATCACAGTCACTGTCACTAGACTCTGAGTGTGATGAGTTAGAGTGTACCTCATCTTCCTGGTCAGGTTGGTCTTGTTCTTTAGCCATTAGACAAATCAAGGCTTCTTCTTCAGAGTCACTTGAGTAGTCAGCTTCACTACTCTCTGAATCAGCTGTGTTTTTTGACTTGGTGTCTCGTGATCTCTGCAGCCAACATTGCCTTTCTCTTTTCTGTCTTCTTTCCTCTGAAGACTTTTCTTTCCTCTTCATTCATGTATTTGTTGACTACAGGATATGGGCAATCAATGGCACAGTGACCTGGTTGCCTGCAGTTCCAGCATAAATATTCAACTTTTTGATCGGTTCTTTCCATCCTTAGATTGTCAGTTCTTTGATATTCAACTTTTTGATGCTCTGCTCTCTTGGATGGTCTATCTTCCCTTGACTTGGAGGGTGCTGAGTGTCTTCTGGAGGATTCACCTTTGCTTCTTTTGTAGTTCTTATTGAAGAACTTATTAAATCTTTTAACCATCACGGCTACTTCCTCTTGGCTAATGACTTCTTTGACCTCGGCTCTTTTGCCATACTTAACAATTAGAGCAACTGTTTTGGGCACGGTTGTCTCTTCCTGGTCTTTTCTTCTCAGCTCAAATTCGTAGGCTTTGAGATCTAAGAATAGCTCATGGTTGGATGTCTTGGATAGATCCATGGAATGTCTCAGTGCCATGACCTTCATTTCCCATTCATCTGGGAGACTTTTTAGAATTTTCATACACATTTCCTTCTGTGTATATTCATTTCCAAGTGCAGATAGTTCATTTGTAATTTCTGTGAACCGAGCATCCAGTTGGTCTAAGGTCTCTCATGTGAGCATTTTAAAATTCTCAAATTTCTGTACAACAATCGATAGTTTATTTTCCTTGATTCGCTCTGAGCCTTCAACAAATTAATGTTAGCTTGTCCCAGATTTCTTTAGCCATTTTGCATGATTTGATTTTGTTGAACATGACTTTGCCCAAAGTTTTGTAGAGAATGTCCTTGGCCACATTGTCCAAGTTATATCTTTTTCTGTCATCATTTGTCCATTCAGCTCTTGGTTTTTCAATCATGACTGGTCTGGGAGCAACATCCTCTTCTCCTTCAGCTGCGGCTCTTCTTACAGATGTGTTCACTTTTAAGATCTGGAGTGGCCCATCTTCTATCACTATCCACATTTCATCGTGTAATGCTGATAGATGAGCCTGCATACGAATTTTCCAATCATCAAATTCTTCAATTGTAAACATAGGGATGCGTGTCAGATTTGCTTCCATGATAATAACTTTGCTGAATAAAAGAGTTTCGAAAGATTAAGTACTAAAACAAACTTTGAAAAATTTGGAGATCTAGTTCAGTAACCAGTGCGGAAGGCTCAATGAACCAACCGCTCTGATACCACTTGTTGGTCCCAAGGGGTATGAGTGTAAGGTTTAGAAGGGGGTTGAATAAACCTTACCAACTTTTCGATTTAGTCCTTTTAAAAATGATCAGAGTTAATACTTCACAGTTGTGTCCTTGATGGACAACTAAGTTAGTTAATCGCCAGAGTTAGTCACTCAGACTCGACTCGATTTGTTGATAGAGTAACTCAATTTGTTTTGACTAAAAGACTTAACTCGTCGTGATTTGTTTTTTTGGAAGACTTAACACCCTTGAATTTGGTTAAGTTTGTTTTGATACTTAGTTTTAGCGCTTAGTTGATTATCAATTGGATAGCAAATTTATCAGCAAATATAAAAATAATATGCAGAAATTAAAGTGTTGAAATGTAAATGACACAATAAGTTTTATAGAGGTTCGAAGATGGGGTAATTCTTCTACTCCTCTCTTCTCCGCTCTGGAGGAATCCACTAAGAAATCGATCAATATACAGAGTGGTTAATAAAGATGAGGATACAAGTCTTGATCACGCTTGATTGACTTGATCCTTTGGGACTCGACCGGAGATGCCTTGGTCACACAACCGCTTCTCTGCGACTCGGCCTTCTTCACAGGGCAGTTGCCTTGCTACTACAGCTCACTTGCTTAAGTTCCTTGTATTTGATCACAAAGCCCTCCAAATAGCTTAAGCTTGGTTCAACCTTGAACCTTTCTACAATCTCTCGTGGAATGTAGACCCCCTTGATTCTTCAAAAACTTCTTATTCAACTGATTGAAGTTATCTTTCCTTCACAGGTGAGTGTTGGATTGATTTCCTTCGTAATGTAGGCTTGAGGATTAATCTTGAATGACTTGAGAATATATTAGGTTACAGCTCAAATGTTTGCTTGAATGTTCGTGGTTCAGGTCGGTTACTTCTCTTAGAGTGATTCTTCAGCCTTTTATAGTGATCTTTCAAAACTCTGCCCGTTGAAGAGATAGGCTTATTTTTTAAAGTCACTTGTGGTCGTTGGCTTGTCTTGTTGCAGTCCTTGGAATTTCAACTTCCTCGTATGAATGTTTTTTTAGCTTTTCAGAGTTCTGACACGAGTGCAGTGCTTCCCATTGGTTTATTCCTCTTGCACGCTTCTGGGACTGAGCACTTCGAGAAAGGCAGTATGGAGGTATTACTTGTTTAAGTAATTCTCTTGATTTCTGTGCAACGGATCTCTTTCAGTTGTCTTGACTTGACTGCATTTTCTCAACATCCCTAGGTGACTTCGAGTAAGCTTCCAATCATTAGATGACTCTTCTGTCACTTCAACATTGAGACTTGGCTATCTTGAGTTGACTTGATCGATACTTCATCCACCGCATCTCACCGCACCTTGATCGAGTTCTATCTTCTCTTCTTCGCCATACTCGGTTGCTTTGCGAAGTCTTCCTTCTAGTCTCCAGTTGTCTTCTCGCATGTTTAGGCATAGCTGACTTAACCCAGCTCGACCAGCCCTATCTATTACAATGCAGTTTACAACAAAAATGGGGTGCCAACTTCCTATTCTAAGTTTTACATGGCATTCATCAAAATCAACAAAATAATTTCCCAACTATTTCCCCCTTTTTGATGATGCCAAAACTTAAAACATACATCAATAATTAAACAACAAAGATACATACATGCAAATGTAGAACCACAGAATGTATGTTTAGAATCGATCCTTTATTGATCATAACATTCTTGTTCTTTACATAGTTGTTTACAAGGTGTATCAGAGCTTAAACTAATAAAAATGTATCAGACTTTAAACGGAGCTTAAGCTAACCATGATGTTCTATATCTACACAAGTATAGAAATTGTACAATTTTATTCAGTGTACAAAACACTTACATAGAGTGTATTTACATAGTAAAATACATGAAGAGGTGGACAGCAACACTTCATCTCCTTCGTTGCCTCCTTCTTTCATCTTCTTCAGCTCTGTCATCTTCTGATCTTCTTCTCTTTTTCTCATCTTCACCGCTTCTTCTTCTTCTTTTTCATACGCCTTTTTCGGCGCCTTCATCTCTTCTCGGTTTTTCTTGTCTTTCCTCCCATAGCTGAGTTTGTCTTTTATTTTCTTCTTCAATTCTCTTCACATACTCAAAGATTGTTCTTAGCCACTTGCAAAGTTGGCTACTTCATCAAATCACCCCAATAGATCCCTCCTTTCTTGCCGGATCTATATACTCAATATTTTTGGGCGAGGCCTAGGTCCGAAACCTCTTCATCCACCGCTTCTTCCTTTTTCCTCGGGCGTATCTTGTCTTTGGGGTCTTCTTTTTTCGGTGAGTGGGCGCAGAGTGTGGCAGAGTGATTTGTCGATGGTCATTGCGTCTGTCGCCTTCTTCACATAGTGTGAGACCCTTTTCCTAGTACAAATCCCAGGCTTGAGCCATGGACATATTTGCGAAGTATCCTTCAGATGCAAGCGTCTTGAATTCATCAACTGATCTTGGCTCGGTTCCGGCATCTGAAATGGCATAGGTGTCTCGTCATCGAAATGCCTCCATGTTTTCGAATATCCATAACTCGGGCATCCATCCTTCCTTCCACTTTCTTCATCCCTGCTTCAACTGTCTTTCACTTTTCAGTCATTGGTACAACAGAGTGTTGGAGTGGCAGAGTCACCGGGAGTTTGCTGATAATATCAGCTGTGACAAGACCTTGTTGGGGGGTTTTAGCAATCATCAAGGTCACATCTTTCGAACCTTCACACATCCTTGATACACACATTCCCAAGTCTCTTGCTTGTTCTGGCGATGTGACACCCTTTACGGCACATTGTCGGTTAGGACATCCCTCATACTCTACATGTCAGTTTGCTAAACACCATCGTTCGAGTTTTACTCCTCGAGTCAATAAGCGAGCTACTGCTCCGTTTGCGTTAGTTCATTCTGATGTTTGGGGTCCTTGTCCTGTAGTGTCTAAAATTGGGTTTAAGTATTTTGTCATATTTGTTGATGATTATTCTTGCATGACGTGGTTATTTTTAATGAAAAATCGTTCAGAATTATTTCATCATTTTACTACCTTTTGTGCTGAAATCCGAACTCAATTCAATACATCTGTCCAAATTTTGCAAAGTGATAATGCTAAAGAATACTTGTCAGTATCCTTTCAAAAATATATGGTACAAAATGGCATTATTCACCAAACTTCTTGTGTAGATACGCCATCACAAAATAGTGTTGCTGAACGAAAAAATAGACATCTTCTGGGGACTGCTCGAGCTTTACTATTTCAAATGCATGTTCCTAAACATTTTTGGGGTGATGTTGTCTCCACTGCTTGTTTTTTGATTAATCGTATGCCCTCTTCTATTCTGTCTGGTGACATTCCTTTCAGGTTCTCTTTCCAGGTAAATCCTTATTTCTTGTTGAGCCACGAATATTTGGATGTACTTGTTTTGTTCGGGATGTTCGACCCCACATTACGAAACTTGATCCCAAATCTCTAAAATGTATCTTCCTTGGATATACCCGTGAGCAAAAAGGTTATCGGTGTTATTGCCCCACTCTTAAGAAATATCTTGTGTCAGCTGATGTCACCTTTTTCGAACAAACTCCATTTGCACCCTCGACCGGTCCTTCGACTCTGGGGGATGTTGATGATGTTTTAATCTACACTATTACATCATCTGGTTCAGACATTTCGCTAGGTCCTACTAAACCTCCCATAACACAAGTTTACACTAGTCGCAACCTATCTTCCCTAACTGTTCATCCTGCTCCGTGTCCTGCGCCACTTCTTCCGTCATTAGATCCGGATCCAAGTGATGATCTCCTTATTGCGCTTCGTAAAGGTAAACGACAATGTACTTATCCTATATCTTCATTTGTATCATATAATCATTTATCACCATCCTCGTGTTCTTTTATTGCATCTCTTGATTCTCTCTATACCAAAAACTGTTCATGAAGCTTTATCCCATCCGGGTTGGCACAAGGCTATGATTGAGGAGATGATCGCTTTAGACAATAATGGTAATTGGGACTTAGTTGACTTACCTACAGGTAAAAAAGGCTATTGGTTGTAAGTGGGTTTTTGCTATTAAAACTCATCTGGATGGAACTGTTGCTAGATTGAAAGCACGACTTGTTGCTAAAGGATATGCTCAAACATATGGAGTTGATTATTCTGACACATTTTCACCTGTCGCTAAGCTCACATCTGTGCGGTTGTTCATTTCTATGGCAGCCACATATTCTTGGCCTTTACATCAGTTAGACATCACAAATGCATTCCTTCATGGTGATCTTCAGGAAGAAGTCTACTTGGAGCAACCACCTGGGTTTGTTGCTCAGGGGGAGTTTGGGAATGTTTGTCGTCTTTGTAAGTATTTATACGATTTGAAACAGAGTCCTCGAGCATAGTTTGGAAAGTTTAGTCGAGCTATTGAGAATTTTGGGATGAAGAAAAGTAAATCCGATCATTCGATTTTTCGCAAGCGATCTACAATCGGTATCATTCTATTAGTGGTTTATGTTGATGATATTGTCATTACTAGAAGTGATAACAGTGGTATCTCATCTCTCAAAATGTTTCTTCATACCCAGTTTCATACAAAAGATTAAGGGGCACTAAAGTATTTCTTGGGCGTCGAGGTGCTAAGAGGTAAGAAAGGAATATTCTCATCTCAAAGAAAATATGTGCTTGATTTATTATCTGAAACAGGAAAATTAGGAGTTAAACCATGCAACACTCCTATGTTTCCTAATGTACAACTTACGAAAGATGGTGAGTTATTTACGGATCCGAAGAGATACAGGAGATTGGTTGGAAAATTGAACTATCTAACTGTTACTCGTCCAGATATTGCCTATTCAGTTAGTATGGTAAGTCAATATATGTCTTCCCCAACAATCGATCACTTGAAAGTTGTTGAACATATTTTGTGTTATTTGAAAGGAGCACCTAGACGAGGAATTCTATATAGCAATCATGGGCATACTCGGATTGAAGGTTTTTCAGATGCTGACTGGGCAGGATCCAAGGAAGATCGAAGGTCTACTTCAGGCTATTGCATATTTGTTGGAGGAAATCTAGTTTCATGGAAAAGCAAGAAACAAAATGTGGTCTCACGTTCGAGTGCAGAATCAGAATATAGGGTTGTGGTCAAATCTGTATGTGAAATAATATGGATACATCAACTCCTTACTGAAGTAGGTTTTAAAGTTTATGTACCGGCTAAGCTATGGTGTGACAACCAAGCTGCACTTCACATCGCATCAAATCCAGCCTTTCATGAACGAACAAAGCATAATGAGATTGACTGTCACTTCATTCGAGAAAAGATTCAGGAAGGTTTAATTTCTACAGGATACGTGAAAACTGGAGAGCAATTGGGGGATATCTTCACAAAAGCTCTTAATGGGTGTCGGGTTGATTATCTTTGTAACAAGTTGGGCATGATCAATGTGTATGCTCCAACTTGAGGGGGAGTGTTAAAGATAGTGAATATAATAAGTAAAATCAGTATTTTAGGGAACATAGTGGAGTATTTTAGGGAGTACTTTAGGTAGTAGGTGTGAGGCTTTTAGAGAATGTGTCTCCAACAATACTTGTATAAATATGTAATCATCTAATGAAGTATTATCAAGTTTTCTTTGTTACATTGGTCATATTTTATTTCCAAAATTGGAGATATTGAGTCCTAACAAAAGAAATCAATACTCCAATGGAAGTATTAAACTATGCCATAATGATATACTCTTTTCCAAATGATGCATTGTAGAATATTATTAACGATACATGTAACTATTGCCACTATCCAAAAAAATCTTTAAAAAATAAAAGTGCTCAACTCTTATATGAGATCAAGTATGTTACAAGATAGATTAAATTATGAATTATCCATAATATCTAATGAGAGTGAAATTTTAGAATTGTTGAAAAAAAAATTAATAAGTGATTTTGCAACTCAAAATTTGGAGACTCGGAAAGACCCGGCCTAACAGATCCAACAACCGACACAAATTACACTATATAGGCCAGATAGGGACCCAAAAATAGTGGCTCGAATAAAGCCGGGCCGGGCCAACTAGCCCAATTTTGCTATCTGGCCCCCTAGGACCGGCCCATTTGCTAGCTAGCTATAATTATGGGTTTTAATATGATAATTTTTATACACTTGTTAATTATCCGTACGATAAAATAAGAGATGAAACACCCTTTTTGGAACAGAAAATCTAATCCGAATCATTAAAACTCCAAACTCATTCGAGTTTACTAAACAAATATATTTTGTACATTCATTACATAACTACCAAGAAGATTTGAAGTCAATAACAAGAAAGAATACATCTCTACAAGGAAAAAAGAACAAAGTACAAAAAGGAAAATCCAATGCTACATACAAAAGAAATCACCCTGTCCAATTTAGGGGATCATTTACAAATGGGAAAATAAGATTTTTAGTCCTGTAAGTTGGACATGTTTTAGAATTAGTCCTCTAAATTGTCACATTCATTTTTTAGTCCTTTAACTTTCAAATTTCTAGATATTGATCCTTTAACTTAACAATTTTATTTTTGATCCTATAACGTAACATATTTGTAAATTTGGTCCTATAACTTAACATATTTTAGAAATTTGGTCATGTAACCTTTTTTTAGGGAATTTAGTAATATAACTTAACAATAGTTAAATTTAATTAATTTATTAAAAGGTTATTTCTAAATTAATTTAATTTTTCAAATCGAATGATTTTAATTAACAATTAATTTTCTTTAAAAATAAATAATTATTTTTAATTTAATTAATTTTTAAAAAATATTTAAGCATTAATTTTTTAAACCTTCTCGAATTAAATGCATCTTGTACACTAGTCTACGATTACATTTCTTGGAGATAATTATCCTCACCAAAGGTTAATTGCATAAATATGACAAATTATTCTTAAGTTACTAATTTGATGTAATTATTTTAATTTTCCTAGAATTCATTAATTATTTTAGAAATTTCTATTTATTTAAACTTTTTATTAATCAAATTAATTTAATTTTAATTGTTTTTATAATTTGATTAGTTTCCAAACATTGAAATTTAATTATTTTATATTTGGTCCTATAAAATAGTTAAATTTAACTATTGCTAAGTTATAGGACTAAATTTCTAAAATATATTAAGTTGTAGGACCAAATTTCTGAAATATGTTAAGTTTTAGGACCAAAAATAAAATTGTTAAGTTAAAGGACTGAATAACTAGAAATGTGAAAGTTAAAGGACTAAAAAATGAATGTGACAATTTAGAGGACCAATTCTCCAAAAGGTCCAACTTACAGGACGAGAAATCTTATTTTCCCTTTACAAATTACAAGCCTTTTTTCACTCCTTGAAAAAACAATTAACACAAAAATCACCCTGTCCAATATTTTCTGTACAATATAATTATAACCTGTTCCTATTCCTTTTCTAAAACTATCTACTCCTCACAGTGATCCAATTATCTGATGTTCCCTCCCAAAAAAAATCTGATGAATTTTTTTGCAGCAATTTATTATTCTCTGAAAATTGAATTCTGCTCACAAACACATCATCATCACATAAACTATCATCATCATCTGAATCATAACTTACAACATCTAAAACACTTGTTGGTGAAAATACATTTCCCATTCTTGAACTTATTGTGCATGCTTCCATTTTTCCCGTCACGAACGGATGATCGATCAATTTTTCGCTCGTCCATCTCTTTTTCAAATCCTCTCCAAACATCTTGACAGAAAATCTAAGCCCTCAGATGAAAAATGCCCTGGAAACTCAGGAACATCATTCCCTTTTGCAATCTTTAGCATTTTAGCCATTGGATTCGATCCATCGCCACCCCAGGGAGGCCAGCCTGTAGCCATTTCGATCACCGTACATCCTAAAGACCAAATATCAGCAGCAAAATCCAACCCTTCATTTCTAAGCACCTCAGGAGCCATCCACAGAGGAGTCCCCCAATCCCATTGCAACATTGTGATGACATTTTATTACCATTCACATTCTCATCACTAATTTTCTTGGCAAATCCAAAATCGGACAATTTACGTCTCCTGATGCGCCTAAAAGCACGTTCTTGCACTTTACATCCGAATGCACGATCCCGTTTTCATGCAAATACTTCAAACCTCGTAGAATTTCTCTAGTGTACAAACGAATCAATTTTTCGTTTAGTGCCCCCAATTTTTGCAACACATCAGATAAACTGCCTCCAGCCATGTACTCAAAGAAAAGGCTATATTTTGTTGCACCATTTTTGGCAAAAGAGATATCTTTCCCTATGCATTTGACAATGTGGGGAGAGTTTAGGCTTTCAAGAATATTGGCCTCATTCTTGAGCGATTTAATCCCGGCCTCTGATCGTGCTGATTTTGCAACGAAAAGTGATCCGGTGGCTGTATCGATGGCTAGATGAACGGTGCCAAACGATCCCGATCCTATTACACTGCCCTTTAACCATTCTTTGGGCTGTGAGAATGAGCATTGCCACTTTTCAGCCATTTTCTCTTCTTCTCTTTGTTCCAAACAATTTGCGTATACGAAATCGTTTGGTCGGTTTTTTTCCAGTGAGTGGCAAAGCTAAATTTGTGATAAGAATTTTGCAGTCTTTGGAAATGCATTCAGATCTTAGAACATAAATCTAATCAAATGACTCTTTTTGTTGCAAAATCAGAAAGAAATTTATGCAAACTGGAACTGGAAAAGAGCGGCTTCCATGAAATGGAACACCGCTCTCATGAACAAAGATTCCTAAGTGTGCACCAGCAGGAGATAAAATGTAAGTTTTTGCAAGTGAAAGAAGAAAGAAAACAGAGAAATCTATTCAAGGAAAGTCAATATATACATAAATGAAAAGAGGTGGTTGGTGATCCAAGAATGTTGGAATTTGCACTTGGATGGACAAATGAATGAGTGGCTAACTGCCAGAGACAGTTAAAAGATTTATTTAGTTATTAGTTATTACATATATTTTGAAGTAAAATTTTTGGTGAATAATGTATTGGATAACATGAATCTTGCTTATGCTTTTCCAGCCACAGAATTATTTGAAGAGGTTGTTTAATCAACTGATATTTTTTGCTACAATTGCAACTTTTGCTAAATGTTAGCTAATTCCCAAAATAGAATAACAGTAACATATTTTTTTTTTTCGAACGATAGAATTATATTAAAACAACTCAAAAACTAAAATTACAACTACAATCGTAGCCAACGGGCTAAGAGCCGACAAGACTAACTAAGAGCCAAGTGGGGAATTGGTAAAACCAATTGATTCACATGTACTAAAAAAACTACCCACCCCAAAACTACCCACTCCACGTAGGGAGACTTCAAGACTTAAAGGAGCGTAATACACCAAAAAAACTAAAATCGGGCACGAGCAACCACTACATACCGAGCAGAAAAAAATCGATCCACCTACGAGTTTCGCAAATCAACCGAGAAAAGAAAACACAAACAAAATAAGAAAACAAAGAAATACTAACAAACTAGAGAAAAAAAGCAAAAATTGCCTCTCCTCTCCCAAATCTCTGCATGACCCATCGTCTTCTCCGCTCCAAGACACCTCCGTGAAGCTCCAGGCCGCGCCCGGGACCAAAAATTCGGCCACCTTCAAACGCCAAGGGACCGCCATTTGGTATCCCTCCAATAGAAACCATGGGAGGGGGGGGGGGGGGGGAAGGAGGGGGGGGGGGGAGGGGAAGGGGCGGGCCGCAAAGGGAGAGGGAGGGGAAACTTAGGGTTTTTTTGGGGGGGAGGAGTTAGAGAGAAAGGAGAGAGAAGAGACTTAGAGAGAGAAAGATTGATGATCCAGCGAATAACAGTAACATATAACAGACAATTTTATGGAAATTTTTCATTTTTTCCGCTAGAGAAATTCTTTTACCCCAAAATATGAATTCAAAAATACACTATTCATTCACTTTCATTTTTTTCTCCCACCAATCACTTCGACCTATTTTTCAAAAAATCCATCAAATCACAAATCATTATTACACATCATCCCACAAATTTCAGTATTTACCCACTCACGCATTTCTAACAACCAATCATATTCAATCATTATTTTACTCTTTTATATCAAATCAACTTTCATCATTACTTTTTCATTTCATATCCAATTACAATCTCGGTTCCAATTTTTTTTCACCACTATTCTCTAGTGGAAGGAATATTTTCAAAATGAAAACATATCCAATCGCTACCTTAAGTCCCTACCTCTTTTTCTATTTTTCTGCTTACACATACAAAAATAGCTACACAAGCAATAATGAGAAAAAGAGATGAAATCAGTAGATGGCAACCCTTCTTGGATTTACTGACATTTTTCTGATATAATCACAATAAGACCCTGCTTCTAAATACATACAGGGACATCTATCTATATCTGTTTATTACACACTTGTACATAAAAATGAGAAAACAATAAATGAGAGTTCAGTTCAACTCATAATATAGACTTGTGGGATCAGAAAGTTTGGACTTTTGTGACACTTTGCCATCTTTCTTTCATCCCAACATCCTTTTACAAGTGTGATCAAATATAACCTGGAAAAGACTCCTCGAATCAGCCGTCCGACAGCTTTAAGAGACGGGCCACTCTCGTAAAACCAAGATGTTGTCTGAGCACAGATTCTTCTTTGATCTCAGGCTTCATTTCCTGTCTTGGGATATTATGCTGTTGTGTGAGTGCCCATTGCATTGCCCAGATTGCTAGAGGACGCATGTAACCGAGAGAACGATAACGTCCTTCGAAATCCCAACCCTCAGGAGTCTGGAAAGCGTATCTGTGAAAAGAAGCAGTAATACTTCAATGGACTTTAAAACCCACACAAAGAAAAAGGAGGAAAACAAGAAAGTTTAATACATTTACACAGGGTCAGTTTGGATTCTTTCAGGAGGAATATTCCCCTTTTCTACTAGGGATATTTACAAAAACTACCCCTGATTTTGGGGTAATTACAAAAGATATCCAGAGGTTTGTGAAAATTACAAAAATCCCCTTGAGATTTGATTTTGTATTACACTTGACCCCTTCATAAGCAAAAACATTTCAAACACTCCTTTATATTTGTAAAAACACTAAAATTATCCCCTTACATTTAAGGCGGAATCAAACCTATGACTTTTTTTGTAATTTTGAAACTTCTCAGGGATTTTTGTAATTACTCCAAACCTCGGTTTTTGTAATTATCCCTTTCTACTATGTGAAAATGAGAAAATGCAATTGTTTTACTCATTTGACATAACTACCATTTATTTCTATTTTCAAGAATTATTTCAAAACCCACTAAAAAACATCAATCTTTTCATGTACCTACTAATGTCATTGGCAAATCTACTCGTGCATCACATCTTTTCATTAGTGATGTATCACAAACATATAACTTCAATTATAAAACAATATATATATATATATATATACCCCTTCAAAATATATAAACATTATCAAGACAACGAGAGCATAATGGTCATTTGTTAAACTCATAATTTGACTTTTTTTTTTTACATTGAGGGCAAAATGTTCAATATGTTATTTCCATTTGAGTTTTCTAATGGAGCAAATTAGAGATGGGGTTTTTGTAACTATGAAAGAGGAAGGAGAATATTGGTGAGCTATTTTATATGAAAGGTAAGTGCAACTAAAACAAAACAAGAATAAGGAGAAAAAAGGACTGTTATCTCTCCTTATATTTAAATCAGATGCAAAGGCCACTTGGTTCGTCTCTTCACTATTGAGGAACTCTGGCAATAAATAATCTTATATTCTTAACCAGCCAGCCTATTTCTTGAGGCCTAAGCTCAGTACACTTACGAAGATCATGTATAAACATTTAGGTTGTTAAACTGTTCCGAAACTGGCATATAACTGACAAGAATGATAACTTACCCATGCCCTTCTTCAGACCAAGCTACTTCGTACACACCAACGGCAGTTTTAAAGGCTGTTTCAACCATATTTTCATGAATCATGCCCGCAGCAACAGCATATGTAACCCCACTCCATATTTCCCTTGACTGCAAAGTACACATATCAGGTTCTCCATTTGGCAGCATCCCGTTTGCGGCCCCCATCCTCCCGTTTTTTACCTTCAACACATTGAAATTGTAAACCTTCTCAAGTGCTTTCTGCGCCTTTTCTTCATCAACTATGGGTGAAAGACCACAAGCTCGAGCATACCTACAATATAGTTTTCATTCAGAATGAAGATCAAAGAAGAAACAAGTTCCTTCTACCTTACATCATACGTGCTTATAAAAAAAAAAAAAAAAAAAAACAAATATTGATGGTTATTCAAGGTATGCAAATAAATTATGTGACATGTGCATGAGATGTTGACAGCTCATAAAAATATATACATGAATTCATATTGAATTTACGGAAAAAGCCCAATTCACATTTAATACTATAATTATGTCTACTAAAAGCCATGTGTGTTTCTTTTTCTCCTCTAGTAAAGCAAAATAAGCTAAAAGAATAAATTCGGTCCTTGAAGTGAACAATTAATCATAAGATGGGAAAAAAATAATTAAAGAATCTGCTTCTGCTACAACATACCAGTTTCCAGCCAATTGATCAGCCTGAATGGATGAGCTTGTACTACTGCCGCTGTTATCATAACTAAAATAAGAGCCATTCCATAACTTTTCATAAACCTTCTTTGCTTTCTGGAACCTAAACCAAAAGTAATCCTCAGAACCTTCGTCTCCAACCACACGAGCAAGTGCTGAAGCAGCTTGCAAGGCTGCCACCCATAGCCCGCCACAGTAGGCACTCACACCAGACACAGACCACGTATCGTACGTCTGATCTGGAAACCCTTCATTTTCTATCATGCCATCACCGTCCTTGTCAAACTGTTCCATGTAAGCCATTGCAACATAGACCGATGGCCATACAGCTCGAGCAAACTCTTTATTTCCCGTAGCAACCACATCTCTGTAAACTTGGAGCACAAATTTTGGATTCAAGTCTTTCCACCTATCCGTGTTGTGAAGGTTATAGAAATTTACTTCAAACCATGGATCTCTCATTCCGATATCATGCGGGACCGCACCGAGAACCTTCCGCTGTACAGATGTTCCGTCCTGTAAAAGTTTCATCTTACTAGGATCATGCATCATCACTGCAGCAGCAAAGTCTCTTTGTATGCTGAGTTCCAGTTTGGGAAACAACATAGTTAATGCAAATGATGCGTAAAAATGGACATCATATGTATTACACATATGATATTCGATCCCTTCGAAGTAGAGGAACTGGCCCACATTTTCTTCTCCTTTCTGAAGCAAATTCGTTCCCAGAGCGGAAGTCATTGTTACAGGGGTATGAATCTCCTGAGGTAACGAGGTCATCCTTTCAAGGATATTTAGTGCTGTCTCGTTTTGCTCAGATGTATCGACTCTACCTCTAAAATCTGTATTGAGTCTATCAAGGGAAAACCTTCTTTTACCGATAGTACGTAAACTATGTATGGGTGGAGATCCATCTGGAAAGACAAAAATAATAAAATATAAAAAATAAAAAATAATGAAAAGTAAAATAAAATAAAATCAGCTTAACTCTATCACCCTTAAGACGCACATTCCATTTGTCAATTACCTGTCCAAATTGTTCCCCCTGAGTTAAGATAGTAAAGCTCGTTGAAAAGAGTGGGAGGGTACCTACAGTAGACCATGAAAAAATGTTTAACCCTTCAAAAACTTGGTACAAGCACAGTACAATTAAGAAAGGCTCACCATTCAGGAAGCCTCTTATCTTCAAGAATAGGTATTTGCCATGCTTCAATTTCTGACTCCCAATGGTGATGTTCTTTGTTTTGTTAATAAAACGAGAAAAGAACAAACAAAAATGAAAATGCATTAAACTGAAGTTGTCCAACAATGTAGACTCGAAGAGTTAAACATGATATATAGAGAGCATTTTTGCTTCCCACAGAACTCAAGCTATCGAGAGATTACCAACAATAGCATCATGCGCAATATCTGATGCCACGTTGCTATGGGTACCATAGAATTTGGTGTAACGCCTGATCATAAAGTTAACTAAACTCAATCAATGTGGAAAAGCAGCAGAATATATTGCTAACATACACGAAATAATCAAGCAGTTGCTTACTGGCCTGTGATAAGTTCTTCCACTCTGAAAGTTTATTTCGGGGCAAGCCCAAGCCAATGAAAATGTAACAGTTTGTACTGATTCTGCTGGAATAGTCAGAGAAGCTGCAATGGCTGCCCCAATGAGGGAACCAGGTTCAGAAGGCATTGACATTTCTTCAGATTTTAGGTGGTCAAATGATCCGTGCTAATTAGAATAGAATAGGGTTAATGATGATAAACTACAAACAGTGAAAATGACAGGGAAGCAAAAATACCAAGAAAAGATATATGCCTTAACATGACAGTTCTACACTGGCAATATGTTACGTAGAAGATAGAATCATTTTTAGACTGGCAAGATACTGTTCCAGTAGCAGCGATTCCAGTCTCTAGACAATATATAAATTAAGCAGCTGAAATGTTTCAAAGGCAATTATGCAAGGGCAAAATTGTGCAACCATGGTTCTTCCATGCTGTTCCCCTAGAACTTAGAATAACCTAAGTGAATTAATGAAAACTCATGTTCCTTGCATTTTACTTTCTAATAAACTTTACCTACTTTCAAAAAGTTTTTAGATGTTATTGAATATGATGAAACATGGAATATAAATGGATGAGTAGTCACTTAACTGTATTTAAAGTTTTAACAAGGCTCTCCTTTATATTTTCATTAGAAAACAACACAAGTAAAAATTATCGTTTAGATTTTTTCCAATCAAATTCAAGATACAAAATGAGTATGAATCTTTGGTATTCTCAATGACAGCTTTTCTTTTTTGATTCATACTACCACATAAGTTTTAATCAACAGATGCTTGTGAATTTTGGTTGTATGAGTTTTTTGTATTCTCCATGACAGCTTCTCTCTTTGGAATTAGGCTACCACATAAGTTTTAATCAGCGGATGCTTGTAAATTTTGATGGTGCACTTGCAAGAACTACTCAACTAGAGAAAATAAAATCATGATGGCCATGAAATGAAATCCCAAAAATGTTTATTGATAAGTGAAAATTGTGGATGGCTTTCCAAAATATTGAACTGTAGTACTTTCCAAATTGATTATGCTTTAAAAAGTCCAATTAAAATACTTATATCAATTTCTGATAATCAAGATACGTCTTTTGGGAATATTGTAAAAATAAAGTTGACAAATCGTCAAGATTTACCATATAAACCTTTATTTTTTGAATTCTTGACAGATAATGTGCAGCCACAAACCTTTCGCATACAAAAATGGTTCTTGCTAAATTGAAAATCTGATGTATATATGATTATCTAATAAAAAGAGACTTTGGAAATCAGAATTCTCAAAACATTTAATTCTCAATATGCTTAAATCTTTTAACTAATATAATAAATAAATTAAAATATATTATAATTTATCAATAATATGAATATCATTTAGAATGATGTCAATCATGTAGAGTGCCAAATAGATAACCAAAATTGCATTCATTCCCAAACCAATTATTGAATGATTTTCAATTATGACAACTTTTCACCTCTTCTCATAATGAAATTTTAGAATCAGACTCTATACAAGGATTCCTGCCATTTATTTGCTCCTTATAAAATTAGAAAATATTAAGAGAATTGAACTTTATAAGTTCAACTTAGGCTACGATTACAAATTCAAATGATTTTTGCAAGTTGCAAGATATGGTGGCAATAAGTATTAAAATTAGATAATACAATGCCAGCAGCACTTTTGAGTTTCTGATAAGTGATCTATCATTTTTTTTCACAGTTTACATCTTCTTGATAAGCTTGAAACAAGCTCATTTTTTAAAATCTCAACAAAAACACAAAGTCAATTCTCAAATAACTTACATTAAATCTTTTTTCTTTTTCCACAATAACATGCAAAGCAAGTTCAGCTACTACAGAAAATGTACCAGTCTCTAAAGCATGATCACCCAATGTGCATAACAATAAGGAAGCCGCACAACCATTTTGATGCACGGTTCATACAAAGAAAAATTCAAACTCAAGCGATGATATTTAGTTTTACCTCCTTAATTTCATGCCACATGTCTCTTGCTGTGATGCCCGGCGAGTCTCCAGATATCACAAAACAGGGACACTCAGAGACATGAACTACATTAGTCTCTTCTGCTGCAATTGCAAAAGTTATTGAGGGCAGTCCCTTCGCAGTCCTATATAAATTTAAAAGGAATCAAAAAACCCCAAAGAAAGTATATATACATATAAACTGATTATTTAAGATCAATACTAAACCTATTTCATCATCGACAAGAGCAGGCACTTACATATGGTGCAAGAGAACTCCACTAATGTTGTCCTCCGTCCTGGGAAACGAAACCATTTTAGATCAGATTAGATTAAAAAGTTGTTAGAAACAAAAAAAAAGGTTCCAGAAAGAAACGATGAAAAGCTTCTGATTTCAAATGTCATGAAAAAGCCAACAAAGATTCTGTGGAAAAATATAGTAATAACACATGTGAGTAGTTATGCATCTTTACCTAAATTTTGAATTGAAATGGTGACCGGAGAGCCCTGAATCCCCACCAACAGAATTCTAGAAGCAGCAAAACAAGAACTATTAAAAATTTATTTCGGGAATCCAAGCAGGGCAATGAGAAAATATTGAGAAAAATAAACGGGATGACTAGATATAGTATTTTCACCAATTGTTAACTATTCAAATGTGTAAGCTGAAAAAACTTTAGAAAGGACACTTACTGCCCAGCTAAAGAGCAATGTGACGTCCGCTTCCGTCTTTCCCAAATTAGACAACTGAATTAAACATAGCAAACCTCTTCAAATTAAGGCCACACAGCCGCATCTCTTTACGTGTGTGTTTGTAGGTATGGAAAAGGAAGGAGGAGGAATGAAGTTTCGAGAACTTTCTCATACCGTAAAAGTAAAGACTGACACGGGAAAGCTGCTCTCCTTGTAATTGTGGGGGATAAAGGGTGAAAGTTGACGACACACTATTTTCAGAGCTGGATCAGGTTCACCTTCATTGAATAGGAAGATGATTCGATGAAGTAAGAATCCATGAACCGAAGCATAAAACTAAGAGAAAAATAGAATATAACAAGATTACCATCGTATACAGTCCAAGCCCTTGGAAACAATGCATGGTATGTGGAATTTTTCCCATCCAGATTCCAGTCCCAAGATCCTATCCCAGAAGCTGAACTGTCACTGTTTATCCACATTACTTAGAGGCATTGAATACCGATTTTCAGGAATAAAGTTTACACAGAGAATTAAGGTTCTTTCTTCCCTTTCTTTTCTCGGTTATCAATGATCATATCCCAGCAACTAAGGAAAGTAGTTTTTCACAAAGCATAACATCCAAAACAAGATAATACCATGCTAGAAACCAGAAAAATAAATATACTATATGCTTACTTCAGAATTTCTGGGTTCTTTGGGCATAGTACACTAGAAAACTTTTCACCATTCGGTCGTGAAACGAATATCTGAAAAAGTAGGGATATCCTAAGAGTATATCATTATTGACAAACAAATATAGACAAGGGTATTGCAATTGAAAAATGATATTTTGCTGACAGATGCTGAGGAATTGACAATGTATCCATTAATCCTTGATCCTAAAGTGAGATTATTATGAACTGCTGTGTGAGATGAAGGGTTAGCAATTTTCTTTTACAATTGTTCATGTAGGAGGTTCCGCATTGACTAAATGTTCTCATCAATGTCTTTATGTCAAAACCAGGACTTTCGTAAGATTCCACCATAATTAGATTTTAGATCTCCGGTGAAAGTAGAGCACCTTAAGTTGGAGAAAAAAGGCGGGAATAATACGTCTTCAAATGCATTTCAACCTGATATTGTTTCCAAATGCTTATTACATTGTTTGAAATACATCTATGTAAACTACATATTATGACCAGGAAGACAACCTGTTGATAGTGAACAAAACCATTGATTTTGACCCCTTTTTTCTGTTCATTAGTCAATGATATATTACATTGTATATTTAGTCACATAAGCTTCCTGAATGTATTCAAATGATGTCTAGGCGCTCTAACAAAATGTCACGTAATTTCCCAATTTATGCCTTATAAAAGCATTAGTTAGGTGGACTCATTATACATATGCGATACAACTTTCCAACCAATGTAAACAAAGTGCAGAGTTAAGGGATTTGAGTGCCATTGTGTAAATCCAAGTACTGCACTCAATTTTTGAAACCACCACCTTCTGCTTCTCAAGAATTCTTTTCTCGACCTTTTTCTTCTAAATTGGGATTTTGATGTCTCAGGTAAATATCATTTGCACATTATGTCATTTTCGTACAATTAATATCCAGCAGCTCTCGAGAGAGATTTCATGCCATGTGATCATCAATAAGATGAAAGAAGAAAAAAGCTAAAACAAAGATAGAGCTGTACTATGGATTTTAGGATTGGTTAATGAGAGCTAGTCAGTATGTTTCATGGAGTGATGATGACAACGTAACGATGAGTTCGCACAAAAAAAAACTGAAGTGTAATAGTAGAAAACATTAACAACTTCTGAATTGCAGAAAATCAGTCAAGCAAAGAGTAGATGTATGAGTTTAAATATGCATAGTATCAAGATGTAATGGTTCTTCTAAATGTAGTTCTAATTTCACATCAATATAAAACTTCAGAACCAGATCAAACTTACAGAAAATTGGTTTGATAAGACTGGTTTATCTTCACAGATCCTAGGAAATAGTTGCCAACGCATAAATTCACCTTTGCAACTTCTTCCAATGCTTCCGGCACTGAAAATTGTGTTAGCTCATAGATAGTTAGATCGATGTGGTTAAATAGGTAGCAAAACTTAAGCTAAATTCTGTCGAATCTAATTTTTTCCCTTTTGTCCAAATATCCAACTCTACAGGACATTGCAGCCTATTTTTAGAAGAGTATCCAGCATGGTTTCATGTCATAAAAATGAATGTGCTTTACAAAACAAATAAATAATATATAAACATGAGAAGGAAAGCAACACATAGAGATATGGACTCAGATTGCCTCTTTTCCAATTTAATGATAATGAAATCATCCTCAAAATATGAAAATTATTGGGGTAATATAAAGTTTCTAGGACTATCCCCAGTCCCAGTCCCAGCTCCCACCTAATTGCAAATTTCTTTTTAACTAGTTTAATGCATGGGAGATGAACAGTTTAAATTCTGATGGAACTGAACAGAAACATGAGACTGGGATCAGTGGCGTAGCCAGGATTTATTTTGGGGTGTGCCGATACACGGAAACGGGGTGAGCCGGATAAAAAAATTAACTAAAATGCATATTAATTCTAACAATTTTTTTTTTTTAAAAAAAATCCTATGTAAAATTTTTTTTTATAATAAAATGGGGGGGCCAGGGCCCGGGTTGGCCCCCCCTCCCTCCGCCACTGACTGGGATGGACAAAAGTAGGAACATGTGGCACTTCAATATTCCTAAGACAGAGTTGTCAGACTTAACCTTCGGCCTACCTGGGTTAGTAAGATAAAAGATACAGATTCTTTTATAGGAGTTCAGGGTAGCATGCATCATTGTCGTGTAAATTGCTAAAGATTTTTTGAACAGTTGCAACCCTTCAACAGGTAATTTATTAATCGATAGGTTTTAGGAAGAAAAAAAAGAAACGATAGAGTAACAATAGATATACCCTATACCACCTACAGGGACCCCATTGCAAGATGATGTGTGGCGCTTCGTAAAAGGATCAATAAATACCTCCTGCAAGAACAATAAGAGGAATAAAATATCACTTTTCTTTAATACCGGCATGGCGGCATCAATCAATTCAAGTTTCAGTTCAATAGTAGGGGAAATTTACGCTGTGCAGGGATTTTTCCTGTCGAAGGTGGCGCCACAGCCTATAACCAATAGGCGCCTACAGAAACCAAAAAAGGAAATATTACAGGAAACAGACATGGAAGAACAGAAATCATATATAACGAGAGCAAAGGTTTGACTGCTAAAGTTCCAGCCACTAAAAGGCTGTAGTCATGGACATATGCTCCCACAATTTCCATGCATCCATGATTGAAAAGAGAAATTCCATAATTTTAAAGCTCAAAGAATAACTTCGTATGAAAGTGTATAGACAATAATTATGGATCAAGTCCAAAAGAATACCATGCTGATTTTCTCTCTTAAAGATAAACCGAATTCAGATAGGGCATTCTCCTCAGTACTTAGTTTTCGTTTCCAAGTCAGAGATGGAGGAGTCCCGGGATCAACTTTGACCTGGAAAAGCTTAGAAGGAATGTATAAGGAACTTAGATGGTAAAGACAAATATCAACCATTAAAGGCACATCACAGGTTATGTCAACAACCATGACAATCTAAGTGGCAAACACTTTAGTAATTATGGAAGCCCACAAAAGGACTGCCAGACTTAAAAGAATGACACATGGCAATAATAGATCTACTAGATTATTAAGTGCCACGATAAAATTCTTGCGGAAAAACTAATTTCAGTTCAAAGTAGGACGGTTATCTCTATTGCAGACATCAAACTAAGAAGTTCATTGTAATTGGGTAAAATAATATAATTCAAATATTAATCATGGTTGAGGGGTTGAAAAGTGAAAAATCAAGCTGATAATATTTTTAAATGGGGAAATGCCGATTGTACATATTTGTAAATCTTGAAAGAAATCCCGGTAAGAATCCAACATCTCACCGCACATCAAGGAGGCCATGATTCACAATAACCAATAGCACATAAAAAAAAAGTGGAAAAGAAATAAGTGAGCCTCTAGCCTACCTTATCACTATGTGAAGCCGATTCCCCTTCTCCTCCATCAAAACCATTCTCCGACATATTTTCTGCAAGTAAAGTGGCAAAAACAATCTGTCATTTCAAATGAACTACTAAAGTACTAATCACGATAAACCATAATATATATATTGGCACATATATATTCTCTTTCACCATCTCTATCGCGATAAACCATAACCTCCATACATTCTCCTGTATTTTATAATCAAACTCACATAAAGGCTACATAAATAAAGGTATAGTCCAATTTAAACTAACTAGAAAACTTAGCAGAATTTCAAAGAACATTATAACATATTATAGCCTCAAAGCTACACACCATCCATCACCATTATCTGATCACAAAGTTAAAATCCAACAAAAGGGAAAATATAAGCAAATAAAGATGTTCTCGTGTCCAACCACACAGCAGTTTTTCACTGAGAAAACCAAATTAAAATAATACTACTCACAATTCACAAGCAGGCATACTAGCATCTCAACAACTTTCTATCAAAAAAGGAGGGACTACAGAAACAAAAAGAACCAACAAAAGGGAAATTCAAAATTTTCATCAAAAACTTTCAAATCAAAAACCCATTGTAGAATCAGACCAGCGTACTAAAGTATTTGATCACAGTCCACGAAATGAGTAGTCACTACTAGATAAAGCGTTCAGTAAAACAAGAATTTTGATCATCAATGTGATACATATAGAAACGCAAGGCAGCAGAAGAACTGATAAAAACTGTAGAAAAACTAACCGGTGAGGGAAAGAAAAGCTGCAGATGCTATTTTGCAGGAAATGGAATCGGAGATTGGTGATTGGTGGGATTAAGTCGAAAACGGGTTGGTTTGTTTGTAGTGGGAGTTTGAGAGGAGAAGGAATCTGCCATTTAAAGTCAACTTTTTCGCTTTGTTTAGTGAAGGGAGTTAAAAAAGGTTTACAATTTATATATTTTGCATTTTAGTCCCTCAACTTTGGACTTGATTTGTTTTCACACACTATCTTTTTTTCACACTTTATGATATGAATCATGCAATTGGTATAAGTTGGCCAATGGAATTATGTCAAGCGAAAATTAGTTATTAGGGAAGATGGATAAGGTTGTAGTTTGTTTTGTTTTATGATTTATCTAATTATGTATTAATTGAACATGATGATTTAGAAAGAGGTGGATAATTTTATCACCACAAATGAATTAATCGAGCATAATTCAGAGAGAGGTGGATACTCTGTCGCCAGACATTTCAAATGAATTAAAGTTGCCCCTTGATATGTTGCATCTGGTGATTAATTTTTATTTAATTTAATAGGCATGTGAATGATTAATAAATGCAATTTAGTCATGTAACTCTAAAGGATTAGCAATTTTAGTCTTGTAACCTCTTAATGTGACAGTTTCGATTCTTGACAAGTTTACCACTTAGTCAAAATAGCAATTTCAATCTTGTAACATTTAAAAATCTCAGGGGTTGGCCTGGTGGCTAATGGGTTACAATAATACAATTGCAACCATGAGGTTTCAGGTTCGATTTCTGACTAACGTGGAGTACTCGGGTTGGGTTTGTCTCTCCCCCTAGAGATTAGAACCATCCCTGGGAAGAACGGGTCCCATGGTCCGAAGGAAGTGTGAAGTTTGTGCTACCAGCTAGTGTGGGGATACTCATAGGTCAAAAAAAAAAATCGTGTAACATTTAACAGTCATAGGTACTTGTACTGGCGTAGCCAAGATCTAATAACATGGTGGAGGATGTCATAACAGGGTAGACCGTTACACGAAAGTAGGTTAGGTCGGATATAAAAATCATATAAATCCTAACCAAACTTTTTAAAAAAAAAATGCTTAGTAAAATAAATTAAAAGAGGGGGGCAGGACCCAGGTTGGCCCCCTAACTACGTCATTGGGTACTTGGCTTAAGGACAAGGTTGTTGTGGGACAATGAAATATTAAAACACCCAATTCAAAACCAAAATCGCACAAAATTAACTTGAACCAAAATCGCACAAATTAGAACTTATGTGATTAAAATTGTATAATACCAAAATAGCAATTCCAGTGTTGTGACCTTTAACAATCTCATATGTAATTTGGGTATTATGTGTATGTTGGCTTGAGGACAAGGGGATTGTCTTTATAAATGAAATATTCAAAACACTTAGTAAAACTAAAATCTCACAAAATCGAACTTGTAGGTACAAAATTGCATAGATTAAAACTTAATGGCATCAAAGTTACATAATATCAAAATCTTATGGGATCGAAATTGTTACCTAAAATAAATATTTACAGGACCAATATTGTTGGTTCCCTGTAGTTTCGAGACCAATTTTGCAATGAAACTTATATATTCTGTTTCATAATAGATTGAGCACTTATTAATTAATCAAATACCCAATACACCAAATTGGGATTAATTTAAGAGAAAGAATCATTTGCTCGTATGTAGTTTTACTTCTAAGAAAAGAAAACATGCCCTTATATATTATAGTGACCAAAATTGGCGTTTTATCTCGTAGGTTGTCGTTACCCATTATTGTCATATTTCATTTTGTTGTGATGTGAGAAACGGTTCTGCATCTTCATGTGTACTCAATAGGTTTGAAGAAAATTTGATAAATGACAAATATTATTTTACTAAAAAATATGTATATTGTCATTTTCACTCTCTTTATTCTGCAAAAGGGAGGGACACGCCGAAAGCAAATACGATTAGTTTCTTTTTTTTTTTAAAGACAAATATGATTAGTTATAGTGTGCAATAAAAATCAATGAAGATAGAGAACTATTTAAGTTGTTGTCAAGTTTAACTTATACGCCTTTTAATTTATTTATGTCCCCTTCCAACTCGAGTATATTTAAATTAATTTAACAGCAAATTCTTTTTTTTTTTTAAAAAAAACACACATAAGAAAAGGAGAACCAAACACTATGATCCCATTTTTTTTTTTAACTTATCCACCGATTCTCAATCCTTAGTGAAGAACAATTCCATATCTTTTTTTTTTTACTCTTCACAGTTCACCCGAACCATTCGTGGAAAATTAAAATAATTTTCAGTTATTACTGTTTTTTAATTTACTCAAATTTCAAATTTTCCTTATTTACTATGATTAGGATTAGCGGTGCCAAGACACACAAATCCAATACGAAACTAACATGAAATTAATGGTTACGGTGGGTCAAGCTTCATGGATCGGGTCGAAATCGAGTCAAGCCTGAATAACCCGCCAATTAAACATATCGGGTTTTTGTCAACCTGCAATGACCCATTTAACCCGTCTAACATGTTTGTGGATTTTTTTAAAAAATACTAATTAATTATAAGAAAAAACAAAAAACAATATATGTTCTTAAAACTTAAATTTTGAAACCTCCTTAATTATGTATGTTGTTATTATTTTGTATGATGCCTTCAAAATATGACAAATATGTAATGTTCTTTATGTAATTATATTATTTATTTTTGAATGTTGTGAATTGTAATATTTTTTATTGATTGAATAGTGTGTTATAGTGATTAGATTTTAAAAAAATTAAATTTATTTAATTGAAATTATTAAATGTAATAAAAAGTAATTTTATTATACGAGTTATACGGGGCGGGTTTGGGTTATCTGTGAAATAAATAGGTTGAGTATGTGTTCAAGATTCTAACACAAATAATTTAAAAGGTCGGGTCTGGGTTAGTTGATTCTGCCCCACGAACCAAAGAACCCGAACCCAAACCCGTAAACCCGGTCCCAATCCAAATTGATATTCCTACTTAGTATGGAGGTGATTGATAATTCACAGGGAATGTTATAATTGTGTTGAAACTGGAGAATATTTTTGTAAGTTATAATACTTTGCAGGCGATTATTATAATATTTTGTGAATAGCCACATGACATTTTGTCCCCTCATAATATGTGATCAGCACAACAAAATATTTTTGGATTTTCAGATCAATTTTTTGATGACATCAGCAAATTTCGTTAGGTCAACTAACTGATAGAGTAAATTATTAGAGAGAATAAACTCAGGGGTTCTTTTATAATTTTAAAACTTAGCTAGATTTTTTTGTAATTACAGGGTGCTTTTTATAATTAACCTTAAATTATATGCTGATTGATTCAAAATATCAAGCTACCCTCTACAAGGCACCCACATATTTATATCTACTTATTTGATTTCAGTACCAATCAAAGTACCACATACTACGTAGAATCCAAGTGTTGTCAACACATCTGTGGACGCTTCACATAATCCCTCTCATCCATGGTCCAGGCTTTAAATAATTAAACCTACCTTCAAGTCGAGTTGAAGACATCTTTTAGTAGTTTCATCCCTATGAACATCAAGTTTCATTTAAGTTAGGAATAATTATAAAAATACCCTGACGATTGGGGTAATTACCAAAAAAAAAGAAAAAGCAGAAAAGATCCAAAATTGTAGACCCCCCTTGAGATTTGGTTGTCTTACATTTTGCCTCAACTGACCGAATTTGATGACTTCATCAATTACTTGACAATTACATTCCTTCAACTTTTCTAAATATTGAAAATAGTCGGACCAAAAACTAGGGTCATTTATAATATTTAGAAAATTTGAGGAATATAAATATAAACATTTAATGATGTCAACAAATTCCGTCTTAGTTTATCGTGACCACTTGATGTTGAACGTCATCGACATCTTATTAAAGTGTAACATGCTAAGTCATTTGTTTGTAGAGCCACTTTCCAAGATAATGTCATTGTGTCAAATCCAGCGATGGATCAAAGTTAGCCATAAGTCCCTGTTGAGCAAACTAAGCCATTGTTGTCAAGCTAGATAAAACTTCCAGGTTCACCTATTGTGCATTTAACACCACAATCATGTGAAAAAGTTGGGTTCCTGATACCCTCACAGCCAGGAGATAAAGTTCATCTTCGCGTCGTGTTTAATTCAAGGCCGGATTCCTGTTCATATACTATGCCCACATATTAAGAACAGATCATCAAACAAATAATACAAACGCCAATACAACAAGATGCCTAATATCCATGCTCATCCTTTATATTATTCACCGAATACATAAGATTGGCAAACGTCTCATTTCATATTCAAACACCAATACAACAAAATGACCATGACAACAACCAAATTCTAGAAGCTAGTTGCATCCAGAATTGTATGTACAAATATCAGCAAATACTTAGTGCTCCACTTATCTTATCCTACATCTAGAATAATCGAACACAAATCTCATGCACGATTTCAAGCCGCTAAGAAGAATGCCAAGCACCATGATGGTAGAAGTGGATCAGATGCAATAAACCTGCCTGCAGACGAGTGATTCCAACGAGTGAAGCTCACCTTGTCAACAACAAAAAGACAATCTCATAACTTCAGGACCTTAACAATCAACTAATGCGGCTAATTCAGAGATATATTGAGGAGATAAGTCTTCCTAAACAGGGGCGTAGCCAGGATCTTCATTCAGTGCGGTCAAAAAAAATTCATTTCTGTGAGGCATTTATCAGTTATAAATATTAAAAATAGAAAAAAATGCTTAATTCCTAAATTAGTAATAAAAGCAATGCAAAATGCTTATGTTCTTGCAAACTGTCATAAGCAGTTGAAATATATATAAATTCCTAAATTAATAATTTTAATCTATATTCTGAAAAATTAATTAATTCCCCTAAAAAAATGTAAAAAAATAATTATTTACTATTCTTCTAGATTTCTATTAGGAATGCAAATAAAACTTGACAAGTCAAATTCAATAGTATAAGTTGCATAAACATTAAAAAGAAAAAAAAAAACACCTGATGTTAGATAATCAAATCGAAAATGACATTGATGATAAATAACCAAAATCATGCTAAATTATTGAATAATATAAATTGACCACAAAAGCCTATACCTGGTTTCTTGAATATTGAACAATAATAAAAAATTAACCAAAAAACACCTTTCTGATTTGTGAATTTTTTTTTTAGGCCAGAAGATTCCAAGAATCTGTCAAAAGTTTGAGAGAGAGTAAGGATGAGAGATGAAATGGGCTGTGAAAGTTTGAGTGTGGGCTTTTTTTGGACTATCAATTTAGAGTAAGTGATTTTTTTTTATGGGTGTTGTTCACTCACTCATTTCGGTGCGGTCCTGAGACCGCACCGGGCTTACATTAGCTACGTCCCTGTTCCTAAAGATAACTACTTCCAAGTAAAGCATTTTCTGAGCATCCACAAAGCATTCGTTAATTCAGCTCAATAAGAGGAATAATTATAATCATAAAAATTTCCAACCCAAAAATATGCAGCCCAACAGATATAAAACTACCCACTCATTTGTCTAAACAACTAGAAACTGAACATTACAGAAGCACCCACTTGATGGTTAAGTGCAAAATGAAAATGCTTATATCTTTATTGACACATTGAGTTATATGATGAAAAAAATTTAATAACAGCCATTCATGGCAATCAAAATTCCCTACTCCTGGGACAGCTCAAAGAGACAAAAGCATAACATAGTAATATGACACTTATTTTTGTTGAAGTATCATTTAACTACTCCGACTTAAAAAAATCCCCAAATGGGACCAATGACAAATATATCTCCGAATGTAAGAAATGTAATTGCTCTCTTCAAAAAATCATCTTCAAGCAGTAGCCTCCTTGAGATACGCAATTAGATCGGCACGCTCTTGAGGTTTCTTCAATCCAGGGAAGACCATCTTGGTTCCAGGTATGTACTGCACCAATAAAAAGCGCCCAATTAGTAAATCAATAAATTATGTTCGCACTCCAGCAACTAGAATCTCATACAAAAATTACAGAGATTCCAGCAAGTAAAGACACTCAAGGAACCAAGAAAAATCATATATATAATACACAGTTACACACACACACCCCAACACAAACATATTAAATTTATATATACATGTATATATATAATATCCTATGCCAGAAACATCAGAAAAAAAATGTTTCAGTATAACCAAGTGCACATAATTCATGCTCATAATCTATCTCGTAAGCAACAAAATATTCTAATTCCACGGCAAAAATGAAAACAAACTGAATAGTAAACCTTACCCCATCATCCCCTCCCCCAGAAAAAACCATTAACAGTTTTTACCACTACAAGGGATAAGACCATCACAAACCATCCTTCTTTGGAAAAGCCAACTATACTTCAAAACACCTATAAGAGAAATCTCCTATGTTGAAATATAAAAGGCACCCTTCAAGGTAGGGGTGCATAATCTCACCTATAAGAATAAACATCAACTCAAACCACATGCAACAGATCTACCCCTTATAGACAAACCTCTACACTCTTATACGGTTCAAAACCCATGTATATTCCAGGCAAAAGACAAAACATCCTATTCAAAATTTTTGTGCAAACACACTCTTTCTGTCAGAGGAGTGACAAGCAAGGATAGATACAACAAGCGCACATGTCAATAGAAGTCCTTGATCACCTTTAGCTTGCAAATTTCCTTAAACAAATTAGCTTACCTCAAGTGATTTTGGCAGACTTTAAATCATCTAACTTCTGATTGGGTATGTAATACCACAGAACATTAAGCTTAGGAGACAAAAAACTTGTCATACAAAACAAAGCTAAAAACAAATTCCATGGAACTCTGACGAGACACGTCCTTGTAAGGATAATATCCATAAACATATAAATGAATCTGAGAATATTTATTCAAAATGCCAACATGGTAATGCATTCAAAGTTTCATCTTCTAAATAAAGTAAGGGAAAACTGAAGAAACTTCAAAAAAATAAAAATAAAAAAGCCTCACAATTCACAAATTAGCACTCCAGTTATAACCAATGCTCACACACATTTATGTACCTTCTTGGGGTTAAGCAAGTAGTCATAAAGTGTATTCTCTCCCCAATTCACAGCCATGTTCTTGTTGGCAGCGGAGTAAGAATAACCAGGGGTAGTACCAGACTGCCTTCCAAAAAGACCGTTCAAGTTGGGACCTGGAAATTTCGAAGACGTGAGAAATCCTCAAAGCATGAGACGAGAGAACAGAATTAGCAAGTCTGTAAAAACTAATACGATAAGGCACATTTTGATTCTACAAGATCACAAGCCCGCCAAGAATGAAAGCTTGCATAGACACACAGCCATCAATTGGCAGCCAGCAACACAGAAATTGATTGAACAAAATTGTTGTCATGTTAGATTCTAATTAAAAGAACTATTGGATGAAAAATATATCTACAAATCTATATATCTCAACCAATTGCGGAAGATATAGTCGACTTCAAAATCCAATGAGGTGAAAACAAATTTCAATTGTGACAAATAGAGGAACATATAGTGGAACTAAATTATCGATTGCCTAGATAATTACCTTATATCAAATAACGAAACAAAATGAACCCAAGTTAAATAAAAACATCAATGATTCGGGTAAACTACACACTTCTTCTGTTAGCACATGCAGTTATATTTTCGTTATCACACTATAAATCAGAAACAAAATCAGATTTCAGCGAACACAACAACCTATCGACACTTCTAGCTCAACTGATATCAGGAGCCTGACATTGCTAAAAGAATGAAAAAAAACGACCAACTAAATCCCCCGTGATCGAGGCTACTGAATCGGGAACAAAATCAAAATGACGATTTTATAAAAATAAAACGAGATCTATGCAAATACATTCCTCCTGTATACAAGGCGAATACCGTCATCAGATCGGGCACAAGTACATCAACACGAGTAAAACAAAATAAAAATACTAGCATGTGATTGAAGAATGAAAAAGGAGTTCGTTTAGGGTTGAAGGGAGGGAAGAAAAACCTTGTTTATGGCCTGCGCCCTTGTCGACGGTGTGGCACTGCGCGCACTTGGTTTTGAAGATTTTCTCACCGGATTTGGCATTGCCAGGCGGAGCTTCATTGAATGACGCCATTGGATTAATTAACTACAACAGAAACAAAACTTAACGAAGGGTTTGGGCCAAGGATTTCCACAGATTTTGGGCGTGAGATGAACGAAGGAATGAAGAAAAGGCAACGTGAAGAAGATTCTGGAATTGTTGGGAGAAATTTCTGTATTATTATTTCATGGAGCCGAGCCGACTAGAAAATTGTAGGAATTTCCTATTTTGCCCCTCTGACTGGTCAAAGTAGGGCCACCGTAAGATCTGTATGTTCCCGTAAATATGTGTATAATTTTATTTTCCATTTTGTAAAATTATGTAGTTGTATTATTTTAAACAATTGTCAACGTTATGTCAAAATAAAAAACTTTATTATACGCAAAGTATCTGTTATCAAACTTTATTGATTGAATTTTTTGCAACTCATTAATTAAAAATACTATAACGTCCAATTTCGATAGGAGGATTTGGATAATATAAGAGTGTGTATATCTCTGTTAGTTAATACGCGTATAATATCCGTACAATACCCATACGTATGATAATTGGAAAATACTTCCGTTTCCCATACAGATTCTAAAACGGCGTTAAATACTCTGTACTTTTCAAATAAAACATTTAATACTCGTATTATAGTTATCCGTATAATAGTTGGCGAATAAAACTTCATTTTAATTTTTTTTATAATATTTAAATAAATCAAAAAATTATTAAAAATTTATTTATAAGTATAATTAAAATATTATAAAATAATAAATAAGAATATTAATAATATATAAGTATCTTGGATATATTTTTTTTAAATAAGTTGAAAGATCTTGGTTGGAGGAGGATAAATTCTAAAGAAATTGAAAGATATATGGTTTGAACCCTGGTCAACACCCTTACAAAGGGTAAGCGATACCACTTGAGCTACAAGCCTACAAGCTAATGGTAATTATCTTGGATTTATGATAAGTTATAATTTAATATAATATAAAAATATATATTAAGTTTTATATAATCTAAGTATAAATACACGGAAATTTCGCCAACCACACGATACGAAACAGGTCGGAGTAAGTAATCTACCATCATAATCGTACAGTTTCGACGACGGATTGCAGGATTCTCCATCCACATTTTGCTGTGAGTTGGTAATGTTCTCAGGACCTGCTACCGTTCATTTCGAAATTGACTAACTATTATTAAAATAATTATTTTTAATTTGTGTTATAATTTAAAGTAGTACTAAAATTAATTTTAATATAATCTAAACGTAAGTATGAATTACAATCTACGTAACTTATTAAAATAAGACGTATTATTACTGTCGAACAATTATTTTATTTTTGTATTAAACTCGTATGTCTACGGATCTATATATTAAATATTTCCGTATTTTTGCCGATTTTTTCACCATAACTTTAAAAAAATAGTCATAATATATTCGTACGTACTAAATAACGAATTTTTTTCGTCCCGTATTTAACTAACAAAGGTGTATATAATATATTCAAAATTATTCCCATGTATATCTGAGATTAGGGTACATGAATAACTAGATTATTGATCAGAAAACAGAAAGTACAATTTTTTTCCATGTCAAATTTATAAGGACTTTCAAATGAGATTAAGAGTGTGTTTGCTTAAGCTTATATAAAATATCTTATAATCTTCTACATTAATAAGATGTTTTAAGAGCTTATAAAACACTAGATCTTATTTTGAAAAGAAGTTGAAGTATTTGGAAAAAATAAAGTAGTGGAGGTTATAAGATGTTAGTAATATCATTTTTCGTAATTAAAAGGGTAAAAATCAAAGATAAGTTGTTAAAATAAGATTTTATTTGGAAAATAAGTTTGGTCCTCTAACTTCTCTAAAAACAACTTAATTTTATTTTGGGAGCTTATAAGGTAAAGAACGACAATAAAATAATTATTTTCCTACTATGTGAGTCGGTTATATGCATCATATCAAACCATTGTTTCCTGTCAAGGGCCATGGGAGCTTATAAGTTTTTTTTTTTAAGAAAAAAATACAAACACTTTAAGAGAGCTTATAAACTACCAAACATCTTATTAGATGTTATGAAGAGCTTATAAGCTTAAAAACGTGTGTAGCTTATAAGCCTAAAAATTTGATTTTCTTTTAGTAAGTAGGCTACCAGAAATGTACGTACTAAACCAAAGCAAAATCAGCAAACTACACATATGCAAGACCAAGACATGCAAACTAGTGTACCTAAAATTACATGGAGAAATTAACATCAGACATTCAACTAGTATACATTTTTGTCAACTTCGTTTTTCAGACTTCTTAGAAGTTATTTTTAGGAATACTTACAAAAAGTCAAAAAGTATCCTTGAGTTGACCTAATTACAAAAAAAAAAAAAAAATCAGCTAACTTTCAAAATTACAAAGAGTATCTAATGAGATTTGATTCAATCTTAAAATTAAGGGTAATCTCTAATATTTTTATAAATATGATGGGGGATTTTGAAATGTCTTTTGCTTATGAAGACGGTAAATGTTAAATAAAATGAAACTTCAAGGGTATTTTTGTAATTTTGAAAGTTAGCTGGTTTTCGTAATTAGGTCAACATCAATGATAGATTTTGTAATTAACCCTTCTTTTATGCAGTTTTTGCAAACATATTGGCAGCTATGTCAATTTCACAGACATCTTTTCTCAATAAAATTTGGCACAATGGACACACTACACAGGAACAATTTTTAAGAAGATTATCATTATGCGGTAAGGCAAGAAAAGGATAAAAACAGCAGAGACATATTTGCAATCACTAAAAAAAAATGATTCTCATCTTTTGGCTGAAAAAATCACTTTATACTATTTGCAGATGCCAAATTTTGCTTCATTTAATCAGAATCTAAAAGCAAGAAGGGTGCTTTAGATTTCTGATTCTGCTTCTCGTTTGACTTTACAAACAAATAAATATTTTTACTATTTTTTCACCGAACACTCTCAACTTCTAATTCTATTTGCAAACACTACCAATTTCTAATTTTCAACTACTTTTGTTTCTACAACAATAAATCACTTCTTTTAAAAGCATTAATTTTTGCAAAGACTCCCATTATGAGTTTCAAGCACACTGCACCCAGGCAACTTATTGGGAGTCATTTTCTTTCTGAATTTTGTTACATCTTCCCATCTACAGGCAGCTGCATAAATGTAAGCCAGTAGTGTATGACTGCTGGAATCACTAGACTCAATCTCCACAAGCCGTTTCGCAATACGTTCGCCCATATCGACATTTTCATAGTTCCTGCACGCGCTAAGCAGAGCTCCATAAAGCGGGACGATAATCTTGTTATCTTTATCAGGCACCTTATTTATCATGTCCTCGGCCTCATCCAAGAGTCCCGCACGACCAAGAACGTCTATCATGCATCCATAGTGCTCCAACTTCGGCTGAATATGATAAATCTTATCCATAGAATCAAAATGCCTACGGCCTTCCTCTACTAGCCCTCCGTGACTGCAAGCACTTAAAACACCGATAAACGTGATGTCATCGGGTCTAACCCCAACTTGTATCATTTCTGAGAACAACTGTAAAGCCCTAGACGTATTTCCATTCATAGCAAGGGCGCTTATTATAGAAGTCCATGATGCCGTATCTTTTTGGTCCAATTGATAAAATATATTTACGGACTTATCTAAGCAACCACATTTTGCATACATCTCTATAAGTGCAGTTCCTACCACGGCATCAATAGTTATTCCGTTTTAGTCCAAGTAAGCGTGAATCCACTCACCTTGTTCCAATGCTCCTAATTGAGCACAGCCGGTAAGCAAAGCAACCAATGTATTCTTGTCCGGCTTAACTCCATCCATTTGCATGTACCTAAATAAGGTCATCGCCTCATCAACCTTGTTAAACTGTACATAGCCGTTAATCATGGTCGTCCATAGGACAAGATCTCTGACCGGACTCCTCTCGAACAACGCCCTAGCCTCATCCAAACGACCGGAATTCACATATGCCGATACCATACTGGTCCAACAAATAACGTTCTTTTCTGGCATAGCATCGAATATTCCCCTGGCAACATCTGAGTAACCACACTTGGCATACATATCCAACAGTGCATTTCTAATTATAATCGTAAATCCCAGCTGTGTACTCACATACTCGTGAATTTGTTGACCAAGATCCAAACTCTTTAACGCCGTACAAGCTGATAAAGTGCTCACAACCGTAGCCTCATCAGGTTGCACGCTCGCCTCTTGTCTCATAGCCCTGTAAACACGAACAGCATCTTCAAACCTGTTATTCTTCACAAATCCAGAAATCAACACGTTCCACGAAATCAAGTCTCTCAGGGGCATTTCATCGAACAGTTTGCTCAAGCTCTCCACACACCTCAACTCCCCATACATATCCAGAACCGAATTAGAAACATAACAATCATACAACACCCCAGTTTTCAACACAAACTCATGAATCTTTTCCCCTTCAAGAACCACCCTCAACCCACCGACGGCCTTAAAACACAAAAAGATAGGTGTAATTATCAGGCCAGATTCCCCGTACACGCAATTCATCAAACAAGAACAGGGCTTTCCTAAAACTACCTGATTTCGCATGCGCCTTGATCATTACATTGTAGATAAATAAAGTGGGGCGTTCAATTCGAGCAAATATTTTCTCAGCGTGGATCAAATTTTCCTCTGTAGCGAAGACCATGAGCTTGTGCAAGACGTCGATGTTTTGGTGAAGGCCATGGGTGAAGAGCTGGGCTTGTATTTGCTTGAAAGGGTCCATGAATTTGCAGCTCTTTAGGAAGTCTATACATGCTTTCTTGGTGAGCAGCGTTGGCGCTTCTGCAGGGGTTGAGAAGTAATATCTTGGAATGAAATTGCCGGGAAATGCCAGCAACTGACAGTATTTGGTTACTCATATAATGCATTTCAACTGTTTGATTTGAATCCCCTGCCACAAGTTTTTCAATTCTTTAGCCGAAATGAAAAATATGATTTATTTGTGACACTCAACTGTAATAAAACCAAACGCGATTCGACCATGGATTTTGCTGTGGAAAAAGTGAGAGAAAAACAAACATTTACATATAAAGTACAAAATATTGCGAACATTTACCGACAACAACCAAATTCTAGAAGCTAGATGCATGTCCAGAATTATATGTACAAATATCAGCAAATATATCATGCTCCACTTATCTAATCCTACCTCTAGAATAATAGAACACAAATCTCAGACACGATTTCAAGGCGCTAAGAAGAATGCCAAGCACCATGATGGTAGAAGTAGATGAGATGCAATAAACCTGCCTGCAGACAGACGAGTAATTCCAACGAGTGAAGCTCACCTTGTCAACAACAAAAAGATAATCTCGTAACTTTAGGACCTTAACAAGCAACTAATGCGCCTAATTCAGAGTTTTTTTTTTCTTTTTTTTTAAACACCCAAAGGGTGGAGGGTTTAGGCATATCCCTCAACCTGTATATTAAACCTGGAAGTTTACATCATGAGAATTACAAAGAATTAAGAGACAACTATACAATTCACAGTTTTAGTTCTAAAGGAAGGCATATTTAATTGGTCAGTTCTAGCCAAACCAAGAGTTATTCTAGGTATTGTAAATCTATCAAAAACTGTACAGTTTTGATCTTGAAATCCAATATTAGCCAATGAGTCAGCAACCTTATTGCCCTCTCTAAAAATGTGTGTGAGTTTCACATTGAGCCCCTTCATGTTCTGCTTGATTTGCAGCAGTAAGTGTTGGATTCTCCAGTTTCCAAATTTCTGGTGTGAGATAATGGAAAGCAAACTCTTTGAATCAGTTTCAATCCATATATTCTGGTATTGAGTCTTGTCCACCAGCTGCAGAGCCTTATTAAGTGCAGAGAATTCAGCAAAAAGACTATCATGGCATGGTTGTATGGAATCAGCAAACCCCCAAATAATGTCTCCTTGATTGTTCCTGAGGACCCCCTATGCCTCCATGAGTAAAATGTTTTTTCTTTGCCCCATCAAAATTCAGCTTAGTCCAGCTTTGATCAGGTTTTCTCCACAGAACAGGGATGCATGAAGATCTTGCAGTGCATCTGAAATGAATTCCAAAGTGTATAGCAGTATTAATAAAGCCCCTCCATGTATGATATTGAAATAAGTGCCCAGCCCTCAACATATGTAGATGGTGTTCCACTTTCCAGATAATTCTTTTATGAGCAAACTGAATGTTTTCATGTTTATATTTGTTTCTTTCTAGCCAAATGTACCACATAATAATGCAAGGAATAATGAAAGAGATGTGTGCATGTTGTGTGAATGGTGTAATATGTTTCCAAGAGGACAAAAAGAGGCAAATATTCTCAGTAACAGGGCTTCTATGCTGCAACATATTGGAAAAATGCTTCCAAGTTTCTTGAACTTGAGGATTATTCAGAAAAAGATGAGGCAATGATTCTTGATTAGGTGTTGAAGGACAACACCAGCATTTGGAAGCAATGGAGATGCCTCTTGCTTGGAGTTTGCTATCCACAGGCAATCTATTCTTAAGTAATCTCCACATAAAGATAGAAATGGTGGGGGTTAGAAATTTATTCCAAATCTCAGAAAAAAGGGGAATAACAGGGAAGGCACCTTTGATAATATTCCAGGCAGAGGATAAGGAGAATTCCCCATTTGCAGATTGCATCCATCTCATGTGGTCTGTTGTGCTTTCAGAAATAGGGACTTGGCATATTTGGTTAGCCCAATTAGGACCCACAATTTTAGAAAGTCTATATGATCCCATTTTTGGTTAGTCCATAAGTATGCAACATCCACATTTTCAAGCCCAGAAATATCCATGTTAATCATATTCAGTAATGTATGAGTGCCAAACCATTTATCATGCCAAAAACTCACTTTACCAGTGCTTAAAGTCCAGAAAATATACTGATTGGCCTGAGTTTTAATTTTGCAAATTCCAAGTAAAGCAATTTCCAAGCATCTGCAAATCATTCATTAATTCAGCTCATTAAGGGGAATAATTATAATCATAAAAATTTTCAACCCAACAATATGCAGCCCAACAGATATAAAACCCCACTCATTTGTCTAAACAACTAGAAACTGGACACTACAGAAGCACCCTCTTGATGGTTAAGTGTAAATGCCTATATCTTTATTGAACATTGAATTATATGATGAAAAAAATTTAATAACAGCCATACATGACGACCAAAATTCCCTACTGGCACAGCTCAAAGAGACAAAAGCATAACGTAGGAACTGACGCTTATTTGTTGAAGTATCATTTAACTACTTCGACTAAAAAAAATCCCCAGATGGGACCAATGACAAATATATCTCCGAATGTAAGAAATAGGGATGGCAATTTCCTCCGAACCCGACGGAGGATCCAATACCCGACCCTAACGGAGGAGGGTATGGAGGGTAGTTTTGTACCCGATTAAATAAATGGGTACGTGGGTATGGGTATTTTCAGGTATGGGTATGGAGGTGGGTCTAGGTACATCCTACCCATACCCTACCCGATACCCGATTAAATAATAATATTATATATATAATATATCTACATATATATTTATTTATAATATTTTACATATATTTTTTTATTTATACAACTCTATTTATTTATATTTAAAGAAAATGATTTTTCCCCAAGTCTCAACCAAAATGTACTAACCCACTAACACTTTTCTTTAATCTTTTTTAATATTTTGCTATATTTTTATAATATATAGTTCGCTAATTCTTATCTGTATTCTTTTTTCCTTATTGTTTCCTTTAGAATTTAGTAAATATCTATATTTTTATTTAAATAACTCAATTTTCTCTTTAAAAAAGAAATAACTAAAATTTGAAAAAAAATACAATTGTAAGTGGTAAGAGGGTATGGGTAGGGTATGAATACCCGATCCTCCGATGGGTATGGGGATGGGTATGAAAACTGAATACCCGATGGGTATGGGGATGGGTATGGGTATGAATATAATAAATGGGTATGGGGATGGAGGATGTAGAATCCTACCCGAATCCTACCCATTGCCATCCCTAGTAAGAAATGTAATTGCTCTCTCCAAAAAATCATCTTCAAGCAGTAGCTTCCTTGAGATATGCAATTAGATCGGCACGCTCTTGAGGTTTCTTCAATCCAGGGAAGACCATCTTCGTTCCAGGTATGTACTGCGCCAATAAAAAGCGCCCAAATAGTAAATCAATAAATTATGTTCACACTCCAGCAACTAGAATCTCATACAAAAATTACAGAGATTCCAGCAAGTAAAGACACTCAAGGAACCAAGAAAACTCATATATATAATACACAGACACACCAACACAAACAAATTAAACCACTACAAGGGATAAGACCATCACAAACCAACCTTCTTTGGAAAAGCCAACTATACTGCAATATACCTATAAGAAAAATCTCCTACTGTGAAATGTAAAAGACACCCTTCAAGGTAGAGGTGCAGTGCATAATTTCACCTATAAGCATAAACATCAGCTCAAACCACATGCAACAGATCTACCCCTTATAGACAAAACTCAACACTCTTATACGGTTCAAAACCTATGTAATATTCCAGGCAAAAGACAAAAACATCCTATTCAAAGTTTTTGTGCAAACACACTCTTTCTGTCAGAGGAGTGACAAGCAAGGATAGATACAACAAGCGCACGTGTCAATAGAAGTCTTTGATCAACTTTAGCATGCAAATTGCCTTCAACAAATTAGCTTAGTTCAAGTATTTTGGCAGACTTTAAATCATTTAGCTTCTGATTGGGTAAGTAATACCACGGAACATTAAGCTTAGGAGACAAAAAACTTGTCAAACAAAAGAAAGCTAAAAACAAATTCCATGGAACTCTGACAAGACACGTCCTTGTAAGGATAATATCCATAAACATATTAAGGAATCTGAGAATATTTATTAAAATGCCAATATGGTATTCATTCAGAGTTTCATCTTCTAAATAAACTAAGGGAGAACTGGAGAAACGAGAAACAAAAGAAGCCTCACAATTCACAAATTAACACTCCAGTTATAACCAATGTTCACACGCATTTATGTACCTTCTTGGGATTAAGCAAGTAATCATAAAGTGTATTCTCTCCAGATCACAGCCATGTTCTTGTTGGCAGCGGAGTAAGAATAACCAGGGGTAGTACCAGACTACCTTCCAAAAAGGCCGTTCAAGTTGGGACCTGGAAATTTCGAAGACGTGAGATATCCTCAAAGCATGAGATGAGAGAACAGAATTAGCAAGTCTGTAAAAAAAAAGGCTAATACGATAAGGCACACTTTGATTCTACAAGATCACAAGCCCCACCAAGAATGAAAGCTTGCATAGACACGCAGCCATCAATATGCAGCCAGCAACACATAAATTGATTGAACAAAATTGTCGCCATGTTAGATTCTAATTAAAGATGAAAAATATATCTACAAATCTATATATCTCGACCAAATGAGCAAGATATAGTTGACTTCAAAATCCAATGAGGTGAAAACAAATTTCAATTGTAGCAAATAGAGGAACATATAGAGGAACTAAATTATCAATAGCCTAGATAAATTACCTTATATCAAATAACGAAACAAAATGAACCCAAGTTATACAATAACATCAACAATTAGGGTAAACAACAGACTTCTTTTGTCAGCACACGCAGTTATATTTTCGTTATCACACTATAAATCAGAAACAAAATCAGATTTCAGCGAACACACAATCTATCGACACTTCTAGCTCAACTAATATCAGGAACCTTGAATTGCTAAAAAAATGAAAAACACGACCAACTAAATCCCCCGTGATCGACGCTACTGAATCATGACCAAAATCAAAATGACGATCTAATAAAAATAAAACACGAGATCTATGCAAATACATTCCTCCTGTATACAAGGCGAATACCATCATCAGATCGGGCACAAGTACATCAACATGAGTAAAACAAAATAAAAATAAAAAAATAGTATGTTATTGAACAATGAATAAGGAGTTCGTTTTGGGTTGATGGCATGGAAGAAAAACCTTGTTTATGGCCCGCGCCCTTGTCGGCGGTGTGGCACTGGGCGCACTTGGTTTTGAAGATTTTCTCACCGGATTTGGCATTGCCAGGCGGAGCTTCATTGAATGACACCATTGGATTAGTTAATTACAATCAAAACAAAACCCAACGAGTGATTTTTGGGCCTAAAAAAATGTCACATACAAAATTCACTTTACTAATACATTGCTAACTCAATCAGAAAAGTTTTTCATGAGACTCAAATGTTCCATCTCAAATCTTCCGTACCTGGGGCTCACAATGAAGTTCCAACCATGAACTAGCAAACATTGTGAATTTCAACCGCACTGCACCCAGGCAACTTCTTGGGCCCAATGATAGTCATTTTCTTTCTCACTTTTGTTACATCTTCCCATCTACAGGCAGCTGCATAAATGTTAGCCAGTAGTGTATGACTGCTGGAATCACTAGACTCAATCTCCACAAGCCGTTTCGCAATACGTTCACCCATATCGACATTTTCATAGTTCCTGCATGCACTAAGCAGAGCTCCATAAAACGGGACGATAATCTTGTTATCTTTATCAGGTATCTTATTTATCATGTCCTCGGCCTCATCTAAGAGTCCGGCACGACCAAGAACGTCTATCATGCATCCATAGTGCTCCAACTTCGGCTGAATATGATAAACCTTATCCATAGAATCAAAATGCTTACGGCCTTCCGCTACTAGCCCTCCGTGACTGCAAGCACTTAAAACACCGATAAACGTGATGTCATCGGGTATAACCCCAACTTGTATCATTTCTGAGAACAACTGTAAAGCCCTAGACGTATTTCCATTCATAGCAAGCGCGCATATTATAGAAGTCCATGATGCCGTATCTTTTTGGTTCAATTGGTAGAAAATATTTATGGATTTCTCTAAGCAACCACATTTTGCATACATCTCTATAAGCGCAGTACCTACCACTGCGTCAATAGGTATTCTGTTTTCGTCCAAGTAAGCATGAATCCACTCACCTTGTTCCAATGCTCCTAATTGAGCACAGCCGGTGAGTAAAGCAACCAAGGTATACTTGTCCGGTTTAACTCCGTCCATTTGCATGTACCTAAATAAGGTCATCGCCTCATCAACCTTGTTAAACTGTACATAGCCGTTAATCATGGTCGTCCATAAGACAAGATCTCTGACTGGACTCCTCTCGAACAATGCCCTAGCCTCATCTAAATGACCGGAATTCACATATGCCGATACCATACTGGTCCAACAAATAACGTTCTTTTCCGGCATAGCATCGAATATTCCCCTGGCAACATCTGAGTAACCACACTTGGCATACATATCCAACAGTGCATTTCTAATTATCGTCGTAAATCCCAGCTGTGTACTCACATACTCGTGAATTTCTTGACCAAGATCCAAACTCTTTAACGCCGTACAAGCTGATAAAGTGCTCACAACCGTAGCCTCATCAGGTTGCACGCTCGCCTCTTGTCTCATAGCCCTGTAAACACGAACAGCACCTTCAAATCTGTTACTCTTCACAAATCCAGAAATCAACACGTTCCACGAAATCAATTCTCTCAGGGGCATTTCATCAAACAGTTTGCTCAAGCTCTCCACACACCTCAACTCCCCATACATATCCAGAACTGAATTAGAAACATAACAATCGTACAACACCCCACTTTTCAACACAAACCCATGAATCTTTTCCCCTTCAAGAACCACCCTCAACCCACCGACGGCCTTAAACACAAAAGGATAGGTGTAATTATCAGGCCAGATTCCCCGCACACGCAATTCATCAAACAAGAACAGGGCTTTCCCAAAACTACCTGATTTCGCATGCCCCTTGATCATTACATTGTAGATAAACAAAGTCGGGCGCTCAATTCGAGCAAATATTTTCTCAGCGTGGATCAAGTTTGCCTCTGTAGCGAAGACCATAAGCTTGTGCAAGACGTCGATGTTTTGGTGGAGGCCATGGGTGAAGAGCTGGGATTGTATTTGCTTGAAAGGATCCATGAATTTGCAGCTCTTTAGGAGGTCTATGCATGTTTTCTTGGTGAGCAGCGTTGGCGCTTCTGCAAGGGTTGAGAAGTAAAATCTTGGAATGAAATTGCCGGGAAATGCCAGCAACTGATGGTATTTGGTTACTCTCATAATGCATTTCAACTGTTTGATTTGAATCCCCTGCCACAAGCTTTTCTATTCTTTAGCCGAAATGAAGAAAATGATTATTTGTGTCGCTCATTTGTAATAAAACCAAACGCGATCCGACCATGGCTTTTGCTGTGGAAAAAGTGAGAGAAAAACAAACCTTTACATATAAAGCACAAATAGAAAATATTGGGAAGAGAAAAAAAAACAATTACTTTTTTATTATAATACAAAAATATAATATAATTGGGAAAATAAAATGTGTTCGATCCAAACAATATGGAGTGTTATTCCAAGCTTTTTTTTTTATCGACCCAAAGTATCCCACACCAGCTAGCAGGGTCGGACATGTGCTTTCGATGGCCCTATGCGAGATTCTAAAAATAGGCCCCCAAGAGATCGAATTTTTTTATCTTAAAATATTACTTTAAATCTAAGGGCCGGACAATCAATTGTGACACTAATTATAAGAATAACCAAATGAAATAATTACCTTAGTGAGACAACATGTTAATTATGAACAGTAGTAATATGTCGGAAAGACAATAGCAATGTATCAACTAGCAAACTAATATTCGTACAATCAACATGTGGAAATTAATAGCCGCAAGACAAATATTTCATTAAACCAAAAATCACAAAAGCATATCATATTATTCATATTTTTTAAAACAATAGTAAATAAGTACCTCATATATAAGCAAGTGCAGCACCAACATAGAATGCATCTTCTCCCCACAATATCAACCAAAGAGCAATGTTTTGATATCTACCAAAGTGAAGAAAGACCTCAACTATTAGGAATATAAAAAAACAAATAAAAGAATTTCTTCCTCAATTTTTTCAATCACTCAACCTCACTGGCTCTTGATTAGCAAATTCATTTCTTGGTTACTCCTACTACATAACTACCTTCAGAGGGTCAAATAAACAAATTGATTGGTTTGGTACAGAACTGAAGTGAAAAAGTGGGGAAAAACAAACAAACAAAAAACAATTGAATTAATTTATTTCTTATTCTTCTTCTGCAATACATACATGAAATTTAGTTGAATACTTGAATTAATTTTCATTTACCACCCAACCAATTTCTTTCTTTTTTATGTGCTTGATTAAAATAATTTGAATCTTAACAATTAATTTGAAACTTTGAATCTTCACGAAATTTCTGTAATTTAAAAGCAATTTAAAGACTGAAAGTTGGGGTAAAAACTGACCGTGGTCCGTGGTCCGTGGTCCGTGGACCGCTGCCGCCGAGCACCGTCTGATGCAGCGACGCCCGCCGCTGTGGAAGACCGAAGATGAAGGGCAGCATACGTGAGAGGAGTTTTGGGCCTTTATTTATGTTTGATTAATGGAACTGAGGAGTTTTCTCTTTTTAAGAAAAATGGGCTCCAAAAAAATTGGGGCTGCTTGTTGGGCTTGTGGTCAAGTCCGACCCTGCCCACACCAGCCGGGACCTTGATTTGAAATTGCAACCACAAGATTGCTTGTGTGCAACTCCGGCCTCTTATATATGTATAAGGAGCAATTTGATGAATTGAGGTCTCATGACCTCCGGTGTCTAGTGGGCTAAGCCCTTATTAGTTTGTGCATATGTGTGTTCATCTTTCTATCCTCTTTTTTTTTTTTTTTTTTATACATGATTCATCTTCAAGTGGTGTTGATTATTGTGAAAGCATGGTTCAAGAAAACACGTTCTTGTTGAAAAGAGATCAAGTGGAATGTATAATGAATTTTGTTAAATGCAAGTCTTGTAAGATATTTGGTTATATATGTTTATGTAGTATTTTTTGCAGAACCACACTAATCGATAATAAGACTAGTTTGTTTTAAAACACTGATTAAATAAAAATGAAATAATACTGCATCCCACTTTTTTAAACATGCATAAATCCTCTTGTGCAGTGTCTTTTTTGTGTATTTGTCTCTAAACTAAAATTATATTGGAATTAATTTTTTTAATTACATATCCTGGAACGAGAAAGCCAGAAGGGTTATATGACCAAATCTGAGCTCGAGAGTCTTAGCCACTTGGACCACTGACCAGTAGCAACCAATTTTTTTCTATTTTTGGGTTTATCTTAAGCTAATAATCCAACATTTCACTTCATAATATTATCACATCTCACAATTCCGTTTTAGTAATATTATCCAAATACTTTGCGAGATTCTCCCAATGTTTTCTTGAGCTAAAATATCAGGCATCCTTCAAAGGAGGCTTTATTAAGCATCAAGTTTAGTAACTATAGCAAGAGCAAATACACCCAAAATGGTCAACACAGCAGAAAATCTAGAAAGATTTAAATATGAAAACCATCATCAGTAAAGCTGTAAAAATGTCATCAGCAACCAAAACTTAAGAGAGACAGATTACGAGTGCCACCCAAAAAAAATAAGGTGGATGGATACCAAGCAAACAACCATCTCAAAAACCAAACCAAAATTAGCAATCATTATTTCAAAAAAAAAAAATTAAAAAGCTAAATCCTTTACAAACAGAGTTTTTAAGTTACACCACAAAAATTAGGATCCCCGACCTTGTGCATGAGGTATCATAGGCCAGCCAAGTAGTCTCGGAGACCCGGGTGGACTTGAATGCTGACTAGGATCGAAAAGGCTCAGTTCCACAAATCCCGATTCGTCTTTTTCCATAGTGCGAAAAGAAATCGACCCGCGTTTTGCCGAACCAGATGAGTTTCTCCCAGGACTACTCACGAGACTTCCTTCGAGAGGGCTCAGATTAGTAATTAACGAAACGGTGTCATCACTTGTCCCCTGCCTAGCCTCTAAATCTCTTTGCAAAGTCCTCAAAGATAAAGAATCTGCAATAGGAAGGTATACGAGCAAGCAAATACCGACCCCAGCACAACATAAAAGGGAAAGAAAAGCCAAGAATGCTATGGCGTCAAACACGAGCCTTCCTGGGTCAGATAGGACCGATAAACCAAGCAGAAGAACTCTTAAAGGGAAAAAACTAGAAATAGAAAAGATTAATGTGTACACTCTCTTTTGCAAACCCTTATTGATAACCAAATGAAGAATTTGCCTACCAAGCCAGAACAAGTAGATAGTTAGGACGGTAGCAAATAGACCGAGAAAGATGGTGCTCAACAAAGGGTAAGTGCAGAAGGCGATATCGTCGTTTGTCTGTTGTGAAGAAGATGCTTCGATGAAATAAGAAGGTAGTTTGGGGTTGTGGTCCCTCTTATACTTTGGTCCGATTAAAATAACTACGAGCTGGAGAATGAACATTGGGAAGCAATAGAGAAGAACAAAACCGGCCGTTTTCACGTTCCATTTCCGACTTAACGTTCCAGACCTCTGTAGAGATGCGCGGAGAAGAAAAACAAGCGTGAGAAACAGGCATGGTTCTGCAAATCCCAGGTTCGAAATGATGTAGCATTTGCAGACATTTTCTTGCCATTGGAAGGTGAGGGCATCAAAGACCCTTCCGTTGCGTCTCCACAGATTCAACCGAATAATTTCACCAATACCCCACCAGACTGCGAAAAAGATGTATGTGATTCTGATAATCCAAGGACCACTGAAATAACTAAGCTGAACGAGGCCTTGCCCGTGGATCCGACTACGGAAGTAAAATGAATAAACAATACAAAACAAGCCCAGAAGGACCAATACAGCTACAAGACAAATTGTCACCACACCAAGTGCATCAGCAATGGATCTTGTCACGGGCATTACCCAAAGCACAGATTACACGCATGCTCTCCGCCAGGATGGACACAAGAAAATCCTCTATTGAGTACAGGAAGAAACAGCCAGCTAGCCAATAATATCTGAAATAAATTATTGGAAACTCCTCGCGACTCTAAAAGATCATATACAACCACGTGAGAGATTGATTAATGATCCTCTAGCGAAGAACAGGAAATGGATAGCAGAGTTGCTCAATAACCTTCCGACCTAAACAGTTCTAAGCCTCCTTAGCAACTCTGTTTTAAATCCACTTGTGACAAATAGGATCTTTTTATAGGTAACCTTTTCAGGAGCATGCAGGCGAACAACCTGCAACATGAACAGGGTAAATAAATTCACTGATTCATCCAGAGAGAAGACATGGATTGGCCAAGGGACTTCAAGAAAATAAGTAAAAAGTGGAAAAAGATAAAACCATTCACCAGAGCAAACATTAGCACTATATAGCTGTGACACGATCATGCATGTGTGTTCTCGTGATAGGAAATAAAGCCAAAGATACCCTTGTTAAAAATACTAATCAGCACAACCAACCAACATTTCTTTCATAAAGTAAACTAAATAATCAACTCGCCATGTGTGATAATAATTCACAGAGAGCGGGAGGGGGTGGGGGAGAGGGAAAGAATCGTGAAGATAAAATAGAATGATTCATCAATTATAATATATAAAGCAATCACTAAATGCGCCAGCACAATGGCGCCAGTGAGGTGTCAGATAACTCAAATATATAATATCTAAAAGCATTAAAAATCACCAAAATCCCGATATGAGGAAAATTTGACACCAATTCAGAGTTGCAATAAATAATCATCAAAACAAATATATAAGCAAATTTAATCTACAATAAAAGGAGTTACTGATTTTATTGTATGTGTTTCAGCCTAATCATAAGCTTGCAACATAGGAATCTAAACAGCAAAATAGAAATGTATATATGCAGTATATTGCTCACAGAATCCAAGACATAAAAAGCAAATTATGTAGCTCCTTTTTACTTCGTCACGTGATTCCAGAATACATAAATGGTAAGATCTACAGCGGAGTTGGCATATCTCGTGAAAAAGACAACAAAACCAAATTCATACAGGCACGTGGCAACACCTTATACGCTGAAGCAATCCCAATCCAATTAAAATAGACTAACCAAGGGAAACACATAGGGACACTTATGCACTGACATGTGGAAAGCATTGAAGCCGCCGGGTTATTAGTATCCACATAAATTTTCACTATCCAATCTTTCCTATCAAATCCATTACATGTCACATTGACGATAATATTAGATAAGATCTCATTCAGAAGGTCCCACACGATCCACGTGGCAGAATAACATAATAGCAGAGACGACAACTCTCATACGTTTTGCAAAGCTTTTGAGCATCCAGCAAACTGCTTCATGCACCACCAAATGAAGCAATTTTGTGAGCACATTACCTCGCAATTAATCTAGATTAGCATAAACCTTATTACTCGTTAGCATTTTACAGCTAACTGTGTTTACAGTAGACCAATAGCAGCCCAATTAATGTCCACTCTAATATATATTGCACAATGACGTACAACTGACGTAAACCCTCCAATACTAATAGCATTTCAGATTCCTCGCTGGAATTTTTAACTCACGATACCAAAATCTCATCTAATATCATGAGAAACTGCTCAATGAACATCTGCTAATGTCAAATAATCTTTCACCCCATGACAAAATCTGATCTAGTTCATTGTATTTTTATGATATCTTTTGAAATCGTTGCAATAGCAACTCCAAAGTCTAATAATTGTCATAAATATAGCAGTCACCAAATCAAAATAACTTAACAATGCAAATCGACCACTCATTAATCTGATTCCATCTACCTTAACCAAATTTTCCACAAACATGCATGTTCATGCACTAAAATAAAAAATAAAGAAAAAACAAATACTACTTACCCTCTACGTTCTACAGATTTCAACTTCAGGAAAACACCAAATCAACCAAAAATGTTCAAATCCAAAATCCAGCCTAATTGACAATAACTTTACGAAACTCCACCTCAAAACTCATAAACCGTAACATGCATGACAGTTTTTCCAAAAACATTTTAAAAAAAAAAATCACATCGCTAAAACATAAGGTTACTTGAGCCCTCCCATTCAATTTTCTTTTAAAAAAAAAACGCAGGAATGAGCACCAGAAAGAACAACGGAAACAAAAAAACTTGACAAAATCAGCGCATTCATACCTAAATGCAAAACCACCATAGAATAGCTCCAATTCAAACAAAAACTTAAAACCTCCAAAAACTAACATGAAAAAATAATAAGCGGAGCAGAGAGCTTACGACTTGCTCACCAACGATCCGTCGAGCTACGGAGATGAATCTGAAATTCCCAAAAAAATGCCAAAAAAACCCTAGTGAGAGAGAAAACAAAATTCGAGCCAAAAAGAGAGAGAGAAAGAGAGAAGAAATCAATGTAAGGTAGAGGGGAGTAGTCTTCCAAAGAGAGAGAGAGTGGGACTTTTGTTGCTGACAGCCTGTCGCCAGCCAATAAATCCAAAAATAAGAAAATATAAAGTAAACAAATCTTCGCTGTATTTTATTTATGTAATATAATTATCTGTATTTTATTTTTGTTTCTCGCAGGGGGGTATATTTGGTAATTAAGCAGGGGTAATGAGGGGATTTTCATAATTCTGACAGGCTGTACATAGCTGGCATGTGGTGCGCACGAAGCTGGAGGCTCGGGTGTATCCGAGCCTAGCTGGCATTTCGCTCGTGGCGGCCTTTACGGGTGAATGTTCTTACACCGGGGCTTGAGGTGGTGGGATTCTCTGCTGTCGATGATGTGTGCAACCGTTGATTAGTGTAATAATAACTAAGATAATTAGTCATTTTTTTTTGTTTTTCAGAGAGACTTGTGATCATTGTTCTAAAAAGACCCGTCAGCACAAGCAGTCTTCCTTATCTGCCTATGTTATTTTTATAATTAGGTCCCGTCTAACCTCGCTCAGGTCCCACCTAACCCCGTCTAGGCTCCACCTAGGCGCTAGTCCCCAGTCTATCGTCCGATTAGCGCCAAGCGATTTTTAGAACACTGCTTGTGATATTAAGACCATCAAAGGAGTCACATTACAAGTAACTGGACTTAATCCGCATAGGAAAATCTTTCTCCGCCCAAACAAACGGGTGGAGCTAGAAGAAACAAAAAAAAGTAATGTGACACACAACAAGGTTGGTGGATCGGTTTATATGAAAAAATTAAACAGCTTTAATGCTATCATAGCACGTACGAAACATAATACGATTATATGTTTCACATTATACGTCAAATTATGTCCCATTATTTCTTTTAGTGCAATGGGAGATAGTATGTAGGGAATGGAACACATGCGCTCATATGTGATTGAACATGTGTCAATTGTCCTAATATAACACGTTTATACCACTGAAACACAAGATTGATCTCATGTTCCATTGTTTGGATTGATTTGCATCTAAGTAACTCTCTTGGATTTCAAATTTATTTTGATTTTAATATTCACCAACATACTAAATATACGATTATATATGGAATATAGACTTGTATTACGTCTAAAGACTTTAATTTGGATTGAAATATTATCAGATTCTTTGATGTATTTTTTATAGTTGGTCAAACATAAATCTTATATTAAAAATACAATAGCATTTGGAATAATAGACTTATATTAAGTCTAATTAATTTAATTTGGATTGAAATATTATCAAATTCTTTCATGTGTTTTTTTATAGTTGGTCAAATATAAATCTTATATTGAAAATACAATAGCATTTGGAATATAGACTTATATTACGTCTAACTACTTTAATCTGGATCGAAATATTATCAAATTCTCCGATGTGCTTTTTTATAGCTGGTCAAATATAAATCTTATCTTAAATTAATATTATAAATGATTATATATATTATTTGGATTTGTGAAAATTGAAAGAGATGCATATATTTGGTAACCACAATTTTCTCAATTTTAAAATATCGAAAAGTGGGAGAATGAGGCGAGGATTTGCTTTAGTTGTACTTTTTTTTTGCAAATTCATATTTGCTTGAAATTTGTTGTGAAAGAAAATAAAATTTCTTTTTCTATATGATATGCACATGGAATAATCAAGTAAATTATTAATACAATGAAAATAAATGCAAGATAAAAGTGCACTCAATTATAATAACTAATAAAATTTGTCCAAACGTTCTTTACCCAATGGTAGAATATCTATCGATGACCGCAATTGACTATTACCACCTTCAAGTACCCTTGACGCCACTATATATCTTAGTACCATCATTTTCGCCAACCATCAATCCCCTTGAAGCATCAAGATGCACTAAAGACCAGACTTGCATTCCAAATGTAGATTGGGTGTCAACATAGTGCAACATCCAAAATTAGCTAAGTTTGGTAATGCAACATAAAGTTGTGTAACAACACGACACAACTTATTGAAATAATACCGAGCATATAGATCTCCAAATATATGATGTAATAATGCCTGGATAAACGATCGGTGAAAATGTGGGGTTTGTAGTGCATGGTCAGTCGAGATTCTGATTAGCGAGTTGGAGGATCTTAAACTCAATAATTATGATTTGAAACGAAACTACGATCTTAAGAATCTTTGAGGAACAAATGAGATGGGAATTTGATGCGTACGTATGGAGATAAATTAGGGGGTGTGATTTTTCAATGCCTTGCACCACAAGTTCTTGTATAATGAAAAATATTTTTCGTAGATTTGAGTCATAACTTGATGGTTTGGTGGGGCATAACATGAATTAACCTTAGGTCTATCGTGGTCGACCTACTCCAACTAAATTGTGGGTTGGTCACCATGTCCCTCAGGTGGCGGTGCATGATGGTCGATGTGCAATATGTGGGCGTTATTTGCCATATGGATTTTTGACTCACCAATTGGCAATGTATGTGTGAAGTATTGTTAGACTCGTGGACAAATGCTCGATGGTGCACGTCATAGCTTGATGGTTTGGTTGGGCGTACCATGAATTAACCTTAGTCACATCATGGATCGACCTACTCCAACTAAAAACCGGGTTGTGTAAACCCATGTCTCCTTCCGGTGGCGATGCATGATGGTCGATGTGCATGTGTGGGCGTTATTTGCCATATGGATCTTGACTCATGAGTTTGTCAATGTATGTGAAGTATTGTTAGACTCGTGAACAAATGTTGATGGTGCCTCGTATATGCAAAAAAATATATGGATGTTTGACACTTTGCATGTAAGATGATTACCACTTAAAATATGAGACAACACCTCAGCGAAGACGTGATGTAAGGTCGAGTTGACAATATGTTGACTAACTGACATTGATAGAAGCCTCAAACACGAAGAAAATAAAAGTAGAATTTTGTGGTGGTTTACATAGACATTTGGCGCTTATGTGAAATATTATGATTGTCTTACCCAAGATAGTTGTTGAAACATAATACCTGGGCTGAAAATGACTCTTGTACACCCAATTTGTTGATTGTGCAATTGGAATGTTCATCGACTCTTTACGATCATTTTGTGTGTTAGGCCTTGAATGCGTTTTCAGCATTGTGTAAGCAAATATTGGGTAGATTTCTCATTATATACATAAATAAAATAACCTCGATGTTTGCAATTTTCTATAATGATATTGCTTATTTTCATACACATGTTGCATGTGATTGGCTTACTTGTTATCATATTAACGAGATTAAACATGAATATAATTTGAGTGTGTATGATTGTTTCAAACATGTATAGCATGGTTTGAAGTATTGTAACTTATAAGTTCATTCCCTCGAAGTAGTAGATTATAACACATATAAGGAGGCAAAAAATGGAAAACTTTATTCTAATCCCACACTAGACAATGTAGGTTGTTGGTAAGCATCTTACACCTACGACCTAGTTGGTAATGGATTCGAGTCACCTAGGAAGGAGCTGAGAACAACCATTATCCTCCTTAAAAGGGGAAAAACCATTCTTCTAAACCAAGCTCCTTGTGATTGGTGTTATTGAGCTTTTCTCATTCTCTTTATTTTGGGGTCAATCTTGTCTTCTTCCATCTAAAGCTTTTATCATTTTGTTATCACAAGTTAAAAGATGATTTGAAAAGAACATTTGTCATTAGTAGGAAACAACATTCAATTGTTGTGCATTTTACCTTGAAATATTTCTTTTATGTAACTATGTGTATTATTTTTAAGTTTATCTGAGATTTTCAAAAATGTTAGTTTTGTTTTAGTTCAATATTTTTTAAACTATTGTTGTTGCTAGGTATACTCATGTATTAGTTTTGGCATCCATTTCTCTGTTGCTCTAATTTCTTGCACTTCAAAGTTTTTGATTATCTATGAAGTAAATGTAGGTCCCAATGGGTGAGTAGTAAGGTTTAGTAGGGGGGTTGAATAAACCTTACCAAATTTTCGATTTAGTCCTTTAAATATTTTTAATTAACTCAAATCGGCACGTCCTTGAGGCACAACTAGGCGGGGAGAGCGCCTGAGGCGGCCAAGGTGGTGCCACGCTGGTCCCCAGGAAAAAGGGCCCCGGGATTTTTTTAGTTTTATATGTATATATAACGTTTATATAAACGCAATGAGCGGAGTTGTAATGAAAAGCCGGTCGGCGACATGGCAAAATAGGTCATGCTACACTTTGTGTATTTCGAGGTTCGTGATCAAACCAGTGTAAAACATAAATCATTTTTTCTCCTCTTTTTTGTCTTTCTATCTAACAATTTTTTTTTTCTTTTGGCCTTTCTATCTAACAAATTTTTTCTCTTTTGGCTTATCTATCTAACTCATATTTTTACTCTAACTAAACATTTTTTCTTTTGGCAAAAACAAAAGCCATGAAGAATTTAAATAGTCTCCCACCTTTAAGTCTTCATTTTGTCATTTATATTTTTCTTTTTTTTTCTTTTTGCAAAACCAAAAAATAGAATTGAAGAACTTAAAAATGCAAAAAGATCAATTTTTCATAGCTAATTCATTAGATTTTTATTTTTTGTCTTTTTCTTATTGTAAATTTTATCGGATATTTTTTTTGTAATTTATTTTTATAAAAAACGAAATGTTAAAGTTGGAGTATGATATTGTTGTTATCACATATCTTATTATTTTTAATTTTTTTATGTAAACACAAGGGCCCCATTTTTTTCCGCTCCAGGCCCCTTGAAAACTTGGACCGACTCTGCAACTAGGTTGGCTTACTTCAGCAAAGTTACCTACTCAACAGACTCGGTTGAGCTGTTTATAGCATAACTCAACAGGATCAGCTAACACTTAACTTTATAGTTGATTTGGTTTTGTTCAGCGTAAGGTTTTTCACCCTTGATGTTTTAAACTTATTTTTAACACTTGTTTTTATCAAGGGTTATTATCAATTGAGCTTAGCAGATTTAACTTAACAACAAATATTAATAATGCAAGAAAGTAAAATCAAAAAAGTAAAATGACACAAGCAAATTTTATAGTGGTTGAGGATGGGGTAGTCTTTCTAATCCTCTTCTCCAACCACCGGAGGAATCCATTAAGTGAGGTCGATTAAAGCGGGTTATCGACCCGAGTCGCATTGATTACATAGTTGTTGCTCCTGGACTCACTTCTTCTCAAAATAGATGTCTTGATACTTGCTCCTCAACTATTGAATTGATCACACAACCTTCCAACTGAGCTCAAAGCTTGTGGTTCGATCTTGAACCTTACTACTCATTCAACCTTGGAGAGTAGACCCCCTTTGTTCTTCAAAACAGCGTTTCTCTTCAACTTGATGAAGTATTCTTTCCTTTATTGAATGTGTTGGATCGAGTTTTCTTCAATTTTAGGCTTGAGGAATATCTTTAAAAGCTTGAGAGTATTTTTCTTTGGTTTGCTTGCTTGAATGCTTCGATTTTTCTCTTAGAATTAGTAACCTTCTCTCATTTGTTTCCCATATTTTATAGTGTTTATTTGAAAATTTGTCCATTGAAGAGATGGGTACTTTTCAAACAACACTTCCTGGTCGTTGCCTTGTATTTTCTTGATAGGCAGCTTGTGATGGTGACATTTCCTCATTTTAATGAGGTGTTCAACTTTCGAGTTCGACACAAGCTCAGTTTTCCCATCGTTTATTCTCTATTTGCACGCATCGGGATGAGCACTTTTAGACATGGCACATGGGCGTATTACTATAATAAGTAAAGTCCTTGACTTCTATACAACGGATTAATATCATTTGACTTGACTTGACAATTGCATTTACCCTTTTGATTTGAGTCAGTTCCAACCTTTTAGGAATGACTCAATTGTCATCGTCAACCCAGCGAGCTCGCTTTCAACTAACTCGATCAACTACTTCTTCCTCCTTTACCTGGGTTGTCTCACAAAATTGGTCTCCTAATCGAGACTTTCATCTTGACTTCACAGATGGGTCTTCACTTGATATTCGGTTGACTCTTGTAACCTTCCAACATAGATGACTCAACTCAAATTTCTTCACAGTCCTATCTATTACAAGTTGAAATACAAAGAAAATGGCGTGTCAACTTCCTAATCAGGTTTTACATGGTATCATCAAATCTAATCATAAATTTTCCTAACATTAAAATTCATGTTGTTCATTCTTGATATATAATTAAAAAATATATGAAAATAAAGTCCACAAAAAATAACCCAAATAAATAAATATATTTGCAATAAATTGGCCACAAACTGGACCAAATGTGATTCTCTATTCTAAAAATGGTATTTTGTCTCCTATTTTACCACACAAATGAGTGTCACGTGTTTTTTAACGGTTCATTTGTCTTATAAAAAACCAAAATTTATTCTTGAAAATTAATGTGATAATTTTTTATATACATGACGATCATCCTTGCACTAAAATAGTAGATGAAACATCATTTTAGAATAGGGGATTTTATCCACATTCGACCATTAAATAAATTTTCCCCATAGTTCCTCATGCCTTTCTATAACATTGAAATAATTGAGAATGCATAAGAAACAAAACTGAAACATTCTTCAATCACATCTTCATACGTAATAATAATTTTTCATTTTCTATTTGATTTCTTTTCTATAATCGCGATGTTTTTGGAAATTAGTTTTGGGTTTTGACCCTATATTGACCAAATATTTAAGTGGAATCATTTATTAGTTTGAGAAAATAAATGATGTCGTAATATACACTTGGTAGATTAACTTAGTATTGAATTTCTCAAACCAATTTCGGTAAATAAAATTAATGTATAAAGTTAACCACTTAAATGCATTTTATATAAAGAATAGGGATAATTACAAAAGTACCCGAGGTTTGACCTAATTACAAAAAAATCACTAACTTTAAAACTTACAAAAAGTACCCCAAGTTTGATTTAGTGTTAAAATTAAGGGGTAATCGCAATGATTTTACAAATATGAAAGGGGATTTTGAAATATATTTCAAACCTCAAAGTACTTTTTGTAAGTTTTAAAGTTAGTTGGGTTTTTTGTAATTAGGTCAAACCTCGTGGTAGTCTTTTTGTAATTATCCCTAAAGAATATAAAAGGGTGGGAATATGGAAAGTCATATCCACATGGAAAACATATTAAATGTTTAACTAGTTTATATAGAACTTCACCACTAACAAGGAGTAATCATGTACACCCTAATGGACCAAGTCAATTTTAAGCCCAGACTTTGGTTAGCCAAATAGCATCGGGACGGTGCGAGCCTACAAGTGACTTAATACAAATAGGAAAATTTTTCTCCGCCCAAACGAATGGGTGAAGCTAGAAGAAGCAAAAGAGCAAAGTGATGTGCAACTAGGTTGGTCGATCTATTCATATGAGATTTTTTTTTTTTTTGAAATAATACGGTTATAGTTGTCACATTATAAGTCAAATTATGTCTCATTGTTTTTTTCAGTACAATGGGATTCATTTAGTACATTGGGAGATAGTACCTAGGGAATGGAACACACGCGCTTATAATTGATTGAACTTGTATCGATCACCCTGACGGCACATGCTTGTACCACTGAAATACAAGATTGATCTCATGTTCCATTGATTTGCATCTAAGTAACTTTCTTGGATTTCAAATTTATTTTTTGATTTTAATACTCACCAACATACTAAATATACGATTACATACGGACTTATATTACGTCTAAAAACTTTAATCTGGATTGAAATATTATTAAATTCTTTGATGTATTTTTTCTAATTCAAACATAAATCTTATATTAAAAATACAATAGCTTTGCAATATATACTTATTATGTTTAATTACTTTAATCGTGGTTGAAATATTATCAAATTATTTAGTGTATTTTTTTTTTATATATAGTCAAAACATAAATCTTATCTTAAGTAATATTATAAAATGATTATCTCAGATTATTGTTGGATTTGTGAAATTGAAGAAATGCATATATCTCGTAACCACAATTTTTCAATATTATTAACATCGAAAAAAGTGGGAGAATATGATGAGGATTTGCCTTAGTAGTAGTTTTTTTTTTTTCGAATCCATATTTGCTTGAAATCATTAGAAAAGAAAACAAAATTTCTTTTTCTATATGATATACATGTGGAACAATCAAGTAAATTATTAATACAATGAAAATAAATGCGAGAAAAAAGCGCACTCAATTATAAATAACTAATAAAATCTTGGCCCAAACATTCTTTACCCAATGGTAGAATGTCTATCGGCGACCGCGATTGACTATTACCACCTTCAAATACCCTCACGCCACTATATATCTTAGTACTATCATTGTGGCCAACCATCAACCTTGAAGCATCAAAATGCACAACACTAAAGACCACGCACTTGCATCAGTGCGAGCTACCCTTAAGCCCCCCCCAACTTTTTATTTTTATCATTTACTACATATATTTATCCATGTATTATATTTTGACCCCCATAATTTGTTGGTAAAATTTATTATGAGTCACATGGTCCATGAATTTTTAGCAAAGTTAAATTATAAAATTTGTGAGCCTTATGTATTCTTATTATTATATTAAAAATAATTTTTCCTCGTTTTCTATTCATAAATTGGAATAAATAAATGAATTTCTTAATTATTGTTTGCTAATGTACATTAAAAATCAAATTGCAACTTTCTTATTATATTGAAAACGATTCTCATAATCTGTAAGAGACATTCGGATTTAATTGATTAAGGATTTAATTGATTGATTTTATATATTTACTAGTGAGTATTAATGTATTTTTTACGCTAATGTAATATATTTAAACTTTATATATTGTACGTGTGTGTATATATATATATATATATATGTATAAGTGATCGTGTTTTTTCTAC